>WAAD01032353.1:0-19946 GCA_013389945.1 Fregata magnificens | reverse complement strand
TTAGTTTACTATGTATACAGGTACAACTCCCATTTATCTTTAAATGTTTAAACTTCTTGGGCAGTGTTAATCACTAGTGTTCATTTAACCTGTTCATCTTTCAGTTTCAGTGTAATTGCTACATAACTTCAGAGTCATGACCTGGTTAATTAAGGTGTTCTTCCTTTCAGATACTTGGTCATGTGATTATGAAAGATGATATTTATTGTTGTTAACGATTTGGATTTCTTACAGTTCTAGGTAGGGAATGTATGGTATCTTTTCAATAGCTTTACCTCTACATTGAAATTAGGGTTCAAGTGTTTTTTTCTCCCGATGTGTACAATTGTCTAGATGTCTGTTTGCATTCAGTATTAGTTCACTTTTAAACTACAACACTGTGATGATTATATATATTTTTTAACAAATTGGTTTTGCTCTGTACGTTGGAAGGAAATTCCTCTTAATCTGCTTTAAATTCTTTTTTAGTTTTATCTAATCCTGGTTTTGCTTCTTTTTGTCATGGACATCATTGTGAGAGGCCGAAGAAAACTTTCACTATAGTGGGTGTCTGGCATCAGTCATTTGGGAAGAGCATAATTGTTTGCATTGTTATTAACATACTTGTTTTGTAGCAAAAAGTGAAAATTGACTCACAATTTAGCCTACAGAACCAGCCACCAATCTCAAGTGCTCATTAAAAATGTCTAAAAAAAGTTATTTTTTTATTCAAGAGAAAATGCTTTATTATTATGGACTGTGTGGCAATGAGATTTTTTTGTGGTAATCTATGTTTCTGGACTCTTTCTAGATTAATATGAATATTTTTGTTTTATAGCTTCTTCATGTATTTATCTTAACTGACTATTTGTAAGAGACTTTGAAATAAAATAGCTGTGATCCTGCAACAGTAGACTTCTGTACTTTTATTGTGCCAAAAGCTTAATAAAATACCGTAGATACATTTTGTATTGTGAATAGGATTCTGATACTTCTATTGTAGTTGTGTACAAATTTTAAATTCAATTTTAAGTAATAATGAATCCAAGCCTATTAGACTTTTCCTTTTCCTATATTTTAGCTTTTATTAGCATTATTTATTAATCTTTCTTTCTCATGTTTAGTACAACGCTACCAGTACAGATTATCTGGGGATTATTTAAGGAAAACCTCATGTAAAGGAAACACATTAACCTTTTTAGTAAAGATAAGAAGACATGGTCCTTATTTTCGGTGATTTTTAAATAGATATACTTTTATTTATTGGTTACCATTCAGATTAGCGTGGGTTCTGTTAGTTGAAGCCTCCTATAAAGCATAGGTGACATGCTGAACAAAGAAGTCTGTGAACTAACTAGGTCCTTTAATGATAAAGATCCAGGCCTTAACATGAATGTATTGTTTTAGCTCTGTGGAGAACATCTGTGAAGTGTATGTCCCCCGGAAATGATCTGCTCCAAATATTTTAAATTAGAAGTGTCATAAAACTTCTGTGATCAGTCACTGTTTCAGATCTTTGTGATACCTTTGTCAAAAAATGTTCCTAAATAAATAAATAGAGAAGTATGCATTTGATTTGAAAGCATACAGTGCCTAAGCCAACTGAGAATAATAGTACCGTAAATCTGAATGTACTCTGCAGTGATGAAATTAGTAAGCATAGGAAACACAGCAATGCTTCCTTCAAGGATGGTGAAGACACGACTGATCCAAACCTGCTGCCCCAGTGTGCCACCTTGTTCCTGTCACTGTGATAAAGCTCTTAGTAAGTGAGATGTTGTAGCGATCTCCTTTTCTCAAGCCTCTAATTAGCCTGGGAAAGTTTTCTTCACATCTGTTGATGTGGAAAGACAGAGCTAGATGGCATGCACATATTGTAAATTTGTAATTTACATTGTAAATACACATGTATGCTCTCTTCTGTTTTTCCCTCAAGCCTGTATTAGTTCTCACAGCTGATGCTGAATTGAAAAGAGTGTGTCTCTAGGCCAGAAGGAGGAGAATTGTGTATACATCTGTGAGTTTCCTCTTGCTGACCTCTCCAAAGCTAGTATTTCTCACGTCATTAGCAGCAGTCCTGGCACATGAGAAGGAATCCAACACTAAATTTTGGGCATTAATGGAACTCAAACACGTTTTGGTTTTAGACAGCCTTGATGTAATTTGGATAGTTTTTTAAAACTACTAGACATGAAGCATCCTTTTTTGCTCAAAGTGGAAGTACAGCTCTTTCCATATATACCAAAATCATTTGGTCCATATCTGATTATATGCATCTATTTTGTTACAATAAACCTTAAAGCAGTCCTTCAGAAAGTTCATGATGTCATATGAAAAGGCAGATCAGGTTCTTCGCCCTGTCATAGGAAAAATCTGCAATGAGATCTTTGTTATGCCTTTACAATTGAGGTTGTCCAGTGAGGGAGCTGTGGCTGTTATTCTTAAAGCCTGAGGATATACTGAAGTTACTGAGACTTGCCCCATATATCCCGGCGTTTACTAGATTCACTACAGTTAATTAGAAAACAATTGCAATCATGCTACTTAGAGAAGGATCTTAGTTGTTACTATTGTAAGTTCATAAAAAGTAATTTTACTGTGGAATAGAAGCTTTGTCTTCCTGTGGCTTTCATCCTTGCAGTTGTGTGTGATCGTGTTCAAACTCTGGTTATAGTTAAATATACGGTGATGCTAATTTTGATGTGAGCAATTCTTCCTGTCTTATCTGCCTTATGCTTATAGGAAATCAACTTGTCAAATAGGAGTGAAGCCATAACCAATCCCAAGAAATTCTGCAAATAAATCTTTAGTAGATGAAAGATATTTGCCTTTCCAATCACTTCGGTGCAGCTCCCAAGGAATCCTTTAAACTACTGAAGTTTGATTTCATCTTCATCCTGTTTTTCTTTAACAATCAGTGAAATTGCCTGAATGTATTTTTATTGCCTGTACTTCATAATTTTAGTCTCATGAACGTCTATATTTTGAAGAAATCATCCTTTAGAACTATGAACTTAATGCTATGTCCATGTGAGGAACCTGACCTGAAGGGATGAAAATGACCAAAGTAGCTAGTTTTATTGACTTGGATTTTTGAGTAGGATGACTTAAGCAAATTTAGAAAAAATCATAGAAAACTTAGAAAAGTGCATATCCTTATTCTATCTTATTCTTATTCTTTATTGAAGGCACGCTCCTCTAGTCATCAATTTAAATATTTTTCCATTTTCTGATCTGTAAAGAAAGATAGCAGATTCTGATTTTGGGCAGAAGAACTGCTATTTTCACTTTAGGTTGTAGTGTAACTGCACTAAGATTTTTTTTTTTAAATTGTAATTGATTTTTTGAAGCAATTTCTGTCTGAACCAAAATTTTTGTATTTTCTGATAGGACATTTGAGAATGTTCAGGAAACTACTCTGAATGCATGAGAAGAAACTATGCAGCATTCTTATTGCTTTGATGTTCCTTTTGTAAAAGTTGGAAGTGTACATACTGTTTGCTTTCAGAAGTCAGAGCAGGTGTGCATTTACTACAGTGAGGTTAGCTATCTGTGAGTTACTCTCTCAAAACCAGTGTTATTCAACAAACATTTTTCAGGCAACATGTAATTCTGAACCAGATATAAGAAAAATGCAGTACTGTCGTATTACTTTAAGACTGAGGACCAAGTTTCCATTGTTCGTTAGTATTAACTGAATCAGAGTAATAGTCGGATACAGCGGGTTGTAAGTTGTATATCAGCTGTGTCATGGGAACATGGTTTTCAGATTAGATACATTAAAAAACAGAACACCATCTCCCTTTTCTTGTATTATATCAAGTCTGTGTTGTCTGTTGGTAGATTTATTGATTTCACACTTAACTAACATTGATCTAAAATTAACCTTTTTTTTCCTGAAAGAGTGCTTTCCTTCCCTCATTTGAAAATCTGACTCACATGGAATCAGTCTTTGAGAGTTTTATCTCTGTGGCAGTTTAATTGAAGCTGGAACAATTTTGTCTTTGCAAACACTAGTTGTAGTGGGGGGAACTCTCAATCTTTCAGAATTTCTTTTTTACAATTTAACATTTTTTTAAAATCTTTTGAAATACTATCACTGTACATAAGTGTATTTTGAAGAATGGGCTGGAATTTCAGGTCTAGAATCTGTGATGGTAAGCTGATCTTCATCAGCTCAGTTGTGGTCATCCATTACATAAACCAGGAGGCAGTTTACTGGCACGCTTGCCATCTGTCATCCACTTTCATTTAAACATATTACTGCAACTAATGTCCTAATACTAAAAAACAAAGAACAAAACCAACCAAAAGACTACACAAAACTTTGTCAGTGCTTCTGTGACATTTAAATGAGGATTTCAAACATTTGATTTCTTTGTACTGGCAGACACAGGAAAAAAGAGAAAGAGCTTTCAAATTAGGGACTAAAATTAAAATTCTTTAAGTATATTTTTAGTCAATTACAAAAAAATAAAACACTTTATTGCTTCTAATTTGGAACTTGAAAGTTTCTGCTACTGAATGCTCTGATAATATGAGCTGTGCAACAGAAATATAAGGAAATCTTTAAATTTTTTTTGTCACTTTAATGTATTTAAATAAGTCTTTTATTTGGAACCAGCTATTCTAAGGAGAACCTGCACACTATTGAGGTGGAAAAAATGTTAAAAAAAGAAAAAAAAAAAATGAAACTAAACCAAACTGTTCTAAGAATAAAAGTAGTTAAAGTATCTTGATCCGTGGCTGGTGTTCACTGTTGACACAGGGGATTTTGGAAATTCAGAAAGATTCAAGGATTTGCACTGTGAAAATTTGTACTTCACAGATTTGAAGAAATCCTGAAGTACCTAAGCTTAGTTTTGTTTATAGAAAAGCTGACAATAGCATGAACAATTTAATCAGAGAACACTGTAATGGGGGGGACTCTTCAAGTACTTAAAGTATTAGATCAATACAGGGCCTTTAAGCCTTTCAAGTATCTAGATTTGAAATCTAAAAGAAAAGCAAAATAAGATGAAACAGGAACCTTTAAAGAAATCTGGCTAACTTTAGGGGTTGTTTACTGAAATGCCAGAAGTATTGAGGGAAAAATTCAAAGTTTTTGTTACAACTTTCCAAAGCCTTTTACTGTGGGTGCATTACTGTAACATTGCTAACATGATACACGACTAAAGCCCACTAGAGGGAGCCAGAAATATTTTATTATGATATTGCCAAGTCAGTATTTCAGCTGATTTCCATTTCTACTTTTTATCCACCTCTAGGAAAGTGTAACATAATGCTGTGTCCTTCATAGCACATTCTAATCTGCATGTCATACAGTTGTTAAAGGTAAGGATTTGGTCATGCCCCAAATCCACAAAACAGGAGCTGTCTGCTGTGTAAGGCAATTATTTGAGGTAGAGCATGCCACCAGTTACAAACTTAGACATAACAACTAGGGAAGAAAGGGACGGCTTTATCAAGAGAGAAATAGGCCGTTGTCTTCACCTTCAATGGAGTTAAATGTGGGTTAGGTCTGGTCCAGAATTGGGAATGAAAACACATATAACTTCACATACTGAGAAGATAAAAAATTCTTTCATAAAGAAAGCACTGTGTCAGGATTTAATGTCAATGAAAGTGCCTGTTTAACCACTTTTCTTTCTGAAGCCTCAAACATTTAAGCTAGCCCATTTATATAGACTGCATGCAGTGTCTCCACAGACCTTGACGTGCTCCACTCAACATTGTCTGTAGTGTATGCTGAAAAAATGAAGGGAGAAGCAGAAGCCACATGGAGATGACACTAGTAGGATATGCTGGTTTATCAAGGTAAATTGATAAGAGCTTCCAGCTGTGGGCTGGAATGTAATAACTGCACAGCCTATTTAAAAAGATTTCCTGACGAACTACATACTCTTTGTTAGGCAAACTGCACGTCATTTTTAAGGCACAGGCATGGTTTCTAGGACATACTTCTAGAAAGCCTTTTATTCTGATGAGATCTTCAAATCGTGATGCAAAGTTTGTCAGGACTAAATTACCCTTATAATTAGTTAATATTCTTTGAAGACTCCACTCGTTGTTAGCTGCTAACTGAAATCGTAGTGTGGACTCTTTTTTGAAGAGAGATTACTAGCCTATTCAGCTATTGGTATTCTTCAAGACACTTAGTCCATGACTTGTTTCCTGTTCTTACTTCATCTGTATTCTCATATTATGAGTTTGAAGGACATGAAGGACTTAAGGTATGAGACTTTGCATTGTTCTGCTTTATACTGTCCGGTCACATTATGTGTATGTGTAGAGTTTTACCACCTTGTATGTCTCTTTCCCCGCAAGAGGGAAGGATACAAAAGAGCAATAGAGCAGGAAGTGGTCATTAAACTGTAGATAGAATTATCTGAGTGAAATGCGAAGTAGTATTTATTTTAGGGAAGGCAATAAATCTCAATAATAACAACACTTTAAAAACCTGCTAATTTATACTAGCAGCGAAGGGGAAGCATTCACCTAGCTACCTCAAAAGGCTGCTGGCTGCTGGAGTTTCAGGACTTTGCATATGTGGAATTCATAGATATTTTAAAGGAAGAAATAGTAATGGAAGTACAGACAGTTTTCAATGTATATAAAGTAGACATGTAGGTAATTAACCAGATGTGTTTCCTAACAAAGGGGATTATTTGAAACTGGAATTAAAAAAAATTAGCTTTATTTCATTGTATATGTCTTCCTTTTTCCTTTCATAAAATATGGTTGTTCTCTTCAGGATATTGCTAAGTAATGTATACCTGACTGTGTTAGATGTCACTAAGTCTGTTGCTTTTCTGTTCTTTTTCTCCTTTTCTATTTTGAAATTCATTAAACTGACATACATATAAAATATTTTTTTAATCTTAGAGTTTCTTACTGTTCTGTCAGGGTTAACTGTGGCTGCATCTCATGTAGGCGTAAGATGTGTAGCTGCTGTAGTATGCAACTCAGTGTAGGTTTCCAGCCTGGATAGCACAGCATAGCTAGCAGGTCGAGGGAGGTGATTGTCCCACTCTACACTGCACTGGTGCAGCCCCACCTTGAGCACTGTGTGCAGTTTTGGGTGCCTCAATGTATGAAGGACATCAGACTATTAGAGTGTGTCCAGAGAAGGGCGACCAAGATGGCGAAAGGTCTCGAGGGCAAGACTTACAAGGAGTGGCTGAGGTCGCTTGGCTTATTCAGCTTGGAGAAGAGATGGCTGAGGGGTGACCTCATCACAGTCTACAACTTCCTCACGGGCGGCAGCAGAGGGGGAGGTGCGATCTCCTCTCTCTGGTGACCAGCGATAGGACACAAGGAAATGGAATGAAGCTGCGTCAGGGGAAGTTTGGGCTGGACATCAGGAAAAGGTTCTTCACTGAGAGGGTGGTCGGTCACTGGAACAGGTTCCCCAGGGAAGTGGTCATGGCACCAAGCCTCTCAGAGTTCAAGGAGCATCTGGACAACGCTCTTAGTCATATGGTTTATTTTTGGGTAGTCTTGCGAGGAGCAGGGAGTTGGACTTGATGATCCTTATGGGTCCCTTCCAGCTTGAGGTATTCTATGAATCTGTGATTCTATAGGTCTTATTTTTTGGCTGAGCTTTGCAGTCTGTACTGAGAGCTGTGCTGCTGTGACTATGTTGTTGGAGTCTAGGCAGCAAGTTTATGTTAAGTTGAAGAATGTTTATGTGGGATTCAATATAGCAGTAACTGCATGGTAAGCATCTCAATTTTTCTATTACCATTCTGTTACATTTCATTGCAGTTGGATCTTTCATTTTTCTCAGACAACTTCAGTAACGAGTCATGACACAGATGATGTAAGTGGTCTAGTTCTGTTGACTTCAATTTAATGCCATCTGCATACAGACTCCAGGCTTATTGTGGTCCTGTCACATTTTCTCTCTTTTTGGCCTCTTGTTGATGTTGATATTGTGTCTTGCAGTGGTAAAGAACCTGTGAACACTTAGAGCCATTCATCTTCAGACAGTTTACGAGCATTAACTAATGAATATGCTAAGCACCTCTGTGCTGTAGATCATTTGTTATTTTTGTTAGCTGGTTCCTTAATGAAGCTGTGACATTAGTATAGAACTTTGAACACAAATTGGCATAAATAACATCTAATTGAGACTTTCAGGCAACACAAGTCTCAAAATCAAGTCACTGTAAGATAGTTGAATATTTTTACCAGTGCCTTTGAGAGTAAAAATCTTTGTGAAATAAAACAGCTTGGAACTGTCATTTGGGTGATTTCTATTGTATGCCAAATCTGGTGGAACACACAGTACATATTCTGCCTGATTTAGTTATTATAAAAATATTTAAGAAAATAAGAAATGTAATAATCTTTTCTTAAATAAAACAATATTTTCAGACATCCTGGATTTGTGTTACAAACTGTTACCATCAATCACTTTGCTATAAAATTGTAGAAAATTAGTAATTCTAATGTCCATTTATATTACCTAGCTCCAGCTGTAACTGCCTATTTGTATTTTTCTACCAAAAATTTAACTGCCTTTCCTCCATCACAAATTTTAAATCCATTGGCAAAGTTGCTCTAACAACAGTCTCTACAGAGAGAATTATTTTTTGAGGAATTAAGGGAACAAATAGGCAAAAACAGCTGGAATGAGGAATTCAAGGAATTTATTTGTGTGCCGAGATGGCTAGGGATTAGAGTGTAACAATTAACTGTAACTTCTTTGCAGAGGATCAAATGATACAAGTCCACCTAGAAATTACTGGTTAAACTGAAACAATGAGGATTAATTGAATAATAATATCGAGGGGAAATCTATAAGCAACTTCCTAGCTGAGTTCCTCAAGCATTAGTACTGGGGAAGATCTTTAATATTTTCACTAGTGGCCTTGGTGTACAGAACAAGGCCATAATTAAATGCATTGGTGACACAAAGGATACTTGTCAGTACAGGGGGGCAATAGGATACCGTATAATAAAGAACCAGATGACTTTGTGAACTCCAGTAGTAAAAATGAGTGAGATTAAATAGCACTAAGTGTAAAATCAGGAATTTAAGGACTAATAAGAATTTATACTCTGAACTACAGGCCAGGGACTCCTGTGTGGCTCAGTCCTGCTCAACAACCCTGAACTCTGCTTTCCATAGCAGGGTAGCTGTGTCCAAGCTGCTTATTAGGAGCAGTTCTTGCTCCATGCTGTTCTCCTACACTTTGTGCTGGCATTGTCTGGGAAATGCTGCTTAGCAAAGGCCTAACTGTGCCAGGAAGCATAAGAATTAACAGGCAATCATGGGCTAGCACCTGGCCCTGTGACATGGTTATGTCTTACTAGTATAGGCATAGCCTGAAAGAGCAAAATGTATTTGGTCTTGAAAAATTAAAGCAGAGAGAGTATGTGATTGGTCTCTATAAAACCATGAGGCAGCAAACACTGAGGAGAGAAAGGACCTATTTAAACTAAATGACAACACTGGTACAAGAATAAATAACAATACAGTAGCTTGGAATAAATGAGCACTAGAAATTAAAAGGCATTCTTTCCATTGTAGCTGTAGGACTTGGAAAAGCATTTTGACAGCTTTTGGCCTCATTATTTCTAGTTAATGTTAAGATGGAACTTTATTAAATTATTAAATATTGATTTAATTAATTGTTAAAAAATTGCTGTTGCCTGAAGCAGCAGGCAACTGGAATCAATACATGAGGTCTCTTTCTATCCAGTATTCTTATTTAGTGAGCTTAAACTTGCTGAGAAAAGTGACAGCAAATGTATGCTCAGTTCTCTTGGCTTTCTTAAGATTGTTACAAATCTGAAACTTTAGTAAGGGTGTAGCTTGGCCAACTGTACATTCTCAATATATTACATAATTATGCAAGTTTCCAAGGTTAAAGAAAGACTTTGTGGAACTGTGTTGAAGAACCTGTTCACTTATGGCAGGTTTATTTCATGCCAAAACCCACCACACTTATTTAATGAGCCCTCATAGCCCTGTGGAGTACTGTGTGGGCTTACAAACTCAGTTTTGGAAGCAGTGCATCTGTATTTGCTGGGATGTAACACTCACCAGTGTGTACTATGTCCAGATCACACCCAGTTTCATATTAGCCATTTCCTCACTGGAAGTCTTTACACCATCTAGTTCTTAATGAAATCATGTGATTGGTCTCTATGAAAGCTCGTGAAAGAGTTGTGTATGGTCAATATGGCACTGTGCAGGAATTATGCACTATTTCCATTGGCATTGATTAGAAACACTTTGGACTGGACAGTGTTGAGTTGTGCCTGTGCCATAATGAAAAAAGCAAATTAGTGCCTTTACAGGTCCTGAAGAATGTCAGTTATTTTATATGTGAACTGCTTCTTTTTATACAGTATACTTTAGGAAGGATGTGCTCTGGCTTATATTAACCCACCTAGATTAGTGTCTACAAAATGGGGAAATATCAGCAGAAATCGGGACTAGAGGTAAGGAAGAGACCATTGGGCCCTACTTACACTAGGGCCACATTAGCCAAAGATGCATAGATTTGCTCTATATTTGTAACTTCCGTGACTGTACAGAGGAAGCTGACTCAATTTACTGAGTGCCAACACTGATTCGGCATTGTCTATTCCAAATCAACGTAGTGACTAATGGAGACATGAATTACTCCTTCCTCGAAAAACCTTCCTTGGTACGGGGTGGCTTCAAACATTGCACTGCTCCATGATACAATGAAGTTGTTTTACATCTGTAACAGACTGAAAAAAAAAAAAACCCCGGGGACTGACTGTAGTATGTTAGTAAACATGATTAGTTACCTTGATTCTGGACCCAAGCAAAGAGTTCTCCTACTCTTCCATTTTTCTCCCCCTTCCTTTCAATGCTGTATTCTTGTTACCTTGTATAATATTTGAGGAATTGTATCTCACATAAACTACAAGGACAAAAAAAATAATGTACATATATATTTAAACCAAGTGAAATTTTCTGAAGAACACTAGCAGCAAGCACAACAGTTAATGTAATGATAGTATATTTGGTGCTTCTGCCAAGCAGATGAACTCTAAGAGATTTCGTAAAACCATAACAATAAACCTTACTGTCCGATGGAAGCCTTCCAGTATGATTTTGCACCTCTGCACACCTGTAATTCAAAGTAATGTTCTGAAGGCTGATGAGGACTTGGTATAATTATTTCTGAGATTGTAGTGTCTAAGCTGTCAAACTCAGGCTGATATGTAATCAAATATACTGTGCCTTTTAATCTGATTTTAAATAAAGTAAGATTCCCATTTTGTTCTTAGAAGTTAGTGTTAGGCCATCTGTAATTATACTTAGGGGAACAGTGCATGGTATTTTGTAAGGTAGCTGTCTTTTCACATATTTTATCTGAAAATATTAAAATGATTGTCATACTATATCCTTTTTATTAAATTACATATTTTTTCACTTTAAAATGTCTGCAGATGTAATTTCTTTATAAATATCTTTTCCATTTTATTGAATTTAAAGTGGTGTGTGAAATGTGTTTTGAAGAATTTCATCTAATAGAGAAATCTGTAATTTTTATTTAGGACAAAACAAAGAAGTGATTTTTTGTGCATTAATTATGTCTGATGTGTAGACGTGAAGTGGCTGATTACTTGGATATTGCAGGTTTTGCAGAATTTGTTTTCGTGGGCTTATGTAATAAAAAGTGCTAATATTATGTGACGAAAGCTTTTGGGCAGTGTTAGCAGAAGTGAGAGCATATTATGAATAATCTTGTAAAAAATGGTGAAGAAATCCAAAACGAGTTAGAACTTGTTTGTTCTGTGTATGGAATTAATCTTTGTGAATGGAAAGCACATGAAAGGTTTGAGGTAAATCTGTCTTATCCAAATTCGGAATACTTCTTTTCAGTGTTGTCTAAAAAAAGAAATTTGTCTTAAAAAACCAAATTAAATTAAGACTTAATGTGAAAGCGTCAGGCTAGGTATGTTTTGTGTGGTTATTTTCACACTTTAGAGGAAAATTTATTTGAAAAGAACTTCAGCAATTCTTATCCTAGGCACTAGGTGGTGTTTCAGCCTTTCGTACTGAAATGCACATCTCCATACAGTACCACTACCACTTTAGATTCTAGTTTTAAACTAGTACTTAAATAATAATTAGAGATGTTGGAGAGCAGGTTTTTGTCCATTTTTTCCTTTTCAAATTGGCAGTGTTCCCATGTTGAGAAGAACTGACACCCACAAATCGCAACACTGATGTTAGTGTACAAAATGTGTTCACTCTTCAGAGTGGTGGTTGGGAGATTTGAAAATGGGTGTGGTAGGTAGCGTGCCTACTTTAGAGTGCAGATTTCTGATGTAAGGGATTAGCCCTTTTTTAATTACTGTTTTAGGAGGGAAACTTCAGTGGTTCTTCTTTGCAGAATGTCAAAATGCCACAGGATCCACTCGTGTAGCCTCCCCTTCCCTTCTCTGCTGTGCTGCTGTCACAGTCACATGGAGGGCTCCGTCCTGGCGGGGACTTGGCAGGGACAGAGCTGCTCTGTGTGCGTGCGAGCTGCTGAGCGCTCCTTTGCAGGCCCCTGAAATCCTGTCCAGGAATATGCCACCTTCCTGTCTGTGTTCTTATGACACTATCTTACATGTGTGTCTGTCATTTGACTGAGAGGTCTGCACTGTAAATTAGCAGTATTTTTTAAACTGCAAGAATGCTTCTACATGCTACGATAAGATGAAGTCAGTTTAGCCCTGTACTAATCGAGGGCTTGAATTTCTTGCTGCTCACTGAAAGCACATGAATTTCTATGTCTGTGTGACGGTTGCCGTTCTGCTCATTGTGTGAGATTATTTGAAGCTAAAATTATAACTGCTTCAGTCAACATTATGGAAGTCTGCATGTTGAAAATACATTGAAAATAAGGCTTTATCAGAAGTGTTAGCTATAAATATTATGAAACACTCTTAGAAAGGCAGAAAAAAATCTGCAAAATACATAAATATATGCATTTTTCATGCAGTGTGTTTGACTTTTTCAACATGAGATACCTTAAGTAAATTTTTCTTTTTTTTTTTTTAATTTTCTTTGTGTCATGAGGTGCTTTCAGTTTAAGTGCTCATATTGTTTCCTGCAGGTCTGACCCAATTACTTTGGTAGTCTGTAAGAAACATTGCACAATGGAAACAGTTGGAACCAGTTTGACTTCAGTAGGGCCTGGGAGGTAATATGATGTCTTCCTTAAAGTGTCACTGACAGTCAGTGAAAAACAGCTTCTGAGATGTAGAGATGCAAATAAAATACCGGATGATGGTACAGTAGGTAGCAACAACAAAGATAGGCATAGCATCTTTAAACAGGGACTGGGTTTGATCAAACTTTTGTCATAAAATATTTGTTTGTTTCATATGGGTGTTACAGCACTGACAATTGCATTGCTCTGTTCTGCTACACATTGTTGTGTACCTAGTTTGGCAGGAGCTGAGATTTATGTTGAATCAGATCACTAAATTTTGTGTGTCACGGGGAAGAGGTTAGGTCGGAGTACTCTTCCTGATTCTACTTTTAGAGGAGGAGATATTAAATCATATTCATTCAGAAGGACCTCTCATGCTTGTTGGGTACAAGAGAATAATACTGGGCATCCTGGAGTGCATTGTCCTGGGACAAAATGTGGCTGTCAGCCAAGGGCATAGTTGCTCAAGTGTTTAGACTGTGATATCTAGTTTTTGCGACATTTTAACATCTACTAATAGAAGGAAAAATAGCACACAAAAACTTTGGGGGATTTTATCTTGTAGTCATTCAAATTGTTGCATATTTGTATACTTAAATAGTTGCTTCAGATCTGGTCCTTTCATTGCGCTGACACACATATGGAAAGTTTAGAACTTCTTTCAGCTGTGTACAAACGAAGCAGAAGTATTAAAGGCTTTTAGTTGCTATTGATTAAAGAGGGCAAAATTACTTCTATCTTTGGTACTGAAATTTCAGTTTGGAGCTTTTGTGTACTTTCTAACTTAATGAGCAAAGGTAAAACAGACCTGTTCTTAAATTTGTATTTGAATGATGGCCAGGCCTGAAGCATACACAGTATTGACCTTTGTTCTCAGGACGTCTACTTCAGACAGCAAGCTGCTACTCAGGGAGTCTCTCTTTTTTACCTTCAGTGCTTTGACAGCTTGTTCTGTCTTGTTGAAATGAGCAGACATGTGTTCTCAAAGACAGAGTATCAGCACTATAAAAAGTTAAGAACGACATTTACCAGGATGGGGCATATTGCCATCATTAAAGGGGCAAGTGATGCTTCCTTTTCCTGCCCCAGCCTGGCAGTTTGTGAATGAGGCAGTCAGTGAGTTTAATTTGAGTATGAACCTTGCACCCAAGTAGCCTTCTATATGAAGCTTTCATCAAAACATTTTTGGTAAGACTTGACCAGACAGCATGGCCCAAATTTTCTATCAGATAACTGCCTGGGGAATAAAAGTAAGATACAGATTGCAGCTTCTGAAACCTTTTCTGGTGGACTGAGCTAGATGTATTGTGGAGGGAGAAACTACATTTTCCATGTGATTCAACCATTGAGCTAGCTGCATTTAAAAGAATAATGAAGAGCATTAATGCAAGCCTTTGAATGTCCTGTACTGTAAACCCTCGAAAAAGAGGCAGCTCAGTATAGGATTAGAACTGGAGGCATGATAACTTGACTGAAGGCTGAGTGTAGACATTCAAGGAACATGTAGTAAAAATGATACAGTTTTGTCTGTGGACTAAGAGAAAAACATACAAAGAACAGAAAAGCTGAGTTAAGGCTAAGGAAAATGAAGATTAAGGAGTGAAAGACTAAATTTGTGGTGAATTAATGCTATCTACAATCCAAATTTTAAGATAACACAATAACCAGTTTGAATGTGCCATTGTATTAATAACTGGCCTGTTGTATTTGATTCATTACATCCTGATTTATTCTCATATAACATAAGAACTGAATGTGAAATTAACTTACAGGTAATTGGCACTGGCAATTTCCTGCACTGCCATGTGACTAATGTGATTGGATAAAAAAGCTTTGCAAGCAAGTACATTTTAGAATGTTAAAAAATCTCATTACTACACACAGGATCTCACAACTGTGAAGCTGTAATCATTTTAATAATTTAGTAAGCATAGAATGAAAGCTAAATCTTGGCTATGAAGTGGAGAGACTCACCACCTTATATGTTGTCTTACTTTATTTATAAAATGGCTTTAATTTACAATAGCTCGGAAAAGCAAGTCACTTCTTAAAGTCAGCTTCTTCATGTAAATATAAAATACAGACCACCGCTGAAGTAAATCAGCAGAGCATTTTTGAGAATTATGAAATTACGTGTTTGCAACAGCAGAGGATCTATTCCAAAGTTCCTTACTCTGACTTAGTAAGAGAATGAATTAAATGCATTAAATATTTAATTAATTTTTTACTCCTTTCTTTTTTCTATCATCCTATCATCCTCAACCTGTAGTCTTCATTTTCAAATCTTACATTTACTGCCATTGGGATGTCAATAGGTAGATCCTTTTCATTTATATTACTACTATCTCTGGTTTTCCCTTGTACTATAAATGATGAAGCAAAAGTAGAATAAAAGTATTTTTGTGCTTATATTTTTTTCTAAAACAATTTCCTCCAAGGTTGTACAGACATGTTTTATTGTGCTGTGGCTAAACTATTGTAATTTTAATAGAAAGAATTAAAATAGTATTCTTCCTACCTTTGGAAATGGCAACGATCAGTTGATGTATGATTGATGAAAACTTTGTATACAGTGTTTACAAGCTAACAGATTTTTCCATTTCAATATGTCTAAACAGGTAATGTGGGTGTGTAACTTGTGCCGAAAACAACAAGAAATCCTCACAAAATCAGGAGCCTGGTTCTATAACAGTGGATCAAATGCACCACAGCAGCCTGACCAAGAAGGTATTAGAGGTCTGCGGAACGAGGAAGCTCCTCAAGAGAAAAAAGCAAAGCTGCAAGAGCATTCGCAGTACCAGGGACCATCAGGTGACATATCCACACAAGTTTTGGACAAAAACAGATCTCAAGGGCTCACAAGACAAGACTCAATTAAGAATGGTTCAGGAGTGAAGCATCAAGTAACAAGTGACACAACATCAGACAGGTAAGAAAGTATTTAGTGTTTATGTTATTTAGTGTTATGTTCTTCATTCCTTCTCATTAAAAAAACAACATGGAAAATGACAGTTGCAGTGTGACAGAGCTTGTCCATGTGCTTGCAGCTTTGTCGAATCATAGTCATTGTGCTGCACAGAATGTTACCATATTTCTTTTGTGACCACTAACTTTATAGCAGAATTTTATTAATCCAAAATAGGGCTCAAAAAAGCAGGTTAATGGCAGTTGGTGGCTGTTCAGACTACCGAATTAAAACATCTGGTAGTACTTGCAGTATATAGTATTGAAGACGGTGAAATCTTTGTGTGATGACCTGAGTCTTTTTATGGTTTCTCAGTTTCTTGCTGTTAGTTATCGTCATCAGTATGAAAATTTTTTCTTCTGTGGTTTATCTCAGTGTTACTTGGTATTGGTTGAAACTCTGGCTGTTTCAGCACTAATGTAGTAGGACCCAGTTTAGCCAGAGGCTGGAGCTGTAACTTCCCTCCCATTTTCTTGATGTGATTCTAGTAAAAGGCACCAGAAGGCTCTCAACCTCTCCAGCTACATTTTAGTGGAACACAAAAGTAAAAACTGTTTCATTGAATAATTTCTTCTAAGAAATTCTTTCTAAGCAAGACCAGAATATGATGGGAAGGGAAAGAAGAGAGTGTGCTTGCTCACATGTTTCCATGGAAGTGATACCCTCTCTCTCCAGAGACCTCCACCTGCCTTGGAATTTGGCAGCCAGATCAGTATAATCTGGCAGCCGCCTTCTGCTGCCCAGCTAAGACCTCATTACAATATTTATTCCACAAGCTTGAAACAAGTTAGATAGCTATAATATCTTTTAAGGCTAATATAATTTAAATTGTTTTCCTTTTCCATCACCTCTTGTATTCTACCATATTTTATTTCCTATTTTTGGTCTTATTTGGGAACAAATTGAATGTAATTAATCTGTCCCTTTTTGTTTCACTTATTCTGCCTGCTGCCCTTTGCTCTGATTTCAGCTGATGTGTTCAGTACTTAGTTGCTCTGAGTGCTCCTTAGTTATGTGCATGGTCTCTGAGAAATACGGCTGGCAGCTTAACTTGATGCTAAGGAGCAGGAGAGAGAGAGACTGATTCTCTTGTGGTTCTTTTGTTTCCTTAATTTTGCCAGGAAAATGGAATGATACATAATGTGATGATAAAAAGAACCCTTCTCATTCTCAGCAATAATTTAACTCTGAAAGTGTTTTTATATTATATGCATGCAGAAAGAGAGAGGGAGAGAGGGATATACAAATAAATATATAATTCAGATATGTAATATGCATAATTAGGGTAATAATACCCTAAACAGAGTTATATGATAAACATGGACAGTATAAAGTAATATCTACCAACAGGAAGAATGTAGACTGTGCCTGAAATCAGAACCATTCTGCTGATTGTGATCACTTCTACTCAACATATTGCTTAAATCCAGATTGTTTTTTCAGTGATTATCCCCTTTCTGTTTTATTTGGATACTAATACTAGTGTTCCCTAATTAACATATACAAGTGTGCTTAACATATATTTATAATATATATGACATGCTACTGAAGGTTAGAGGGTCTTCTGAATAACTTTCTTCCCTAATGTTTCTCACATTAACTGTCTTTCCTTTGCTGGAGATAATGAAAAAGACTCCTCCTTGATGGCCAATCAATGTCTGATCGGTCAAATGGGCTTTTAGAGGAGAATATCAGTATCTCTGAGAGAGACTATCCCAGAATTCAAGGATGGGGATAGGCCTTAGGTTTGGACCGGTATATGCTGTGGTGCCATTGCTATTCTCAACAATAATACTGGGAAGCCTTACAATTTTATTACATTCAACCACTGTTAAGAGGAGAAGATAATATATTATTATCTTTATACTGAAGTCATGCATGGAACATGTATCATAATTTAATATAATTTTAATATTAAAACTTATAAATCCATATATGTTCTACTTACTATTATTGATCAAGTTAAGAAAACTCATTTTATCCATCTAAAACTTGAAGCTGTGGTCAAGCAATTGCATATAACTTTTCCTAAAGGCTTCTGGTCTTCTGTCTTCCTTTCTGAATGCTTCATGTTATGGTTTTGTTTTTCTTTTCACATTAACTAAAAGAAGCAGCCAGCAGAGAAACATGTTATATGGGAGATCATCATGACGACAGGGTTTTTTTTTTATTCTTAAATTAATTCTGTGCAGAAACTGAGCTACTTTAGTATGGTAGGCCATTTGTCTAGATAAGCTAATTCTAGGAGAAAAGCATGGCACTTCAAAATGTCCAAAATAATAGGGAAATAGCCAAAAAAGTCTGAAATATTTCAAAGTCGTTGTTGTTTATCTTGCACAACATCAATAATAGAAGTAAGTAGAAAGTGAGAACTATATTGTCTGTTTTATTTTTCATCCCAAACACATTAGTTTTGATGCAAAAAATAATTTTAAAAGTTAAAAACAATATAACACTTGTGAAAAAAGTATTGCTAAGATTCTATGTACTGGCGTTCTTATGGTAAAACGTCATTTTTTATCAAAGTTTTTTTGAACAGTTGCAGCTTCCTTTGATGTTGCAGCAATCATTACTTAGTAGTTCTTTATATCAAGTATCATATAGCTTATCTTGGTCATCTGGAGACAAGTTGGTCACAGAGTAAAGGGCAACATTAATTCCTTGAATCTCAAGAACATCAATGCCATTTCTGTCTCATTCCTTACTATGTCTTTTTTGGTCGTGCTTTTTTGTTTTTCCATTCTTGAGTAGTACTCACCATATTTTTTTCCTGTTTTCTTTACTAGTATTCTTCTTCATTAAAATAATATTCATTGTTTCAACCATTTGACTACTATTCTGTTTGCTTGATGTCTGCAACAGTCCCATTTGCAATCGATAGATCCTACACTGTTCAGACAGACAGATAGGTACTTGATTGTAGATCTTTGACTGATCTGACATTTGTTGCCTTAAAGGAGTCTGGGATGATTTTGGATTGCACATTCTCCAAGGACATTTTTCTTATATTGGATCCATTACAAAAGAAACGAGAAGGCAAATACTATTCAGGAGCAAGTTGTACTTACCACCAGCAGAACATTTTTCCATTATTAAATTTTTTTCTAGTTCATATCCAATATTTATAGTCTGCCTTACAGTGCTTTTACTGCTTTCTGTGTAGTAAACCTGTGGAGAAGGCAGAGGCAGCAGGCACACCATAGGATCCAGTGTTAGATTACTTTCAGTAATTGACCATCTTATATTTGACATTGTTTGAGGTGAGACTAGCATAATTTGTATCGCATGGAGATCTTATGCTAAGGGCAGTTGAGAAGTAACCATATGTGGTGGTTTTCACAGACTTAACCTTATGAGCAGAGTATGGATGCTGATGTAGTATAATGCTAGACTCCCTGAAAACTGCCAAATGATGTGAATCAAAGAAATGCAAAATATTACTGTATGTAATCCATAGGCTCAGAAGGTCCATTCTGAGGTCTGCTGTGCACAGATGGTAGATTTATGGCTGTATGCACTGCAGTTCTTTGATTTGTACTATCCAATTTCACATTAATTCTGGATTATACAAAAGAGTCCTTTTTATTTTATTTTGATCAAAAACGTTAATGATGTACTCTATTGTTCCCAAGACCTACACTACTCATCATTCAATACATTGTGTTTTCTTTCTAGCAGCAAATTTATTTGAATACACATAATCTTTTTTCAATCATTTTGTAGGAGGCAATCAGCTTGTGAAATGGTTGATTTCTTCATTCCAAACCCTAAACCAAAGCAAATGTTTATAATGTCCTATTAAAATG
>WAAD01032352.1:95787-139321 GCA_013389945.1 Fregata magnificens | reverse complement strand
CCGCGCCTGGCCCCCCGAAAGCGCCTCTCTGAAGTTGGGTGCCGCAGCCCGAACGCCCCCCCGCGGGTGGAGGCGCGGCTCTGGCACGCCGCTGCCCGCACGCAGGGCCCCTCCTGCCTGGGGTGCTCGAAACGGATAACAAGCGGGGGCGCGGGTCAACCACGCACCGATTTCTCCCTCTGGCAGCGGGAGGTGTTGGCTCGGGTGGGAAGCAGAAATGCAAAAAAAAAAAAAAAGAAACCGCCTATTGTTTTTAGATTCTTCTTAAAATTTTATTTTTAATTTCACCAGTCTTCATTAGGATGACATCTGGGTGTAGCCACCTTCCAGGCATACCTGAAAAGCATATTTTTAACTGCCGTAACCAAACCAGAAGAATTAATATGCAGAAGGTTTAAACCTACCCAGATATTTCATTTTCATGTGTAATGGGGATCTTTTTTTCCGAGGTGGGCTCCAGCTACGTTATTTACTGCAAGCTAAATTTAACATTTTTCAGTTTGGCACAAAGTCTGTTGCTATGCACCACACACACACATGGACACACACACGTACCTTATAGAAGAAGAAGCAGTGTAGCAACACTGTGACTGTGACAATGAGTTTGCTATTAAATGATCGTTTGCTGGTATACATTTTTTAATTTTTTTTTTGTTTTTTGTTAGTAAAGATGAGGAATACCTGTGTAGGAAAGGATACTGATCTTGCATTGCATTTCCTTTTTTTTTTTTTTTTCATTATTAAATTGCCTTAATTCTCCTTTCCAGAGACAAAGAAAGGTCTCGAAGCTTCAGATACTCAGATGTCAATATAAGCACATATGCTGAACACATAAGAGGTCAGCAGTTTGAGGCCCTTTACCCATCACTAATTCATGACGAGTTTAGTTTCATTTGAGTCATTTCACCAGGAATTTCTGTACTAGCTTCTGTCTGTACTTGTGTCATCAGCCCTCTTTCACCAGAAAATGAGATAAGCCTGAAAAAGAAAAAGAGAGCGAGCTTTAACATCCTGAGCTTACAGACCCTATCGTGTTATTTGGGCGGAATGGCAGAGTGACTACAGCCCTTCCTTGCTCTCTCCCCCAGCCTGGTCCCTCCCAGTAGTCAGGTTTTGTGCTCCATGGGAAAACCCACCGCTGAATTCTGTGAAAGGAGCAAACAGTGTCACTGTGACAATCGATAGATTAAGGTATCAGAGGAAAGCTTGCATTCGGGTAGTCCTCACTGCGCCCTGCACAATGAGATGTACAGGCATTTACTTTTAATAAATACTTCAGTGTAATATTGCCAGTCTTTAAGAGGAGCACGGGTAAATCCTAAACATACACTTTTTTCACCCAAGTCTGAAGAATCCCCTTATGTATATCAAATGAGGTTAAAACACAGCAAAGATCTCAGTTTTAAGATTGTATTTTAATATTTTATAACAAAACAAAAAATCCTGTTTGCTAATATACATTACAGCTGCATAATGAACTAAAATATAAAAGGGATTAAGATGGCGCAAAATGTAAAAATGAAATCTGGAAGAATCCCACTTTTTGAACTAATTGCCTTTACAGTTATTATTAAGTTATTATTATTAAGTTATTATTAAGCTGTTTTGTTTGGTTGGTTTGTTTTGGGGGTTTTTTTTGTGTCGTATTCCACATGCTATTCCACATGCACATCAAGGCCTTTGTCAGATACAGTAAGAATAATTCATGGTCATGCATGTTTTATCTGGTTAGATAGTAGAATGCTATTTTGTTTTTATACTAAACCGTGGATAAATGCTAAACTAAGTTTGGATCCCACTGCAGCGGGCACTTACACAACGAGCAACCTTACCTGAGTCAGTTTATAGATGAAGGTCCTGAACCCACTTTCTGTCATGACAGTGTCCTTGTTACACCTTTCAAATTAAAGACCTACAGAACACAGCATAGCAGGTACGTAAAATAAAAGTGGCCTGAGTAAGAAGTTAATTACCAATTACAGCTGGGGCTTTTGTACAGACTATTTATGGTGAGTTAATAACAACTGCCATGGCAATCACAACTGACACCACACCGGCTGTTGATTTTCTAGTGCATATTTTTCCATTACAGAATTGTAAGTATGTATATGTATACATCATGTACAGTGTGTGTGTGTGAGTGTGTGTATGTATGTGTATGAAATATTCCAGATTTGTATCATCATGTCGGAACATGTAGAAAAAATGTCAAATTATGTGGCCGTATTCTACTGTTGGTGTGCCAGAGAAAAATAAAAGATTTCAACTGAGATGAGTAAGTACAAAAGGACAGCATGGGCTAATGAATCAGCAAGAAAACAGTTTAATCAGAATTTAACAACAGGGGAAAATGCTGGTAATAAAATAAGGCCTTCTTCAACTCTCTATTTTTTATAACAGTCCTATGCTAATCGAAAAGATGCAAGCAGGCAAAGGAGAAAGAAGAAATTTATAGGTGATGATAGTAATTTATGACCGTGTACTAAGAATAGACATACTCATTAACACTGTGCATAAAAAAATCAGACTACATTACTGGGAATCACTTTCAATACTTTTTGCACGAGAAAAGGAAAAGGATCTAGCAAGACGTAAGTAAGGATTGTAATCTTAAAACCAGAAGATTATATTCTTATATGCCTTCTTCTAAATCCGTGATAGAAGCTCATATAAAAACGAGCTTTTTTTTTTCTGAGTTCAGAATGTGAACAAAGCATCAACAGGGGGACTGTTAATAATAAGCATCAATCACTTGTTGAAAGGAACACAGCAGTTGAATAACAATGAAAACAACGGCAGATGACAGAAGGCCAGATATCAAATAATAAGGTGTCAAACCCCTAAAAAGGCTAAGTGCTTAATCCTGATCCCATAGAAGTCCAGGAGAGATTTGCTACTTATTGCAAAGAATGCAGCATTCAATCATGGCTATATTTGATTTAACAGGTTCTAACGGATTATATTATGAACATAAGGTAGAAGTTGGAGAGGAAGCTAAAAAGGGGTAATATACGTGCTAATCAGAAATAAATCTGAGTTTATCAGGAACACATTTCCTCAGCAATTCATCCTGGCACAATTCTGGTTGAGACAGTGGCTGCAATTCAGCCAAATGTTCATATGTTTCAGCAGGTGCACAGGAGATGTGGAAAGAAACTTGGAAATGACGGAAGAACTGGAAATTTTTGCCTTGCACTCAGAAACGTTTAGCGATCACTCCATGCACTTATCAAAAAGACAGTTTGGGAACAACTTGATGACACGGAGTACATGCTTCAGGAAAGTAACTTTGGTAATATAAAGCATTTGAGGAGATGGATGCGGTAAAAAACCCAGTATTTGAACGCCGATATTAATCATATTCAGAATAGAAATAAAGTTTATCTTTTGTTTTGCTGTTTCAGTAATGTGTCATTGACCATGGCAATCACATGCTGAGCATTGTAGTGAATTCCTCGGCCCTGGAAAATGCCCAGTTAAAATCACATTCTTTTCTAAAAATCCTTGTTGAAAAAGTTAAATTCTGAGAAGGCCCTTGGCAAGAGCTCAGACTAAATGGTTATAGTTGTCCCTTCTGGCCATAGATGCCAAAAATATTTGGTTTTTATATTCAGAATTATTGTCATTATTTTTTTCATTAGAAAAAAAATCTTAAAATACGCAGATTTTGTAGGATGCAAAAATACTGTACCAACGTATGAATCCTCGGATTCTATGGCCGGTCAAGAAATTCTTCCCTTCAAAAAAGATTGTTGTCTCTGGTTTTTTGAAATCTGCAGAACTTTTGCAAATACCCGTAAATGTAAATAAAGAGGAAATATAAATGAAAGTTTCAAGTTCCAAATCTTTCTTAAATTGTTTAGTCCCATATGTTCATTCTGGTTCTCAAGAGTCTTTTTAAAAATAAAAAGTACATCCTGATCTCCCGTGCTCATTCTGCTTCCTCTTCTGATTAGCAGACACATACTGTTCCCATTAACAGTACATATACCCGGGGATGGCACGCACTAAGGAATAGCTCATGCTTCTATTATGTGATTCTGATGGTGAAAAAAGCAACATCACTACTCTGTGGTAGAACTAATGTAAAATAATTAGTGATAATTGTACAACTTTAAGTTCCCTTTGTTGTATAGTAGCTGTGACAGTGCAGTTTGTTACTAACTTAGCTAACCATTGTCAGAAATTTATAGCAAATTGGGATTTACTGTATTTATCTGAGCTACTTGCATTCTTGCTATTTGCAAGAAACATATTTATTTTGCCAATAAAATCACTTAGGTATATGCTGAACTATCCGTGTGCGTGGAAAATCTGCTACAGATTACTTCATATTTTTTTGCTGAGATTATAGCAAATTACATTATTGAGGCTCCAGAAAAAGATAAAAGGAACACTTTCAGATTAGACTATGCATGCTAAATCCGTGATTCTTGTCTGGGAATATCTTCCCTTTTCTTCCAACAGTATAAACAACTTCCATTGCTTTGTCTCAGTCCCAAGGAACACGTTTCTTTTTCCTGTCCTAATTTTTTCCTGCCTACCTGCTACCTCTCTTCTTCCTTGCTGTCTCCTTCCTTGCCTGATTTCCATCTGGTTTTCCAAAGCATCGCCATCAGAATCTTCTTTTTCTCTCCTGTTATTTTGATTTTACCATCCCCATTCCCCTTGCAGAGCACAGCTAATTCAAATATGTTGGTTTTTTGCTTTAGACTGTAACAGCCAGCCTTGATCCTCTCTCTTTTCATCTGCCACCTCTCCCATCTGTTCCACGAGCAATGCCAGCCTTGACTCCAGCGTTGTTTTTTATTCTCATCATGTTCTTATTCCTTTTTCCATGCCGACGTCTATGTTTGAAATATGAACCCTGCACCCATTTTTCAGGTCAGTTCTTAATCATTGAAATTCCTCTTTAGCCTTGCATCTTCTCTGTCACCTGTGAGAAATGTATTACTCGTTATTCATAACAAAAAGCCCTTTGGAGATGATGAAGACATCGGATTTCATATACTGGTGGGCTGTACTCTGCTGAGGTATGGTACTTGTCAAATCGCCTCTCCACCTCAGTTCCCTGCCTTCATAAACAACACACTAAAACTTTAAAAGGCAAAAACAAGCTGACAAGAATGTGATAGTTCGCTCTCTGTTGACATATCTGCGGTACACTTTGTTGTTACTCATTCTCTGATTTCTACTCACTTGTGACTTGGGCCTTTTTTCTGTACAACAGAAGCAATTTCCCCAAAATTAGGTGTTTTCTCCCTCAGCAATCACAGCACCGTGCGGTGATCTTGCATCTTCAGAACCCCAAGTGATGACAGCGAGGAGCAGCTCCAGGTCCAGAAATTACAGCCAGATTGAAAACCAAGGCTAATATGTGCCACTGATAATAACACCTTTGTATATGCTTGCTCAAACTTTCATATGGCTGCACTTAACATCACGAATATTGTAGGAAGTTGTTTCTGTCATTGTAGTGAGTGTGCTGAGGCAGTGTTTTGAACAAGGATACTGGACAAATACCAGCCCGTGGGAAATGGACCGTGTAATGATCATTCCTGAGATGGAGAAGGCCCGTTCTCAGTTTAATGTTTCATTCATAAAAACCGCCCATAAAATATATGCCTATGCCGCCTACCTTAGAAACCTGGAGAAATCAACTGATCTTTTCTGAATTTGAACCTGATGCAAATCTGATATCTTAACAAGGTCACAGAACGTCAGAGACTTGACAGCTTTTTATATCCCGACAAGGTAAAATTAGTTCATGAACACTGAACTCTTACAGAGAATGGAAGTTCTGACAGCGGTATTGCACTGCTAGTCAATACTCTAATTTGTTTTATGACCTCACACAGCATTCAGGATAGCATTCAAAAAAAGCTTTGCAAAGATGCTTCCAACCACAGCAGAACTAATGAATCCCTAACTTTTACGCTAAACTCCTTAATCCGAGTAAGGCAGCTTCTCACAATACTTTGCAGTGCAGGGGTGAAGCTCTCCTACTTAACTGCTTGTCTGAAACAACATCCCTGCGATCTCATTCACATCCTTCGCACAAGGCTTCGAGGCCAAGAGCTCTTTGAACAAGCAAGAAAGCTGCAACGACAACGCTTGCATTAACCCTGCTTCTGGCCTGGACACCAAACCGGTCAGGAGCCAACGCCGGGGAGGGGGAAAGGGCGATGTGTCACCTCCGTCCCTTGGGGCTGGGATGTTCCAGGCTGTTCAGTACACTCTAGGAAATTTGGCTAGCTGTCAATGTAGTGAGATATATGGTGGTACCAGACTGCTTTTCTGCTCCCTCTACAGCGAAGTACAACAAAATTCACTGTGGTCGCCAAGGGAGTAAATGAAACCTCCATTTTTCTTCTTCTGTAGGGGTGTTTCCCTTTTGAATCTGGTAGAAGTATCAGAAGGTACACGGGCATCAGCTTCCATTATATCAACACCTCTGGTCACAGTCACAACCACTTTACACCAAACTGGCAACGTAATATGGTTTTATGTGTCCACACATAATTAGAGAATCATAATTATAAATTAGGGAATTAGGTCATAGATCCATTTATAAGCAAATTGTGTGAAGCTGGATTTTTTTTGGTGAATTTTAAAAAATAAAAAAAACCCCTTCTTTTAAAAAGAGACATGTTCATGTTATGGATTTAGTTTAAACAATAGCTATGTTATTACAGTACATTGTATTGAGATCACTTTTATAGTTTTACAGTTTTGTCAGGCCTTCTGTCACTAGGAAAAGAAAGCGAAATTTAAGCTATCGTGAGTAAGAGATTAGCCACAGACCAGTCAAACACTCCCTGTTATGTTTTTCATAAAAAATAATAGAAAAAATGATAACAATCATACAAAAACATTTGAGCAAATGTTAAAATGATGTATTTTATGACACAAATAAGTCAGAGACAAATTGTGCTGTTGCAGAAATTACACTATGGAGCTCAAGCACTTAGCAACATTAAAAATAAATTAAGTTGGAGGAATAGATAGAATTGCACGAGACAAGATAATAATTCCTTTCTTCAGAAAATATACAAAAGATATAAAGAATTTTTTGGTTTGGTTTGTTTTGTTCAATTACCTACTGCAGGCATTTTACACTATTCTTTGAAAAAACCCATAAAAAAAAGGATATAACATTAGAAGGACTGTTGTGATTTGAAACATCAGCACTCTTATCCTTACCATTATGACCTTTCAGCAACAGAAATATCTTCTGGGTTCACTGTTTACTTGTTTGGCATCAATAACTTTTATTTTGAGAAAACCATCTTGTCAAGAAACAGCTCACTCAAGTTATCACGGAAATGTACAGAGTTGTGCTCAACAGAAGTTTATTTTTAGTTCTGAAAAACCACTTCAGTGGTTCAGTCCCAGAACTAGTTCACAGCACAGATAAGAGATATTTTTACTTTCATCTCTGCATAGGCGTATCTTCCCCGAGATTAACTGTGATAAAGTGTGGTGTTAATGGCAAGAAGGAAAAACAACAAACCAAAAATGTAAGAAAAGAGAAACAATTCTTATGAGGCACTTAATTACATACTTTGGACTAGAAATACATTTACATCATGGTAAATGCGCAGAAAATAACATTCTTCTAATTGCATAATTGCTTTAAATATAGGCTTTAATTGCAGAGCTTATAGTAGAAAAATTTCTCCTTATAATATTTGTGGCATTAAAGACAACCTAAATGATGCTGCCTGTCTTTACTGAAACAGCATTTGTGTTACAATGGAAAGTTGTCTCGTACAGATTAGCTGCTAGCCATTATTAGAGTCTATGTAGTTGCCATTTAACCTGAGACTTTTACCTTGTTCCTTGCTAATTGCATTGCCCTAATAAGACGTGCGCCCAGAGATGATGTGCGCAGGTAGCTGCGTTCACAACAATTTGAAATTTACGGTTTCCTTTCATTACACGTCAACATACACAGCGCAATGCATCAAGGGCTTAAAAAGAAAGAGGCAAGCTGATGGGGTTTCAAAGGCAGCTCAAAGGTGGCAGTTATGAGTACACAACAAAAATCTAACCTTGAACTTAGAAACATCACTGTCCGAACCTAAACCAGCTACAAAGAAAAACAACCTACGGACAGAGATAGGATTTATGCCACAGCTAGGGATACGTGGACCTACGACAGGCACACTCCTATAGGGATCCATCATCCTCTCTCCCACATTTTGGTTGTCCCCAACCTGTCAGTACCAGCTGTAGCTACTGTGAATACAGCATTTATGCCTTTCTGTTAAATCAAACAGATCTGCTAATGTGATCTAATGATCTCAGTTTCCGTAACTAAAACTATAAAAAGTAGTTGCTGATGGTATCTGAAGTAAATATGAGTACTGAAAGGCATTTTCTGGAGGAGAACCCTCAGCAACGTTTGCCTGTATTCTGCTGGGCTCCCTGTGGTTTTAGTAGCAATAAGAAAATAGGACCTTAATTTTAGAGGTTGGTCAGCTGTAGCAAATAAATGTCCAGGGCAATGAAATGAGCTTACCCAAAACACACAAGATCTCCTTTAGAAAAAAGCAAGGGAAATATAAAGAGGTCAGAAATTTCTAGCCTCAGATGTGTATCCAGAGTAATCTGGTTCTTACTGATGTCTTCAGTAGCAATAGTTTCATGTAGCCATAGTTCAGATTTTCTTTACAGCGAGAAGAGTTTGGCTATTTGAGGCAGTTAGGGAAAATCACAAATCTCGCAAGCACTCTGAGTGCTACTGCTGAACAAGATAGCAGAATGCAATATTACTTCTTTGCAGCTATTGCAGTGCTGCACTAAAAAAAGTCTGTAGTGTAAATGTTATGCCTTGGAGTGGAATTTTCTCTATTCATCATCCGATTATTTTATAATTTTATTACTTATAACTCATCTCAATACAGTGTCTCATTAGAACGACAGACAATTTGGTGTTTTCAACAAACAATTGTGGGATACATATGGATAATTAATTACAGTAACATCCCATGAAACGACAGTGAAATTAGATGGATTGAAAATGCCACCCTTCATGGGCTCCCGCAATCTTTTGTTTTTGAATGTCAGCCATGAAAGAAAACCCTGCTTTCTGACAAGAGCAGCGCTGGGCTTCCACTCCGTCCTGGAGAAGGCAGTAAGCAATCCGCAAGTCAGACAGATGTGTGGCATTCACTTTCAACTTTCTGTGTATAAACCAGCCCCCAGGTGATTACATCTATGCTGCTGTTGGATTGTTGCCCTATAAATGAGAGACTCTATCGCCTAATGTGAGCTTCCTACCTCAAGGATTTAGCTAACAAACTCCAGGAAACATATCCATACTTTTCAGTATCCCTTTTATTAATTTATTTACTAGGAATTAACTTAATATGCTGATTAATTACTATATAGCATTACTAATATTAACAATCTAGGAAAAAATGAGATCCCGATTAATCACTGCTTTTCTTTAAAAACCAGTACTTATTGATTACATTATATGTGACAAAAGTTGTTCTGAGCTTGCAATTGAAGGAGCTACTCCAGCATGTGATTTAATATCCCGTGGCCCACATAGCTCACTCTGTGCCATGGCAGGGGATGATTTATTTTACAGGGAACTGAAAAAATACATGGTATGATATTGATGTACTTTGAAAATACTTGCAAAACAAAATAATAATAATGGAAGGGGAAAATACTGGCAAGTTATTAAATCCTGACAAGCTGTTTTCATGAAGGCTTAGTCCTAAGAATGCCATTATATTAAATATGGATATTCATGCATAGGTACATTAAATTATAAGTGAATAAATGTACCATTTTAAAAGATTCAACTTCTTCCTTCAGTATTCTGCAGATTCTTCTGCAGAATTTGGACCCAAGGAAGGAACTGTGAGGTTATTTTCAGAATCCTTTTTGGAGATCAGAAAGGAGTAACACTGAAGGGAAGAATGTATACATACAGTGGGTTTGATCCTCCTCTGGGAGTAAATCAGAAAGAACTACAGTATAAAGCCAGTGTAAATGAGGGGAATATCAGGCATTCGATATCAGAGCCAGACTACTTCCAGAAATGTTAAGACCGGGGGAAGACAAATACAGATATCACTACTGTATACCACTGAATCTATTACTAAGAATGACTGAAATAATTTTTATTATTATTTGTGTGCATTACAGTAGTACCTTAAGGCAGTGTACGACATATAGCAACAGATTATTTTTCGTCCCAGCTACGTCCAATCTAAACAGAAGGCCCTTAGCGCAACAGAAAGCAGCATTGTTATCATCTCTCATTTGATGCAGAGGAACGTGAGAAAACAGAGGAAATATAGTCTGCCAAACTTGCACAGGAGAACTGGGGAAGGGAGACCTGGCTCTCTTTAGTTACCGTATAGTGTGCTGAGCTACAGACCGTCACTTATGTACGATGTTTAAACTTACGCTGTACACAGAGCCATGCCTGCAGTCATGCACTGTGCACCAGTCAGCTAACAGCAGTCGTTTTACTGCTTGGTCAGAGAAGAAATAGTTTCATCTATTGAATTCTTGCAGCACGAACTGGCAGAAAGACCGTATTATGGGAGAGCATGCTGGTCAGATGCAGATATGAAGTCAGTATGGACAAGACTACATGGTCTTCTCTATAAAGCCATATTTTTCTTTTCGGCCGAGAAGTGAAAACTGTTGAAAGATTCAACATTGTCCTGTCTTTTAAGGCTGGAATCTCCTTTCAGCCAAAATAAATTATTCCAATTGTCAAAGCTCATCAGACTCTCAGCGTGAGTCTTGCATAAATGGATTCATTCCTGGCTGTTTCATTTGCACACTCCATGAAATTTTTTTCCACTTATTTAATTTCATCAAGACTTTCTTCAGAGAGACTAGTAAACTTGCTGCAAGAGCACTGTAATGTAAAAGACACTATCTCTTTTTTATATTCCTGTGGAAAAAAATGGGATAAACCACAATATGATTTAATAATTCATATACTTAGAAAAATTCCCATTTTAAGGTGCTGTTCCTGAAGTGGGAACAATATGGAAGCATATGATAAATAAAGCAATAAAGCCATGCTTATGTTTAACAGATAATAAAATGCTGCCAACTTGGATACGCATTTTCTGTTTAAAATCTCCCTTGGTGAAATTCATATTCTGTATTCTACAGTAGTGGTGTAAAATCCTCCCATGAAACTGCAGTGTCTGGGAATATTACTATGGCATCGTTGCTGTTATTTCTCTGAATAAAGTGCCTCTGTGTTACAAGAAGACTCATCAAGTGGAAAATGTGATGAACACGTTATTGCAGAGGCACAGGGTTTGCGAAAACCTAGCTGTGTTTTCCTTCGCCTAGTTTGTGCTGAACGCCGCTGTACAGGGCAGGTCCTACGCAGGGGGTCTTGTCTTTGTCCATGCTTCTGTAGGGCAGCCATAATGACTTAAGCAGCAGTAGATCCTCCGAAGCCTTCTTGGCTTTCAGACCACAGCAAGGGAAGAGCTTTAAGTCCTGGGAAAACAAGCAGGGCCAATGCAATCCTTTCCTGCCGTCATGCACATTTGTTTATTCCTTTAAGAGATTTATTTATTTAAGAAGTTTTCACCTCCGGGAAACAACCAAGTAGAAAATATGAAGAATTAATAAAGACTAAAGTTTAATTCCATGAAGTAGATTATAGCTCACGGTGGATGCTGTATATCATTTGTATTTGCTTGAAAAAAGAAGATTGTTTCTGTAATAGCCTGATCCTGAAGCACATCCAGGAGGGGAATGGAAGCAGAGTTGCCTCAGAAGCTGACACAATCAGACAGATATTTTAAAAAGCCTGCAAAGATTTTACACCCTCCAGTAGGCTGAGGCTAAACAGGATTTGTCAGAAGCTGGAGCAGGTAGCAAGATAGGCTTTGTCAAAAGCAGAAACTGATGCCGGAGTGGTATTGGTCAAAACCATTAGTCTTTACAGTCAGTTCCTGTCAGTATTAAGCCTTTGAAATAGCCAGTCTTCAAATTAATGTTTTCCATTGAGCTGGCCTTTGGGAGTCAAAGAAACAAACACATTAATCTGAAAGAACGAGTCTGCCTGAGACACTGATAAATCTGTTATGACAATGGAAGGCTTATTAAACACCGAGAAATGTATTTCCCCAGCCTCTGGGTCAAATGCAAGTTTTAAGGTTAATAGAGGAAATCAACATTTTAAAAAAGTCACATGGACAACTCTTTTTTGTATTCTGCTTTTGACAAGAAATTCATGATTCAATACACTTAACTCAAAAATATAATGCACGTAGTGAGGAATTATCCAAATAACACAATATTCTGAGTTATAGGGACACAAGTAAAATAGGGTAACATAGATGATGTTCAAATTTGAGAAACAAGGGAGTCCCAGGTCTTGTCATATATTACCGTTCCTCTGTTCTTGAACATCAGCACTGGCTTGCCTTCATGAACTCCGTCAGAGTCACACGCACAATCTTTGCTCTGACTGTACGGAGATGGAAGGTAGGCTAGCTGAAGCGTATTGCCGAAGAAATAACTCAGTCTTGATAAAAGGAGTGCTTTGCAGAACAGAAAAGCTAAACAGTGCTATTGATTATCATGATGTATGCTACAGCAAAAGAAGGTGGAAACACAGGGGCTGCCTACACACAGCTTTTCCTCTCAGCAGCAGTCGCAGTTTCAGCAGGGATTTTTCTTGCAATTTATGGCATTAGAGAAGGAGTCCTCTGAGTTGAAAGGTTTTTGCAGGGGGCAGTGGTACAGCAACTTGACCTGCTATACTCAGGAGGGTTTCTTGGGCCCGAAAAGCTCTTGAGTTTGTTTCCTCAAGGGAAAAATGACCCCTGCTGTGGACATTCATAGAAAGAAACAGACATACACAGATATATATGAAAAAACCCTACACTATCCACTGCCACAGCCTGAAGAACTCATCAGGTGAAGAACAGTTATCCGAAACCTTGTCCTTTCTACACCACAGTCCCCATACCCCTTCCTTTCAAAGCACGTTACGTGGCTTAAGCAACTGCCTGGTGGGATAAAAACTCTTAGTAACCGATGTTGCCTTACTGGTTGTTTTCCATCACGGTAAACCATACTTTCAGGCAATGAGGGGAAAGACCGTAAATTTTCTTGTACTAAAAGACATGTGCTTAATGTACCTGCTCTCTCTGTGTGATAGCTAATGGTGCCAGGCAGACTTTAGATATACCTCAATACTCCAAAGAGTTGACTAGTGAGCTTGAAGGCCCTTCAAATACCTCCCTTGTTTGGAGGGCGTCAGTTGATGCCATTCTCCAGAATCCTGATAGGCACCGACGTGCTGAGAAACACCACGCTGAAAAGCAATCAGTGCCCCTCAGAACCAGGGCTGACCTCTGTGGACAACCTGGAAGTCAAAGAAGACTTTTATAGACTCAGTCTCATTAGTCTCACTAGTCTCTTTAGTCTCATTATTCATTCAAAAGGTTATGATCCAATATCCACCATTAGAATTAGGGACTTTAAACTGAATGGGTCTTTTAATGTGTAAAAGGGATAGTCTGATGACCTAGACTCAGTAGGCAACGTCACTCATGCTCAGGTGGGCAAATCCAGCTCATTCTTTTACACGTGCATTGGTTTGGGAAAAGGAGTTTCATTTTTGGCACTACCGGTGAACACTTTTGTCCATACACAAAATTAAATATGTCAGAAATCCTGTATGTCATCAAAACCCATAGAGAGATTATTTTACAGTGGTATCTTTCGCATCACCAGTGGGAAAAAATAATTCTGTTCTAGCACACAGTGCGTCATACGACGTACATCTACATTTCGCAGACACGGGCTGACAAACACCCACACAAGCTAACTTTAAACCAACCGTTTGAGCATAATAGCCAAGGCAGCATAAAGCTATGTGGGGGTTAACACCAAAGTACATTTTTTCATTTCCTACACCAGCAGGTAGGCTTCCTAGCCGGAGCTCACCGTTACCATGGCTACATTGCCAGCTGTCCCCAAGTCAGCTAGTTTAAAGCTAATTTGGATAAGCCTGCATTAGCTGCAGACATTTTAGTGACTGCAGTGTAGACATATTCATAGCAATCAAGGGTTTTCAGAAAGATTTCAAAATAGCCATGTAATTTTTTTTTTAAATGTCTGCTGACACTATTACCACTGATCGAATGAGGACAGGTGCTGGGAGGTAGATGGGCGGGCGACTTTCCCGAGTAAGTCAAAATGCAAGGGAGCGCTGCAAGCAGCCCAGATTGTTTGTGATTTATTTGACACAATGGTATAGACAAAACCACAACAATGAGAATTTTATGTCTTTAAAACTGCATTTTGTTTTCTGTATGTTCCATTGTTTATTCAAGTGTAGAGCTTCCTATGAAAAGAACTAGTTTCTGTATCTTTCTGGCACCACAGATGAGCTTAAGTTTTCTTTTTTTTTTTAATAATTCTTTATATTTATATAAAAAGAAGGTAACTTATAGCATATTATTACTATATGGAGCAGTTAAATTGTTAGACAATTAAATTAAATTGGAGATGCAAACAAAACTATTACTCAATCTCTCTGTATCTGAATTTCTTTTTCTTTCCACATTATCTTCTCTAATCCTGGAATTAGTACACCAAAGCACCAAGTAACGGTGTCCTATCATTCCCTTATCTGCTGCACACCACACTTGTACTCATTTCAGCACTAAGCTGTCTCTATAGCCTGAAAAATCACTTGACATTGCATATATTCAGGTTGCACTGCCTTGGAAATAAATAATTTATTGTTACCTGTTCTATAAATATCCTCAGCGCAAGTCATCCAATAACCATAAAGGTAAGCTGCTTTAATTGAAGAAGAGACCAATGGTCTCAGCTGTATTATAATGTCTCTTAATAGATTACCTTAACAGCTGTGACAGACTACTTAAGTAAGTTATTGTCTCTCTTCAGAGTGAAATATTTTCAAATAAAGATTACTTGTAAGTGCATTTCCTTCAAAATGATTATGCAGCCAGATCAATCTCTGTGGGTCATGCTCATTGAAACTACCCCAAAATGCAGTGTTACTACTTTCTCTTTAATGGGTAATAGGGCACTGAAGATGCTCTCTCTTTACCCACACAGTTCCTGTTACTAAGTCCAAATTAATTTGAAGACTTTGAAGAAGGAAAGCCACTTGGCAATGTTTCCAAGTGGTCAATCTCTACAGTGCACTTACAGAAATAAACTCTCTTCCTCACTCAGAAGACAGACTGCTCACATACACCATCTCAGCTAGAATTAACGTGAAACTGAAAAAAGAGGAGGTGCCAAAACCCACCACAGAGCTACTCCTAAAACTGGGTGTCAACCATGAGTAGAACCAGCACGAGAAAGTAAGGTGTGGATTACTCCACAGGGTACGTTTCACAAATCCTAACAGGCAATTAACACATAGCCGCTGATACACTTTTCAAGTCACATCCTTACTTATTGTATAGCTTAAATTTGTCAGTGCAGTTAAGCAATGAATTAATTCATCGGAAATTCCTGATGCAGTGTTTGAATGTGTTCTAAAATCCTGACATAGAAAGATATCTAAAGGGCCATAACACTTTGAAAGAAAGGAATGAACTCTTTGGATACTACCCCTCGATGCTTGAGAGCCAAGAAAATACTGAGGTTTATGTTAAGGGTAGAACAAAAATTTTGTAACTCCCCTACCAGTAAACAGGAGAACTTTAAGTAAATGTCAGCTGAAACACAGATGGTCTCTCCCTCAGAAACAGACTTTGCTGTCATGCAGTTTGTTCAGACATCATGACTAGTTAATCTAGTTACTAATGTGTACTTCATGAGCCTCACCTTTGCTACTACTTGAATGTCTTAATTTCTACAATTTTAAATTCATACTGCATGGCAAGCTTCTATAGCTGGCCACTGATTTTATGTCCATTTATTTTTAATTTATTATTTTTCTCCTTTCCTATTATCATTATCGAGTAACACCCCATACTCCCTATACAGTTTAATATTTGCACCTCATTCTGGAAATAAGTCAGCAGGCAGAATTGTACAACTAGAGGGTGCTGGAGGACCATAATGTGATACGGTATGCAAAACTCTCAATGACCTTTAGTGGAAAGAAGAAAAATAAAATAAATCAATTATTACTGCTCAGTAGGACAAGTTAACATATTCTGAGGTAATACAAATACTGCAATATTATCTAGTGTAAATTAAAAGAAAATTAATACTTTATAGCTGATACTGTTTTATTTTAAATTTTGTTTCAAATTTGCTGTTAAACTTTGCTTCTGTCCTTAGTTTTTATGCTGTAATGAACGAAAAGCCTTTATCTTAACAATACACATTCCTTTTGCTTCCTTTTGTGTGAGTTGGAAAGCAATTACAGTGTATTATTGATTAAATGTTTTATGATAAAACAAAAAAGCTGTCAAGGAAGCAGGAAAGCAAGAAGGAACAAAGATTAATTTAACAATAAAATCTATAAGTGAGGTTATACAGATAGAATGTGGACATCAATTACAGATAAATCATTTAATAAGAGTTCTAACAAGAAAATTATCTTCCCAAATTCATATCATTTCCAACACAGGGTAATTATTTTCTTGCCTTCCAGTACTATACAAAAAAATAAAAGTATGAGAATAAATAATGTCTATAAATACAGCACTCTGATTGTACATAGAAAAACTACCCCTCCCTTCCTTCCTCTCTTTGAATTATCCTTATTGCTTCTCCGAGTCTCTGACAATTCTGTAAATACATTCAACAGACACAAATATTGAAACTTTGAACTGGACCTTAAAGATATAATTTGTTTTTTCTCTGGTTCAAGATGGTTCAGTAACTTTTGGGAATTCCCTTCCATTTCCTCTGATCGGAAAGAAATCCAAAGGACAAACTGTGGCCACTTGGTAGAGTGGGTCCTTGAAATCTCCACAAGGAAGCGGCCAGGAAGCTGGCAGAAAGCGCGTGACCATATTCTGAAGAGCAGATCTCTTCAACACAAACACGAATCATTGCAACCAGGGTGTTGATCACAAAGTGACAGTGGTTACAAAAAACCCTGGGCACGTGCAGATCTGCCAGATGCCCAGTGAAGCCAGCATGGCATGCTTTGCTCTTTTCGTATTCCCACTTTTGACCTTCTGGTTGTGCAGGCTTGCCATATGCAGATAACAGTCACATGGTGGGCAATAGTGCTCCAACAAGTGATCCAACAGTCCAGCTGTGGCCTGCATTGGCTCAGCACATCCTGGATGAGCTAGAAAGGTAGCACAACAAATGTGATTGCGCATGTTTCCTCACTATGGGAGGTTTCAGGTCTTTAATTCAGTCCCTTCCTCGCCTATGAGGAGCCAATAATCTGTATTTCCTTTTATGAATTGCCAAGTTAGTGACAACTGTCTTATTTTAATATTTTAACTAAACTTGGTGCCCCAGCTTTACAAGAGGAGACATGTTTCCCTATGGCATGCTCACAAGGGCTGAGGCACAGTCCCTGTGCGTTCCCAGGGAAGATATGCTACTCAGATGCCTACAACAAGCAGCTTTCTTTTGGCTATGTTTCACCTCATGAATTGCCCTTACGAAGGGGCATACCCTGGCACACACTGGAGACCACAGGTCCTGCCCTACGCGCATCATGTTTCTGCAGTCTCCATGTCACGGGGGTTCTTCTGGAAAATGGAGAGCAGTTTCCTATCAGAGCAGATTCAGACATCGGACCTTCTTCTCCAAAAAGTAGCAGCCAAATCAATGAGTTGGCAAGGGCAGCCATTAATTAACACATGGGCACAAAGACTCATGATATATTTAAGAGTCTCAGCCCCTTAAACCTTTAGACGCTTCTTCACTTCTACTGGTGGCTAGGTGTTAGCTTTGGCCATCTGTGCTACAACAGGCAAACAAAAGAAGTATAACTAGTGGTAAAAATACGATTTCATCTTGACAACAACCAGTTTGTTAAAACTGAAAGCTTTCAAGGGGATAAACAAAACAAATCGAGTAAGATGTATTCGATGCAACAACAAAAAAACTGTGATTTATATACTGCAGGCTTGCCAAACGCTACAGAAGATGAGCCAGAGGACAGAGTAACGTAAAAAAGTATAATATAACCGGATACTGAACTGCATCTTGTGATGTTTCTCCAAAACTCCTGATACCTTTAGTCTAGAAAGTGGCCTGTTTGTTTTTGACATATTGTATCTAGCTTGTGCCTAAGGAAAAAGCAGTCAAAATTTGGCCCAATGTTTTATTGCCAGTATATTCTCACACATTTAAGTGTGCCTGCTTGATGGATACAGCTGTTGTTTTTTTCTAAATGAGCTGATTTTACAAAATTAGTAATTATCTGATCTTTATTTTTCCACATAGACAAGATCAGCTTATTCAATGCTGCCTTCACTTACAAAGTCTAAATAATATGAATTACAACTTAGCTTTTTCTTCAACAGTGCCATCTAAAATTATACAAGAACAAGATGTTTGGGGTTTTTTTCCTCTGGAAGTCGGCAGAAAAGCTGTTAAATACTACATATACTCAAATACTGATTTTAATAATACTCAACGTGCATACCAGTTTCAGTGTCAGAAACACTTTAAATCTCTGTATGTTACCAATAACTGAAGAGCATTATTCAGCTTTATAATGTAATATGCATTGTCCTTCATATATATTCCTAAAGCAGGATGTATGCTGTACATTTATATACAACGTTGGTCAGAGCACAGACATTGCAGTGTCATGCTTTCATTCAAAATTCAGATGCCATATGTTCAGTACAATCGCATGGCATCAAAATGCAATGTATTGCTTTGCAAATGCAAATAATTTCACACAGTGGCCTTCACGACTGGGAAGGGGTAATGAAATGGCATATATTATACACACATGAAAAAAATAAATAAAAGATTTATCATAAATATATGGACCAGTATATGACGTTGAAGAACAAGAAGCAAAAAGGGAACAGTGCTCTTGCATAAAGATCGATTCTCTTTGCAGCTGATGGAATGACAGGCTTGGGAGGAGGAGGCTTCTTGTTGTTCTTGGCTTGAGATTTCCCGAGCCCATTGTTGACTTCAATGGGCTTCCCATAACAGTCATAATTCGATAATTCAAAATCCCTTGGCAAGCTTCCAACAATGCTGAAATCATTGGATCGCAGATCAGATTTCGAAGTGCAAACTTTTTTGCATCTGGTCTCACCAACCTATGAAATAAAGAGTGAGGGGAATCATGATCTACTCACGATATTTCATTAACAAACTTAATGCAGCTGCTAGAGAACACTGCAAACAAACATATAGGAAATTACTTGTTGATAGAGATACATTACATCAGCCTAATTTGCTGAATGGTTGTGTTATAAAGTACTTAAGGATGATCAGTCAATCATATAAACTAATCCAAACATTCATAATTGTGTAATTTTTCATGCACAAGGTGCCTCATGCTGTGCAACCTGCTATAGTTAGACTCCTTCATTTTAAGATGATAGTAGGGGAGAGAATATTTCTGTAGAGAGTATTTTTGGAAATCGGTTCTGTGTTGATGAACCTGCAGGACAGACACTATTCAATACTTACATTTTTCTGAGGCCTGGAAGTTGCAGTCAGAATTAACCCTAAAATTCAGTGTTTCATGCAACAATTAAAGTCTATTCTGGTTCTACATAGTAGCCAGCTCAAGATCCTGTATCTCATCCTAGGGTGACCACCTTGCATGGCTAGAAGGCACTTTCTTTGTACCTGCAGTCCTTGGTGCCTCTCTAAAGACAGGTAACAAAGATGCGACACCATTCTCAGCGCTTCCCATCGGTACACTGGAGAACTGTGTAACTGGGAAATCTAAATCCAGCAGCTGAATACCTGTCTTTCCTACAGCTCCGTCAGTGCTCTTGGGGATCAAGTACTGCTGTGCTATGGGGTAACCCCAGGTGAACGATTCTCTTTTACAGACCAGACAATCGTACTGGCACATACAATGAACATTTGGTGCCCTTCAAACTGAAGTGTCTTGGGGGGGGGGAAGTGTTCCTCCATTTGCTTCCTTGGATTTTATGAAGTTTATATTTCAGGTACAACAAATCTCTAGGAGGACCACCCCCACACCGTTCAGGGAGCTTGAGGAGACTACTTGCAAGGTGCTGTGCTTTGTCACTTGGGTAAATCTCTCTCGAAGTTTCATCTCAATTGGACTATACAGTAATGCAGGGAAAAAAAAAAGAAAAAAAGGGTTATGAAACTTAACTGCATTATTAATAATGCCATTTGTTCACATATATAACCTGAGAGTTAGTTGGAACACATGCTGCTTCACAAATCAGGTTATACACGTGGGCAACTGATATTAACATAGGTTTCACTAGGGCTTCCTGGAGCCACAGATAGATACACAAAAACTTGGTTCTTCCAAAAGCTGCCTATCCCTCCTTCCCAGGAGCCTATCTCCCCTTCACAAAGCCTTCAGGCATCTTGCTCTCAGCTCTCTCCACCTCTGAGTTTCCTGCTGTCTTAGGCTGATGGTAACATTTCGTAATTAAAATAATAATAGTGAAATACAGTACCAGACTTACAGGTGAATGAAAAACGTTCTGGGGAACATTATTAGCTTCTCTGTGACAACTGTCAGGGTATCTTGGATGAAAAGGACTGTGGCAGTCAGGAAGAAACCTAAACTTCGACTGTGGCTTTTACTCCCACTACTGACAAGGCTGCTTCTGGCTCAAGGTGGAAGAGAAGCATGGCACTATTCCGTCAGCCAGGAGTGGCAAACCTCCCCAGGTTTGCCAGATTTATATTTCTGAGGGAAACAGTAAATTTTGAAACCAATGCACTAAAGCTGAAGTGCAGGTTACGTAACAAAACCAAGATTACAGGTTATAAAAAAGGAAAACAAGATAGGTGTTCCATGATGGTAAGGCAGAACTATATATATGTAAATTTCCTGCAACTGTTTCCCAGTCATCAAAGAGCTGACAGTCTGGGACAGCGTTCAATACTGGAGTAGCAGGGCCAAACTGTCTAGTAAGGTGGTGACTGAGACATGTATGAACACGATTATGTGACCCTGGGTGACATGGGGGCTGTCACTCAGTGATCTGAGAGGTTCCTTCCAATCAGATCATACCCAACGATATGGGTCATAAAAGTAGAAAGCAGACCTTTGTGCAATGAAAGGGTAACTTGCAGGACTGGGTTGTATGTTGACTGAAGAGTCACAGGAATATTACATTTTTCCCACAGTAAGATTTAGTAAGGCCATTACAAGAAATAGAATCATGTATGAAATTATAAGCCTCCTTTTGGATTTGCAAACTTGTGGTCCATTCCTCATACTACCAGCACTATATTGTACAACTCAGTGACACTAATTGTAGCCTAAGCGCTCTGCTTTACAATACAGAATATTCCTGTTCCAACTGCAGTATCTAGAGAGCGCTCCCCTAAAGGCTGTTACAAGTCGGTTCTCATTCACTTGTGGGACAGAGAACTGAGGGAACGGCTTCTAGGTCACCTGTGCCTTATAAGTAGAGGACTGTCTGCAGCATGTTCACACAGAGCTCTGCTTAGTTTAGTGTCAGCTGTAGTACTGATTTATCAGGGTGACACAATTTCCCTTGTAAGAGCAACCTGGCCCAAATTTTTCTTCAGTAAGTATATGTTCCTTTTAAAAATAATTTCTTTGATTTCCCTGGCTTTACAAATCTAATGTGCTCCTATTTTCTACATTCAGTCACTGCCTAGACATATTTTTAAATTTCTTCTCATACATCTCTTCAACTCTCCAATATTTCTATTGTTTTAATCTAAATTCGCTTCAGTTGACCTACAGCTTTCCCTAAACAAACTGAGATAATATATATTAAAAGTAGTTTGTCTGCTTTTTATTCATCCTGTCTTGGTTTGTGCTAGAAGCGTTAACGATATTCCTGACACTTACAAAAGGCTACAGGAATCATTTCTGTGGAAAATGATACCGCAGGACTTGATTTTAGAGTACTACACTGAAGACTTGTAAAGAAAGTAAAACATTGTTAAATGTTTTATCTTGACACAGAACTTGGCCCTGGAAAATATTTGATATAATTTGCCTTATCTTGCCTTGGCATCATGACCCGTGGGCCAGACCCAGCCCGCAGGATGCTTCCACCAGGTCTATGGCTTTTCCCCTTTAGGGGATGGGGAGCAGCCATTTGGGAAAGGAAGAATGCTGGAATAGTGCAGGGCCTCCCCACGTCCCCCATGGAGCCGGGCAGCTGCTCCTCGTCCCTCCAGCATGGAGGCAGGGGGGCCGAGGAGGGCATGGGAAGGTGACATGGCTCTGGGGGCTTGGGCCCAAAACACAGACCTAGTTCCCGTTTCTCCCAGAACTGGGCCACCTTGTCTAGGTTTGGTGTGTTGGACAGGACACCTGCCTTTTGATGAACAGGTCAGAAATACCTAAAAATGACTCCTAGAAGCCAGAAGGCCCCTTGAGATGGTCCTTTCTCACCTTTTACAAAATTCAGTCCGATGGGCGCCCACTGCCAAGCTCAGCACCTGCCACTGCCCTGGATGCCACGGTGTCCAGAGCTGTGCCGTGCGTGCCTCTGCAGCAGGGCCATACCTGGGTCAGAAAGCCATTTTTTGCGGAGTTAGGGGAATAATGTGATAAGAAAGTGGGGAAAGACAAGAAGAAAGAAGAAGCGCTGCCTGTGCACGCAGACTGGCAGGGAGGGGGAACTAGCTCCCCATCACTACCTCTGCTGCTTCTGGTGCTCCTTGTCACTCTCCACATTCACTGCCCAAACTACTTATACCAGATTTTCCTTTAAAAACATCCAGAATGAAGAATTTTTTCCATGACTTTGTTCCTCACAAACGTATGCACCTTATTTCTAACCTGAATTTATTTGGTTTCAATTTTCATTCACGAGGCATGACTATAGTTAGTCTGATTAACTGCTGGTACTTACAGATGGTAACAAATCTAACCTTGATTTTGCATAATTCAGGTGACGTAACCAGGCCGACATATGAAGCCAAGTCAAATGCTCTTCAGAGTTTCTTAACTCCACATCATTACCTCTGTCAACCTAATTGATAATCTTTTAAAAAATTATATTCAGTTTGATTAAATCAATAAACACACAGATCAGCTTTAATTTCACTGACCCATTTAAATTTATTAGCTAACATGGGGCTGAATGATGAATAATATTAATGATAATTAATACTTATGAATAATAATTATTAGTCAGCCCCCTGTTACCTATGCAATATTTTCCACTGATTGACATTAGGCTTATAATTATTCATGTTATGCCACTTAGCCTTTAAAAGTACTGGCACGATGTCAGCTTCTTGCTGTCTTTTGGAACCCTCCCAGTTTTAAAGGATTTATTAAAAAATCAACATTAATGTTCCACAGCACTCATGGACCAGCTCTTTAAAAAATCCTAGATGCAACTTAAGCTGAAATCTCTACTGTAAAATGCCTAACTTTAATAGCTACTGTTTAACATCCTCATTAGCTACTGTCAATGAAAGCTATTTCATCATCCAATTGAAGATATCTGACTTTCCCCCAAACACAGAGCAGAATATTTGTTCAACACTTTTGACTTTTCTGCTAATTCTTGATACTTACAGCATTTCTATCTAGTATTGGACCAATACTCTTGTTACTGGGTTTTGTATTCTTGCTATACATGCAAAGTAACTTCCTATTGCCCTCAATTATGCTAGCCATATATCCCTTTTGTTATCTACAGCTATTATCTACACGTCTTCTCTGGATTTCAACTTATATTAATTGCTATCAACTTCTCCATTTGCCAGTGAGAAGAAAAGAGAAATGCCTGAAGCTGAGTTAGTTTTCAATATCTTTGGGGAGTTTGTTTTCAGTTGTGCTGTTTGTTGGGTTTTTTAAAATTAGTATAGCTTCCCTTCTGGTCTGTAGCTGTTTTGAACATTGTTAGACAGCTCACCAGCATAATTTGTATTTTTTGTTTAAATTCTTCTGCCCAAATGAGAAAAAGTAGTTTTCAAATTTGTGAAATCTGTCCTTTCATAGCACCAAAAATACCAAGACTCGACTAAATTTGTTTCATGCAAATAGAATAAAGATCCTTTTCAATTGACCGTTCATCCTGTGATCAAGTCCTCTTTATCCATCAGGCTGAAGTGTAATACAAAATGCCATCATTTTGGATTCAAGAATTGTTGAAAGCAGAAAGGTATTGTCTGTAATTTCTAGCAAAGCTTCAAACATGCTACAGCACTGGCAGCCTCTCAAGCTCAGCATGTGTCCCTCAGGCTGAATTGCCTCCCTACTGTAAAGCAGCATCCTCTGCCCTACACAGCACCTCTTCTCTGCCATAAAATCGTTTCTTCTGCTGCACCCAACCTCTTTTGGCATGCAGATCTGTCACTAGTGCTGCCAGTTGTCTAAGAGTCTTCCACACAAGATGGAGTAGTTCCTACAAACTCTGTCATTAATCTTTCTTCCACTTGTTTTGTGCTCTTCTCTTGCTCTTGCCGTAATGATAGATGTAGATCATCAATAAAGTAATGATTGTTTAGCATTAGTGTGTATTCAGACTGAGTAAGTTTTCTGGTGCAGCTCAGCAGGAATTTGCTATCACATTCCGAATATTATATTCCTTGCAAATTCTCATTACCCCACTAATGGCAAAGTACAGCACAAAAAATATTTACACATAAAACATCACAGAATCACAGCATAGCTGAGGTTGGCAGGGACCTCTGGAGATCACCTAGTTCAACCCCCTGCTCAAAGCAGATTGCTCGGGGCCTTTTTACAGCCATGTTCTGAATTATCTCCAAGGATGGATACGTGAGTCACTAGAGCAGAAAGTACCTACCCTGTACCTGAAATGCTGTCAGGAACTATTAAAATAGATTGCAGCCTGTGGTTTTGTGTACAAGATAAAATGTAAACTGGGTTTCTGGTGGTTCTACAAGAAAAATCTGAGTCTGGACTGCCCCTCGAGGGTAAAAGACAATATGGGAAGATCAGGTCACCACCAGTGGTCAGGTATATTATAAATCAGTAGAGATGAACATAACCCATATCAGGTTTCAGAGCCTAGATGTGGATCTGACAAGGCAAGCAGCAGCACTACTTCTCTTTAAACATAACTGGGTTTGGAACTATTACCACCACTTGCATAGCACTATTCATCATCCGCCAGAGCCATTCTTTTAGCAAATGTTCTCTCCAGTCATCAGCACATTATCTGTGGGGGACAGCCTCTATAAATGGGCTTGACGAAAATGTGACTTTTCAAATCGAGGGATGTTGTTATAGTTAACAGTGCAATCTCTCCCTGTAATCACACCACGAGTGAAAGCAAAAAACTGATTCATCTTCAAAACATTTCCCTTGTTGCTTGTTTTTCTCACTGTACGATGCTACACTGCTAGGGAACACACGCAAACTCCTACTGAGGATTCCCAATAAAAAGCCAGTGCCAGCAGTTGCCACCAGGTTGCATAATTTTCTCCTCTGCTTCAAACCTCATCTACTTGCAGCTGCTATGAGCTAAGGGAGTCAAACTGTTCTTTCTCATGGCTTCTTGCCTGTAAATGCATAGCCATTGCAGCTCCTAGCAAACACAGCAGAAGTGCTTATGTTGAATTTTCTCTTTTTTCTACAGATTCAGGTTGATCTTGCCAGATGGACCACTTGACTTTAATCAGTCATATTGATAAACATGTGGCCTTAAAATGGCATTGACATTTCAAGGGTTTTTCTTGGAGGAGGCATGAGTCATACAGCATGGACTCGGGGACTTGGCGTATGCTGGCAACATACAGCTTTTACATCAGCCAGTTCCCAGGATTTGGTGGAGAGGAGACGTAGCTATGCATCCATGGAAGGCTTTCTCCATCTTTGGTTGTTCTCAGATCGTGAGCACTGCTTTCATCCTGCCATCTTCACTGTTGCTGTTGGTGACTATCGGTTGTGATCACTGACTTTACTGACACAGTAGTGCTTTCCACTGAAAACTTCCAGGTGGACCCTTACAGGTTCTGCTGCAGGGGATCTCTTCTCCTCACCTTCAATTACGAATGGCATCAAGCTTTCAATTTTTAGGACACACCGAAAAGTTTATCCCTTTACCCAATTTCTTGTCATAAAAAAGGAACAATAGCCACTTGTATTTTTAAGTATGATCACATGTTTTTGTTATGGCTTGTTTTTTACTAACATCAACCATGCCCAGTCTCCAGACCGGATGCCATTTTTATCTTTCACAAATGGAGCAAGCACATGAAAGCAAGTTGTTCCATGAGGGCTGGAACCAGGGATGCCTGACCACCTCACTTGCTTCCCTGTGCTCCCTCTGATCCTCCCCACGCCTGGGACCTTCCCACCCCAACAACTCCGTTGTACCTTACGTACCAGCCCCTTCCCCAAATCTCCTGCAGAGACATCACTGCTGCAATGCTGCATGGCTGCGAGAAGCAGCAAGAGCTCAACTCGCTGCTCAGGGAACACTGGCAAACTGGCCTGCTATTGGGATCAGGGGCAATTTAAAGTGAAATAAAGCGATTTCTCTTTTTAAACTTGATTCCCCTCTAGTAACTTACAGATATGTATCAGCACCATTCAGTTAATGCCTCATAACAAAGAAGTGCTTAATTTAAGCTGGAGAAACATTTATAAATGCAATTATTCATGCTCTCTGTTTTTCCCCACTTGGAGTCTTCTGCTTCCAGGTCTTTCTTGTTGGCTTTACCTTTGAGCCCCATCTGGTCTATCCACTGCTTCAAGCCTAGCTACAGTGAGATTTCCAGCTATGCCCTCAGTCACTTTTGCCTTAGTATCACTTCCTATGTGGAAGGAGAACATCCTCAAACATTTCTATAGGATGCACAGTCATGTCAGGGATGCAGTTTCAAGTTGTCCTCCTTTTCTCCTAAAGATATACATTGGTTCGCCTAAGTCTTTCCAGACATCTAGCACAGTATTTGCTCTCACCTCACACACAATCCTACATGACCCTGATGAGAAACAGCTCCTGAAGTTCTGGGACAGCACTCTGGCCTCTTCTTGGTTTATATTCTTTATGCCTTTCAACATATGTTTTTCTTTCCATTACCTGTTTCTTTAATGTTTCCCTCCCTTGCATATTTGCCATAAGACAAATGCATTCTCTACTTGATCATTACTAGATCTGTATGGGAGTGATCTGAATTTTGTGGGGCAGGCCTAGTTTTGGATTAAGAGCCAGAGCTACTGAAAGATTTAGACCTGTTCTGATTTAGGAGTTTAGTACAGGCTTCTCCAGGGCTGAGAACTTTCAAAGTACTCCTAAGCGGTAGCTGGTTCAGAGAGGGAGTTTTCAGCTAGGCAGATTTATAGCGTTCAAATATATAGAATCTAGCATCACTGATCTACCACATCCTGATGTCAAATGATTCATTGGCCTGGGACCTTTTTCTATCTCAGCCTGGTGATCTTCCCAGAAATTAACAGCCCAGGACACCCTTCCTCAGGTAGGCTATATTTCAAAGCAGGTGGCTGGATACAAACTGGATCACTAGCCATGTGGGGAGATCACTGCTCAGCCACATGAGCAGCTTTTACAGCAATGAATACGTATTTCCAATACGTCTAAGTAAACAAATGTTTTGTAGCTCTCCGTATAGAAGATCATCAGAAGCTATGCATGCCCGGGACTCCGTATAAATCCAACGCAGATTATTGTTGCAGAGATTATAGATATTGTAATGTTAAAGGTCTCTGATAACAAATTGGGAAGACCCTGAAAAGTGCAGGTCAAACATGAGATGCTGGAGCTGACATTGCCAAGATCATGGAGGGGAGACACTGTAAGATCTTGGAGGGCAGACTGAGGTCTGAATCCTAAAAACCTTCAGCCTACTGCTAGACACTGTTCATGGGGAATGTTGCTTAATTTTTGTGGACAATGACTCCCCTTCCTCCAAGTCTTAAAATGTACTGCAGACCCAAACTTGCCCTCTTGAAAAAATTTATTAAAAGATGGAAGGATAGCACAATGGCAAGCACCTTAAAGGGTGTACACACCGAGGAGAGTCAGTAATTTAGCAATTTGGTTTTGTTCACACTACTGAAAAACTGTAGTTTTTTGTTAATCTTCTCATTGATCAAGCTGAACACTTACACTTGTTAAGTACCTGAAATAGGAATAAATAGATTTTATGCTGCTCTGCTGGACTGTTGAAACTATTTTGTCACAAGAAACAGCTGAATTTGGGACCCGCAAATTGCTGAACACAAGAATACCACATTCAGTTCAGGGGAAGCACAACTAGCAGAGCCACCTTTCTTTCTACTCAGCTCCCATGTTGCCTGGGCTTGGGGTATTATTTGTGACACAAGTCAAAGCAGACGTGGGGTTGCTCTAAGATGAGTCTAGCTGTCTGCCAAACAGTTCCCGGGAGTCTCTTCTACCAGAAGAGAATTATGGTAGTCAAGTGCACCACTCTGTGATATCTGCAGCTCCTCTGGACCGGGGGTAATTAGTTACAGAGCAATGCCAGCTTGACACTAGGACAGGGTTTCTTCCATTCTGGCATAAACTACTCCCTCCTTAAAGAAGCTTTACAGTCACATTGTATGCAACAACCGATATTATCACTTGGATCTGGCCTATTTTACACATCTAAATTGCCCAGTTATTGAAAACTGTAAGCCAAATTCGTATGTCATATATTGTAGCATAAGGTATTTTCTTCTGTAGAATAAATGTCATTTAAATATCACTCAGGACTAAGGGCAGTTGGCCTGGGATGTCTGATAACTCTTGGAGCACAAAGGGGGATTTACACAACACCAGGAAGCTACCATCATGATGGAAAACTTTGGCCTGAGCTAAGATGTAGATCTCATCTTTATCCATATAATGAGATCTGACCAATTTACCCATAAACTCTATCTGGCAACACAAGAAATGCAGGAACTGTTTGACAGACAAACAAATCTGTCTTTTGTTTACAAATGCCAAGACTTCTGGATCCCTGGCTTCAGAGATGATTGACATGCAATGCGGTGCAGCTGTGGCCATCCCAGGGAAAGCAATGAGACCGGTGTTATTTGAGTACGCTCTCAGCAAATACTGACTGAGAGTCCTGGCCTCTGAATAGTTACGGCTTGACAGCTGCTATTTATTATGAGAAAAATAGCAACTGCAAAGCTACTTGCTACTTTATTTACCTGAAGCTCAGCAGCAACCATGGCACTAGCATATTAAAAGATAAATTTTTCATTTAGTACCTCTGAACCCAAATCACTAGGGACCAATCGGTCAGATTGCTAGCCATTAATTACCAGCATGTTTTTAATGTTGGCCACTTCTATGATTAAGCACTATCCAAAACTATTATGACAGTATATTCCTGGAATTGTGTTAACAGTGAATAACGCTGATTTTGCATACACAGCGCTGCAGCTCCTACCTGTAAAGTGCTGATGTGGACAGGAGTCCCTGTGCCATTCACAGTGTTCTTCTTGGCAGCATTTCCACCCTTCCCTTCTGCCTGCTCTGCCTTGGCAATCTTTGCTTTTTCGGCTTCAATTCTCTTTGGATTGTTTAGCATTACCTGAACCACCGCATACTCCACCAGGGATGCAAACCCAAAGAGAAGGCAAACAATCAGCCAGACATCTAAGGCCTTCACGTACGACACTTTGGGAAGTTCAGCGGCAAGAGTGGTACATTCAGATGCCAAGCTGAGCACTGAGAAAATACCTACAAAAGAAAAACAATATATTGATTAAAGAAAACTTATCCTTATTGACACTGGCTGTGCTCTTCCTCTGAAACAGACAACACTGAATGATGTTTTGTAACAGTGAATGGGACTTCACAACGCGGTCGGTGTATTTTGCAGCAGGTAGACAAAGTGCACATGCCTTCAGTTAATGAACAAGTTCAACTGAATACTCATGTAGGATATTGCAGTTAGCGATGAATTATTAATAATGAGTACCTTCATTTTATAAATGGAGACAGCAATAAGTGAAGCTAAACTGGTTCCTGTGATTTTCCTGCTTCATCACACATCACACAACTGGGAAACGGGCTTTCCAGAGACTTATCCTAAAACATGCAACTAAGCCTGGCAAGATGGAGGAGAAATACATGATACTTAAATCAAAAGACTCCAAGTCCTTTAAATTAGACTTGAAGAGCTACTGTTGTCCCAGAAATCTGAACTGTGCTATAGCAGGGGCAATCCTCTGAATGACCTGTCCACAAGTGTGATATGCAACACTTAGGTGAAGGGGAAGTTTTTGCTAAAGAGCAAAACTGTACCAGCACATTAAAAAGTCTGTGTTCCCAATTCTCTGTGAAGATGAAAACACTGAGGTGACTGAGGGTCTACAATCATTCCCTATTTCAGCTTCCAGGATCTAAAGGAAGCTTTCTAGATAAGGGGCTTTTCAGGAAGCCCTTATCATGAAAAAAAAACACACCTGCAAAAGCTGTTGAAAGGTCACACTCATCATCAAACTAGGTTTCAACAAGCACTGCTCCTTACAAGGCTTCCAAATGTCACCATCAACACAGGGCTCACATTGCAAGAGACAAAATACAAGCCTGATCTCAAAGAGGCTCCTATGAAATGGCAAAAGTAGCAGAACAGCTACATTTGGAAAAAGCCAACTTTAGAAATGGCTGTCATGTGGGGAAAACTTATTTCACCCTCCCAGTTCAGAATGTCCCATTTCGGTTTTGTGAACGCTAACGATAAAAATCTTCTTTAGTTATGAGTGGGTGGCTTCATGAAATGTAATCGATGGCTATAGAAAATGTTGGCCAAAAGGAGATACTTAGTGAATCTTAACTATGTTTCTTATATTGGTCACGTGTGCTATCCAAAGCATGAAAAAAATTGTAATTCATAGAGAGATCACTTTCTTCAGATCCATTTTAAGTAACTGAGGATGTGAAAATGTTAATATTAGTATTGGCCTATGAAAGTATTAAATTCCAGTTGATCATAAATAACATACCATTATTTTGCTGCTGTTCCCATTTGGATTTCAATAAGATTGATATGATAATTTATTTGGTATTCATCTCAAATGGGCAACTTACTAGCTGCTAGAACACTGAAGAGAAACTATAAAGAAATCATTACAGTTGTATGATTTTAAAATACAGAATCTTATGGTGTTTTATTTTGAAATGTGTAATAACAACCTATCATTGCAAAGCTGGATTTTTTTGTCCACTGGGATAATACAGAATGGCCAGATGCACTATGTCAGATCATAATGACATGGCAAATACTGAATGAACAAACAAACCTTGGTGTCCACTCTGGCTTATTTTCGATCTATTGTATCTGAAGCATTCAAGTATAAACATGCCCATAAGGAGAGAAAGTCAGCATAGAATAGTCTCCTTTTTTATAAATTTCTTTTCACTGACCAACACCAGCTGTCTTGGGCTGAACACTAATTATGGATCATAGTGAACTGCAATAACAAGTAGAAATAAGGCTGTATTGCCTCTTAACATATAAAGGACACCTCTGCCTATGCCCAGCTTTCTTTTTGTTCTCTAGCAGTGTACTGTATCAAGCACCATGCCATGTCTATGCTGGACTTCTGAAAGGCAGCCTCTACCCTTACCCTGAATAACCAAATTAGCCAATGATATGGACTGGCTCAACATCTTGGATATTGTAATTTTTTTCCTACTAACTTTAAAAGTGTTTACTATCTTAATATGTGAGTATTATTATCATGCCCAGTGCTTAAAACATTTGTACAACCACTTTGTAGAGCTTAAAATACTAGATCTTACAGTCTTGGATTTAATTCTACAAAACTAACTTATAAATTCTACTAGCTGAGAAGATTTTAGTGGCGCTTTCATCAATTTGTTCAATAGAGCAATTGAGGTCACAGTGACCTGCCGCTAATTTCCATTTGCCTGGATTCCTAGGATGAAAAGTTCGTTCTCAGAGTCCAAGAAACTTCTAAGTTTTCAAGGTAACAATAAAGTGAGATAGAAGCACAGAAATATTCTATTAAGCAACCATTTGCTGCCAGATCAGAGTTGGCATGGCCTTGGAGACCCTAGTACCAGAGTTGTAAGTAAGTTGCACCTCTGGCAGCAGGTGCACTAGGTATGTACCTAACACACTCCAAAGCCCAGGGCTCAAACTGAGTGAGGAGAATGGATAAATAAACTGCAAGATTACTTTTTAAAAAAAAAAAAAAAAAAAAAAAAGGAAACAAAAAAATCCCCCTTTTCTTCTGGGGGAGCACTAAAGAGAAGGGACAGAACTCCTTCCTCTACACTTGCAAAGTAAAGGGAAAGTTGGCCTTTCTAGGAAATACCTCTGCATTTTTGCCCCTAGTGTGGCATCCCTCTCAATGGCAAAGTTTAGCTTATCAGTAAGGTTAGTTAGCTCCCAGCCTAAAGCATGATTATACAGAGCTACTATTTTAGAAATACTGCCTAAGGTTACATGTGGATAATATCAGAAAGTGCCAATCCAGCAAAGCACTTCAGCACATGCTGCCAGATAAATAAATCTCCCTTTTTTGAATCCATCAAACTTACTGGCCTCAGCACTATCTCCTGGCAGTGAATTCCACAGGTTAATTACATGCTGTATAAAACAGTATTTTTTGCTTTATATTACTGATTTAAAAATGTCTGGCTTCATCTCACTAATCTTATTGAAAAAGGTAATATTCTGTCTTCCTTTCCTTATAATTTGATATCTCTAACACATTCTCTTCTCTCATTAAAATTCATAAACTAAAAGACATACTCCTGCCAACCCTTCTTCATACTACAGTTCTAACATGTATCTTTATGTCTTGCTCTGAGACCCCACATTTGTTACAATTCTATAAAATGAAATGACTAGAACTAAGACAGATCTAAGGATAGGACTGATGGGGCCAGGGCATGCCTGGCCTCAGATCTACCTATCCTTTGTATCCGTGGAATATATCATCACTACTACAAGCCTTCAGTTACCCTGTTGTACCCCCACCTGCACTCTGGACTAATGCTCCATGCTGTCAGGCCACTGCGTGTGGACAGAAGTCCGATGTCCCTCAGATCCCTACACCTCCAGGGAAGATCTTACTCCCTTTGGGGATCACATGCCACTGAAGGAAAGAAAGGTATTTTTTAAACAGATGCTGGCACACTGTCCACTTGTAAAGAACTGGAGAGTCCTCTGTTGGGCTCATTAAAAGGTGAAACACCAGCATTTAATTAGAAAGAAGCACTCAGTGATATCAGCCTTTACGTCGCTTAGCCACAGCTGTCCAGGTACCAGTCCTTTGTGGACTTCCCTACCACCAGACGATCTGGGTGAAATATTACAGGGCTTGCAACTTATTTAGTTCCTACATGGACAAAGGCTTTTTCTTCAAATAAACATACATCCTTCTCCCAGAACATTAATCAGTCTACAAAAACGTATCCTGCTTACAGGTTTGAAAAGTATCTTGTATCCCTAAATCACCTGGGAACTTCTGAGATGCCTAGCCACGGGGAGCAGTAGCCCACTATACTTAATTCTAAGGATGACTGTATATATATTCCTAAGTAAATCTGAAGTAGCTTCTCATCTGATGAGATCTGTATCTAGCCATTGAGAGTGTAGTGACCATTGAGAACACTTTGTTGGGATTAGATATCATCCACTTGACACAGAAATGTTGGACTTGTTAGATTTCAAGGTCAACTATCTTCAAGGATGTAGCTAGAAGAGTTAGTCTGTCGGCCCCTTGCAAACTGAAGAAACAAAACATAACCTGGTAACAGTGCTATCAACTTGCGTTACTAAATACTGACTCATGACTAAAGGATGGTCAGATTTAGCAGTTTTTGCTTCTCTGGGGAGTCAGGAAAAGTCACATAACCAGGCCAATGGTCAGGATCTTTGAAAATGCATTATTTCAGAAATGCTAATACATAAAAGGAGACAATACTTATAATAAATTAAAACAAATAAACAATAAATAAGCATGCATGTTTAGTCACAAAGACATGTTACATAAATCTGCACTATACCTCTTATAAATCTAATATATTGTTAATAAGCCTGTCTGGTCAGCTATTTGAAGTGCAGGATTATAAAAGTAGAAATACAGCTCAGGTTTTGATCATATTGGAGGTCACTACATGAAAAATATTTCCAGTTCTTGTTTCTATCTTTTTAATTTAAGGCATGCTACATGTTCCCCACACTTTTTCTTCTTAAAATGTCTTATGTTTCGCATTATGGAATGCATCCTTGCTACTTTTCAAGGTAAGAGATTATATTTGTTATTTGCTATCAAACTGATATACATTGTGACTCCTCCCCAAGTAACTATTGATATTTTTAAAGGTCAAGAAAAATGAAGTTGATTTGTATTCTGAAACAGACCCCTAGAAAAAAGATACAATAAATATACTTAAATAGTGGGTTTGTTACATTTAATTAGAGCAAGGTAGCCAACACTGACTCAGAAGCCAGAAGTAGCACTCCAGTCATGGTTCTCCAGATTTTTTACAGCTCTTAGTTTATTTTGCCTGTCATATCACTGGAGGAGGAAAAGGCATGGTAGATGACCTGAGATGGGAGCAGTGGGGCTCAGGCCAGGGGGTATGTGGACACTTTTCCACCTAACAAAACTCAGCAGGCACCCTTCCTGCTCCAGCTGGCTCTTAACACAGGGATTTCAGCTACCCACTACTGCAAGACTCCACTGATCACAGACACGGACTGGTAAGGTGATGTGGCAGGTCCTGACCCCAGGGGTCTCCAGTGCTTATTGACACACATGAGGCTGCACAGGACTTGTCCTGTGGGGTGTGGAGGTTCAAGTGTGGGTGAGAGGTTTCTGAGAAAGGCAAGGGGCTGGAGGGATTCTGCAACTGCACCCCTGGGGTCTTGAAAACAGGTGTGCTGAATCTCCTGGGACATGGAAGAGATTTGGAAAATAAGGGGTATGGACTTGTGGAGGAGTGCCAGGGAAAAGGGGAGCACGAGGAAGCCAGAGCATGGGGAAGGAGAGGTTATGGCATGAGGACAGGAATAGAATAGAATAGAATAGAATAGAATAGAATAGAATAGAATAGAATAGAATAGAAATAGAAGAAGTGTCAGGATGCAAAAGCCTGGCTCTGCATTTCGTTGAGCTCTTGGGGTCAGCAGGCTTGGCCACCCCAGAGCCGGAGTCCCATGTACAATCCAATTAGTCAAGATAATATTGTTTTGATTAACTCTGTGTCCTACTATCTCATAGTAAATGAAGGGCCTGCCTACTGCGTTGCGCTGAGCAGCATGAAAGCATGAGCCTGAAGTACCCTCATGAACTGAGTCTCTAATGAAATAAAACCAATCAGGTAACAAGGATGCTAATTCTCTTCCAGACATCATTCTGTTTCTTTTACTCTTCAGAAAAACTGCTCCAAGAAGTAGCTATTTAGAGCCTTACTCAACTTCCTGCTTTCTTACTGATTATTCAGATGTTCAAATTTCTATAAACTGCATATTGCCACAGTGTCTGCAGCATCACCCGTACATGGATAAGATCAGATTTGTCTGGGATGAGAAGAGTAGAGACAGTGTGCTTATCACATAAGTGCTGGAACCATTATCAAGTGAAATCTCAACGTGGAGGCGGATTTTACAGGACTAGGAATGAGGAGGTTTCAGTGAAAATGATGAGCGGATAATGGAAGTGAAGTTGCTTTCAGTGTCCAGTGTCATGTTGCCAAAGCAACTGAGAATGGCTCAATGGCGTTAAAGTGGATTGTGATGGTACGTGTAAACGCAGGTTACCCAGTGGGACTCTTGCAGCACTTGCATCAGGATTGATCCAAAATGACAGCCAGGATAGAACAACAATTAGCAATGTAGGAGCATAAACACCCATCATGTAAAATCCAACTTGTCTTCTTAAAGTGAAGATTACTTCTACACAAGTGTAATAACCTTTAAAAAAATAAATGCATTAATGTTTAATGTGCTTTGCAGGTCAACCTCTTCAGATCCATATCTTCTAGGCCTTTTTCTATTTAAGTTAAGAGCAAAAGTTCAATGATTTTCTTTTCTTTATAAAGGCAAAGAGTTCAATTTGAAAAAAAAATGTTCAAAACACAGAACTACATAACTGCCAAGTGTGGTCAGGCATGTGGTACTCTCTGTGCTCTATAAGGCACCCTCCGTCTTTTCACAGCGCATCAGTAACAGGCAGTTAAAGTGACTCTCATCTTGGTGGTGGCTTCAAGATGCAGTCCAGACAAAACCAATGGGGTCTAGCCATCATAATACCTTAAGCTCATCTGAAAATCCTACTTAGCATTAATTTGTGCAAAAGATAGAATTAAGAAATATTAGTGCAGAAAGTTTAGAATGGAAAGAGGTGATCTGAATGTGACTCTAAGCAGAGATTCCCTCAGTACTGAAAGCTGGCACAGGTGACTTCTGGAATGGGTACAGATTTTTAAAAAAGACTCTAAAAACACTGTAAATTTTGAAAACAAGGAATACTGCCTCAAATCTTTTAAAATGAGGATCTAAATCACCCAAACATTTAAGATATCTGTTAAGACAAATTCAATAAAAAATAAAGCCACAGATACTAGAGGTTTTGCTGGAGATAACAGATGGATCAGGAACCAGAAAACAAATTCTGTTCATATTTTCACTCAATTAGCAGAACTGGCATTTTTATGTTAGTATTAACACAATAGCATTGTAAAAACAACTTCGTAAACTATTCTGTCACAGGGAGAAGGCATTCCTATGTTACATTACAGCAATTTCAAAATTCTGATCAGTCTATATCTATAAATAAAGTTGGTGCAAAGCTGATTTAGAAGATAGAATCTGTCAAAAATATATGTATTAATCTTCTATATTCTATCAGTTAAGTACTGTAGAATGATAAGTGATCTTAAAAGTTCTGTTTGGGCATACAATAACAACAAAACAATAAAACATTAAGGAAAAATTTCCTTGTGTGGAAGACACTATATGGTATTTCATAGTTCATTCTATCCTCTTCAGTGATCTGTTGTCTGACAAATTTCCCCCCCATAATTTCTGAATAGTTTCAGATACTTTTAGGTTTTATTTTCAAATGAGGGATGACCTTCAAAATCATCATTTGCTTGCTTTATGCCAGAAATGTATTCTGTATGACTTTGTATCCTCTTTCATCAGTCAGAGAATGGCAACTATTGCCCTCACCATTCAGCTCACGAGGACCTATTTGGATCTGTCATACATTTTGATAAACAAAGAATAGGCAATTTGCAAATTTAAATATTCAATTTATTGTCATAAAAAGTCACCCCAAATTTGTCGAACCTCTTTCTACTTAGATATGATAAAACATCAGTTGATGTAAATAGGCAGTAAAGATTAAGTTCTTTGCAATCGGCAAGAATCTCCTACATAAGCCATAATTTCAAAAATTTGCTTGTACATGCAACACTGCCTCTTGATTACCTGACAAAATCCTTACCTGAATTAATTTTAACTATGTGTGCAAAATCTGCTTTTTTAAATACCTTCAATATAAGAATTTGAAGTAAATCAAACAACTACTGATTACTGAAAACAACCTTTAAAAACACTTCAGAGTACTAAAATATTCCATTCACATTAATGAAGTATTAATTCCAGTCTTGATTATGAGATTAACATGGATGTTCTTAATTTTCAAACAAAAAGGATTTGCAATAAAAGAATTATGAAAACTTGTAAAAATTTAATGTTGTCACTCCACTGACAGTTCTCTAATGTTCTTTAATGTTCAAGTCACATACACGCACACAAAATGTGACCATTTTACTGAGCACTTTGCACAGCATCCTTTCAATTTGTGGTCACAAGGTGCTGAAACTTGAGAGAACACTACTGATTTTCTTTCCTCTTTAATGGTAAAGTGTACAATTCTTAGATTTTTCTTTAAGGTTGCTAAAAATACCTAAAATATCTAAAGATTTTTTAGATGTTTAATTTTAGATTTAGGGCAAAACTCAAAATGATCATGATAAATTCAATAACAAGATAGCAATCTTGAGTAAGTATTTCCTTTTTCCCTCAAATAGAATGTAAGTCTTCCAATTTTCCCATTTGTATGAATTTTATTTGGGAATTGCAAGATCCATCCCTTTAATTTTTCACTACTTTATGGCCTATTTCTTTTAGTAAAGTCATTGTTCGATTAAGAATAAGGTTTTTTTTTCACTGCTAAGTGAACTTCTACCATATCCAGACTTAGATTTGAATGCAATCACTGCCAGTTGGTTGTGCTTTCACAAATGCAGAATTTTCCTGAGGGGAGCTAATTTCATATTATTTACAAATGGTAAATCACCTGAGATACTGAATTACGTAGTTAGGCTAAGAAGTCACTCATTTTGCAATTAAAAACCAAACCTCATTTCAATTTTCATTACCTTTTTCTAGTTAAACTCCTTAACTCTGAGATCTACTAAGGTTACTTGACTTCTCTTCAGACTTGGGATCTAGCTCAGGAGGAAGTGCAAGTAACAGACCTTTGACTTCAGCTGAAAGTCAATGAGAAACTTGCAGAGGATCCTCAGAAGCTGCAGCACCACAGCCACACTGGTTCAGTTTTCATGGGAGATTTATTCATGTGATGCAAGAGCACTGACTAAAATATGCCCTGCTTACTTCTGTTGTTGTAGAAAGTTTTACAGTTGCCACACTGTGTGAGTAGTTTTGATATAATTACAGGCAGGAATGAATCAAGGTAGAAAAGATAAATCATTGGAAGCCAGAGTACAGAAACCATTGGATAAATTTGTGCCCACACTCAGAAAATAATCATAGGATTGAATAAATACAGGGCTGAGGATTGTAAGCAGCTTTCTGTAATGACAGATTTTCCAGAACACTTAGAGAAAGGAAGAACCTGCAGAACGAAGCATTTGAAGTTACACTCTAACACTATCCACTTCTGGAACAAAAGTCAAATCAGAAAACCAAAATTGTCCTCCTTTGCTGCAATTGGCACAATTCTACGTGAACATCCTATCAGAAAAGGTAGGCATTTACAAGCATAAAAAGGTATTAGGACTATAGAAACAAAATGGTGATAGGAAGACCAGAAGACATGTAAGCAAAACCAAGAAAAACATTTAATCTCATCTTCAACCTAGATGTTTCTATATTTGAATTAGTTCGCAGTAATTATATGTGATAATTACTATTACATGAACTACTGGTTTGTTAAAAGTAATCTATTTTCTCCCCTAGAATGTAAGACATGAACTGGAGTATTAACCATTAAACTTAAACAGCAATTAAAGGAAGCTTAAAGTTTTTTTACCAAGAAAATCACTTATATTACCTACCTGTGCCTTTATAGTACTTGGTACAGTTACCATATTCGATATCCTCCTTTTTAATATCAAACTGAGGCAGAGCAATTTTCTCTAGCTGTACAGGATCTCCAGACTGCCAGATAAACCGTAAGTCATCAGTTGTGTAACCAACTACAAGAACAAAATAATAGTAATCGTTTAAAGAACCGTCTCAATCAGAATAGACTCTGCAAGAAAATCTAGCATATATGTATCATATTTATTTCACTTTTTTTTCTATTTCCTGTTCAAATAATTAAATACAAAAATGAAATAATCCACAACTGAATTTTTATGTAGGCCTAAATTAGGACTTGGTGGGTGGAACGCTACATTATCAGCAATATTACGCTGATTAAGAGCTGTTTGTTACAGTGCTTACTGTTTAAACAAAGAAAGCAAAGCTCTATTCTCCACAGCTTTGAAGCCTCCATATTCATTCATACTCTACTTCAGCAAAGCATGAAAAATATACTGAAATTTAACAGCACTAGTCCTAGTAACTTCAAAAGAATTTAACAACTCAATTACTGTGATGAATCTTGGCTTTTGTCTAAAACAACCTTTCCGCTTAGTTGTTCAGATTAAAGGCCCTGATTCATGAAAACATTGACATTCAGGAAATACTTGACCAGGAATTTCAGTCGATGTGTAGTCCTGCTGAAATCAATTCAGTGTCTTCATCATCTCAGTGTCTAAATCATGATATATACACCACCACCAAGTGAGGGGCAGTGAAAGTTAGGCTCACAATATTCAAGCATAAAGCGATATTAATTAAATATGCAGTCATAATCCTGAATTAACATGTCATTTTTCTACTACCTTCTGTTTATTAAGGATTAATTAATTCAAGCAGAGATAATGTGTGTTAAATGAGAACAGAGATGGGGAAACATAAAAAAGATGGAGTTGGAATGCAGCGTTTTGCAATTCAAAGCACCTGAAAAATGTTTAAAGAACTGGTCTTTCTCTGGAGGCATTAGACAGGGTTTTTTATATCTTTGAAAAACAGCTGTAATTAAAAAAGGTAAATTGTTCATAAGCTAACTTCTCTAAGATTCACAACAACTTAATCAAAATCACAATGCCTCAAAGCCCCATGATGGAAGATAATATAAAAAAAAATCAGTTGTTCTAATGCTTCATTCATAAAATCAGTCTCATCCGCTTACAACATACAGCAAATCACAAAACTGCCCAGATCCTTTATGAAATATGTTGTCCATAGGGAATGTGTAGAACTGGGGATCATAACTGCAGATACGAGAACAGCTTAGTAAAAACTGGTGGCCTTTTTTGTTCCGGAAATCTAGCAACTAGAAACAAAATATTGATGTGAAAATAACTTAAGTAGAATAAAACTGCCAATGGCTAACAGGGAAAGCAAGCCCACTGTTGGAAATGAAGGGACAGACTGGAGGTCATGGGTACCATTCCTATTTTTGTCAACTGAATTAAAAGGTAGAAGAAAGTTTAGTGCACACTGTCTTTCCAAAGGAGCAATTTCCTCCTGAATTTGAATATATCAACTTAGCATGGAGAGAGACAAAAAAGGTTGTTTAAATAAAGTTATTGACAATTTTTTTATGAGTAGTTCTTCCTTGAATAACTATACCTTGCAATGCTTGTAAAGCAACCCAGACTGAGAAAGCTTGAGCAAACTTCCATTAATATCACTGTCTAATTCCAGTTTAACCCCCAACAGGTTTGGGTTCACCGTAAGAGTTTACTTCAGCTAATGTATATACGTAATAGTGATGGGCAAAGCTACTATGGACATACTACAATTCTAAAGGTAAATGCTGGCCATCAAAAACTAAACTGTAAAGCTCCGATATCATTATTACCCTTGTCCCCACTGGGATGCCCTGCTCAGCTCTGATTAACCTTGCTCTTGCCTTGCTTTTGTGTTCCCTTCCCTAGCCCCGCCTTCCCCAGCAGACCTGGTGGAGTAACAATCGAACAAAGTTTTTGTATTATAGCAGGAACCGGCTGGAGCAAGCCACCTTCCTTCTCTCTGCTTCACGCTTGTCCTTACTCAGCAAAACAGACTGCCATGGAAGTGGGACCACCAAGGGTTGGAGTATTGGGAAAAGGCTGTACCGGAGTAGACACCCTTGTACTTGGGGAGCAGGAAAGAAGATGGGTTTCAGAAACATTTTGGCTGCAACTTCCAGCATGGCATGAAGCCCTTCAGAGATGAGACCTGGCTGCCCCTTCAAATCACCTAGATCAAATCACCTAGAGACCAGGGAAGGATTGGTAATGGAGAGATGCCTGACTACATCCACAGCACATCTTGAAACCACTTTCAAAAGGTTTCATACTAAATGCTCTCAATGTATGGGCATCAAATACTGTTCCTTCGGTACTGTACCAAAAGAGATTCAAACAATACCGTGCATCATCAATGCAAGGGGATAAACTGGACCCCAGCAACCTACTAAGCAGTAAAAGTTGTGGAAGTTAAAACTACCTGGGGAAACCACCGATTCTTTTTTCCAAATTATATGCGTTTCCATTTTACTAAGTTTATTGTAAATGTTTTTATAAAACTCATCAGTTGTCATTATGTTTGATAACAAAAGGTAAAAACAGAGTGCATGGTGCCGTAACTGTAAGAAACATTTTTGATAGGGAAATGTATGATGGTAGAACCAGTGAATATTAATTTTAAGATTCATTAAAAATGTTGACATGAACAATACAGAATTGATTGGTTTTTGCTTGATTCTCAGGCATGCCTACAAGGCAACTGTTTTTATGCACAGACTGATTTACATACAGCTTTCCAATTGCATCTTGCAGCGCTGTGTATCCATAGGAAACAAGGTCAAGTCCAAAGGGCATGACAGAGTAATAGACAATCTGAAAATACAGAAATGGAATTTAAAAACAGTGTGAGCTGCCATGTAAGCAGTAGACTGCAGTAACAAAAAAAATTATAAGTATTTGATTTTCAGCTTCTAAAATAGCAGAAAAATCTAATTAAAGTTGTAATAAGTAGCAGTTTGAAATTGACCTATCTCTAGTAGACTGAGAATAAAATTTTATAGAGAGTTTTAAGCATATAGTAGTTCACAAATTAGAGACCTACTAATACATGACAAATTACATATAGGTCATAAGAATAACCAAACCAAAGGTCCGTATAGAACAGAGTCCTGTCTCCAGTAGCGGCCAAAGGCAGACTCCTGAAGAAGAGTATGAGACTGCAGCAATCAGGAAAATATATTTTGCCAGATATCCAGCAGCCTCCCAAAAGTTGCACCTCAAGGACTTCCTAAACCAGAAGTGATGCTTCAGTATTTAAGGGACCTTGACAGATTTTTTTTCCCTCCAAGAAGCTGCTTTGCTTCCAGTTGCTTTCTGGAATCCATGTAAACTTTAAACATGCACAGCATCCTGCAGCAAGGAATACCATAGCTAAGCTGCACACACCCTAATCATCTCCTCTTACCTATCTTGAGCCTGCCTCATAGTTCTTTCAGTGGAAAAGCAGGTGAAAAATCGATGTCCATCCATTCTCTCTGTGTCACTCATGAGTCAGAGACCTCTATGCCTCCACTTCAGTTATCTTGTTTTTTGCAGTGTGAAAAGTCCTGCCTTGCTTAGCTGTTCTTTATAAAGGATGCTGTTCCATACCTTTGACCATCCTTGTCTCCCTTCTTGCAGTGGGAAGCCCAGAACTGCACCTTATATTCAAGATGCAATGATAACATGAATTTATACAGTGGCGCGACATTCTTTTTAATCCCTAATACTTCCTAGAATTCAGTTCACTTTCTCAACCAGCACTGTGCCGTTAGCAGACATTTTCAGAGAACTAGCCATTATTACCCAAAGGTCGTTTTCCTAGCTGGTTATAACCACCTCAAAACCAATCAGTTTTTATGTAAAGTGAAAATATTTTTTCCCCACGTGCATCATTTTCAGTTATTTACATTGAATTTCATCTCATATTTTGTTGTCTAGTCATTAGATTAATTTGTAACTCTCACTGTTGTCTCTATCTTTACTATCCTGAATATTTCGGCGTCATCAAAAGTGCCTGCGAATTCACAGTTTTCCAGATGCTTTATGTTGAACCGCACAGGACCCAGAAGAGATTTTTCTGTGGGACTCTGCTACTTACTTCCCCTCCTGTGAGTGCTAGCTGTTTATTT
>WAAD01032352.1:71513-95775 GCA_013389945.1 Fregata magnificens | reverse complement strand
AGTGCTAGCTGTTTATTTCTACATTCAGTTTCCTAATTCTTAACTATTTCTCTCACATGTGTTTTGTCATTCATGTATTTTGATAACTGGAGATTCTTTCATTAATATGTGACAATATCTCTGTAAACTAAAAATACAAGGCATAGCAATTATATATTTAAAAAAATGAAAATCTTAGCAGCATGTCACCAAACCACAGTGCCTCAAAAAATAAAACTTACCTGCATACATATCATTTATGAACATACTGTATTATTAAAATCAACAGAATATTTTTAGAGGATGACATTAATTTCAAACTTTATTGAATTTGGTTTTGTTATTTGGAAGTTTACAGAGAATTTTTCCATCAGAAACACTTCTCTCAGTATTCACTCAATATTTGCTATTCGCAAACCTAACCTATTGACTGAAATAAGGTCATTTATGAATAGATGCAACCTGGAAACATATTTGAAAAAAGTTTCAATGTTTCATTTAACATTTGTTATTTCAAATGGGAAGTTTCTTTTATAGCTGAAAGTGATTTTCTACTTTGAAATATTAATTTCTACAGACTTCAAAGCCTGCTAATAAACAACTGAAATCAGAACCAGGACCTTCAGAGTAAGCCAAATCAAATGCTTTGATTGCCCAATATATTTTCTTCTCTGATCACTGCTGGCAAAAGTCATGAGATTGAGCTTTCTCATCCTGATTTGGAATGGGCAAAAAAGAATTCTCCCATCTTCTTTCTTTTTTCTAGCCACTTCTACTCCAGGAAGAAATAGCTCATGTGACCATAATTTCAGGAGTGGTTCCCTCTTAATGGTAAAGTTGCAGTATATTCGGGTAATAATTTTTTCCTCAATCAGGGCACTACGTTCCAGTTCACACCAGAAGAAAATTCACTCACTGTTAGGAAATTGAGTCTAATCTCTACAAATCATTGTGTCTATAAACTCTCCAGATCTTTAATTCACTATGAGATCCTTTTTAATCAACCAGTTTGCTATTTTCAGTGGATGATTATTTTTATGGCATGGCGTATACCTTTGATAAACCAAGTCAAACCACAAAAAAGTATGCCTTAATTGCAATGAAATTAAACAATATTTTTGGGTCTTCTGAAAAAAATCTATATCCAGCAAGGCATAGAACTTGATCAGGATTATGTCCCAGTACTTCTACAAAACATTTATATTCACAAACTTTGTAATTTCTGCCTTTCCCTATATCATTAGTAAGTAATCATAATTTTCTTTAGTTGATGTAGAAATTCAAGTGGTGTGCAAATTATATTGTTTTGCTGAAGGATTTACTTCAGATATCTTATCCATTCCATTATGCTTCCAGGAATCCAAGCAATTATCCAAAGGGTTTAAATTTTGTTTCCAATACTACTAGTTTACTTAATGTGTTAGCTTAACATGACATACAAACGTACATACACTTCAAATTTCTAGTACATGCTGTGCTATCAACTGACATGCTTTAAAACCTCTTCATCTGATTTCTTTACACACATTTAATTTATTGTAGTATTATTTACAAACTGTCATATAAATTTAAATATCAGTCATAAACTGTATTACGTTACTAAGTCTAACACAGCATATATATCTCATAGTAAGTAATTTTTAAAAAGAGTAGAAATATATCAGTAAAATACCTCATGCTGACGAGGACATCTCCATCCCGAAATATAAAAAGAAGGATATTTTCTTGTGTGACATCATGGAAGTTAGCATTTTTTTCATTTGCAAAGAATAAGTCCGGCTTCCAAAGACATTTAAACATTGTTGGGTCCACCGTCAGTGTATCTGAACCTCTCCAGTCATTGGGCAGTTTGAGTCTGGGGTCATTCCACTTCTGTCTTAGAAAGATGTTGACTCTATAATCCTGATGGGAAGAATACATAAATATTAGATGAGCCAAAAGTCTAGCCAAAAACCCATGGAGAAAGAAAATCAGTCTATCAGACTGAAGAGAAAAGCAATTTATGCCCTGATTTTTCTATCACAAAGATAGTAATCACTATTCAAATGGCATTGATAAGTGTTAAGTTTACTACAAATTGGTAGGTGGTGTCTCACTCATGTTTTGAATACGGTAACATTTTTTTTAAAAAGGGCCAAATTCTCCCCCCAGGATCATTTTTCTGTCTGCTTGATATTAGTCCTCTGTTACCTAGGCATAGAGAAAAGCATGCAGCAGGACAGAGGGAGGCCATAGCTTGACTACAGTAAATTGCTGCAGGCAGCAGACACGATATCACTTCTATAGCCTGTGAGTGTAAATTCCAGCTTATTCTCCATTTGGTTAAGTGGCACACTGATGGCAAAATATCACACTATAAAAGCAAAAAACAGACCAGGCAGATCATAGATTTTACACTACACACCCAGAATACAGCCCCAGACCTTGTAACAGTGATTTGGGACTATTTTGGTAACTGAGGAAAACCGATGCCAGCTTGCAACACAAGTACTGAGGTAGCATGTATGAAAGCAGAAACAGAGTAGGTCTCAAAGCGACAAAATCAAGACTTTACACAGAAGAAACTTCCCTCTGAATTCAGCAGGACTCTTGGTCAAGGATGGACAGTAGTAGAGCCATGCTCAATGAGTACCTAATTTTACCTTCGGGAATTGGAGTAGCATGCGTCTCAGAACAAAACGATACCCGCATGCATTCTCTCCTTAGTGAAAGCTGCGTGCATCCAAAGGAAAAATCTGACCCAGTATGTCAGTTATGATTTTTCAGTTTTACCTCCAAGTCTTTTTGCTTTTTACATTTATATTTAACCCAGTGCCTCCTTTTTATGTATATGTAAACCAGGCAGAACACAATCAGAAAAAGAATAAAGGTATTGTTGAAATAACGTAAAAAAAAGCCCAAATAAACCAAAGTTCTATATGTAAGATAACTTCTATCTCCAGTCTTCCTAGTTGTCTTTTATGGTGTGTTTTGTTTTTTCATAACTGTTTATTAGGTACAAAGCATCCTGAGATAAGGACTGTGGTTTTTAAAGCAGTGAAAACACTGCTACTGCTTGACAATCATAGTAAAATGCTAGAAATCTGAGTGAAGGTTCTCAAGACATTTTTGGTTTGTCAATGTATTCTGCATAACAAACTAATTTTATAAAGTTGTTTATTTTACACGTTAATGCCCTCTTCCACATTTTTCTGTTGATACAACGTGAGTTCTCTTCTGTTCTACTTACTATAACATATACATTTACAGTCCAAAGCAAGTGCCATGTTGAGGCAGTCATGCTGATTCCAACAGGAAGGAGTTCACTTGGCTAAGACCTCATGCAGAATAATTTATACTGCTGATTTACCCTGTTAATTAGAATACGGTGCCCACTTTCCCATGTCCAGTCCACCAGTCAGATCAGCCCAGGTATTTCTTTATTACACTATACTGTGTAATATTTTTCCTTACTGCATTGTAAGGAAAAGCAAAGCATCAAAACTAAGCAGAAAGAACTGAGGCAATATTTATTAATATGCATAGTTCTGAGAGATATGTTACTTGTTGGCAGTCCGTTTTTGAAAAAATATATGTAGTCTTATTTATACAAAGGCCTATATTATCTTGTCAAAGTAAAGAAGTATAAAATAATAGTTGATATGAATTGTCTTTGTACTGGAAGGCTCTCACAGAGAAGCTTCAGAACAGGAGGGAATTCAGGTTGTTATCTCAGAAAGCATCTTTTCAATTATATGTGTATAATTGAAAATTTACTTTACTTGCTTCTTGCTGAAGTTTCCATTCCATATGCACTTCTTGTCTCAGTGAAAACAATTACTCTAAACGGTATGAGATAAATACTGCATATCGTTCATGCTCACAAGCATTACACTATTCATCACGCCAAAATTAATTTCTCCATAAACAAGTGCATTACCCTAATTTTAACAAAATAAAAGCCTTCTCAAAGCCATAGGCAAATGATAAGCGGTGTCCAACACTTGCCTCCATCTTACCCATTCAGAAGAAGATGTTTACATCACTGAAAAGCAGAATGCACTGGCAAAATAAGAACTGGAAGTAAGAGCAGGTGGATGCTATTTTATTTCCTTCCTTGCTCTGTTACAAATGAACTTAAATATACCAAACAACAGGATGTTGTGACATTTTAAGAACTTGATTCTGTTCCCATTTAAGTCAATGGAAGAAAAATCCCATTAACCTATAACAGATAGGTTCAGACCTACCTAAATGACTAGAAACTTGTGACAGGGTGTACTTGGAGCGGCAGGCCACCAACATACTTGAGGCAATATAGGAAATGTAGGAGGAAGTAAAGAGATGTCAAGATACAAACTGTGGCTAGACAGACGATGTGCAGAAGGGCTTCTTTTTAGAAGAAAATGAACAATTACAGCATCTGGCAGCAGTATACACTATGATCTAGTATAAATCTATTTTGAAAGAAGTCTGCAACCAGTCCTCTCAAATTTGGGCAATGAGTTTTAAGATTCAGTATGTGCACTACAATTAGGTTCAATGGGGGCTGAAGAAGTGGTCTACATGAAGCACATGGTCTTCCTCCTATATATTTTACAAACATTCTTTGAATATTGCAGGATGATTTGCATTTTATAATAAAGGAGAGTTAAATAGCAATTAAGCTGAATGAAAAGCCTGAAACTAGTGGGGGTGGAAGAGATATTCATCAGCATTACAGCTAGGAGAACCTGTGGGTAAAACGAATCACAGAAGTATTCTACAGGGCTTTGTTTTCCCATGAAACTCCGACAGAAGGCAAGTTGTTTTCAGGGAGGTTGAAAGGGGAGGCCTTCTAGGAAATATTTCAAATGCAACCTACTAAACAGTGGGCATGTGGCCAGAAAAACTCCTCAGGCCAGAAATCAGGCATAGCCAGTACATCTCTTCCTGCAAACCAGAGCACATAGAAGATCACGAAAGGCTTTTTCTACATGAACTGCACTCATACAAAGAAAGGAAGCATAATAGCACTGTCTGTTAATAAAGTAGAAAATGACATTTTTAAGATTAAAATAAGGAAACCAAATTTTCCTTTATACACATAGATATTAAAAAGACCTTTCTGCAAGGTTTTAAAGTAAAGGAGAAGGAGGAAACGGTGTTTTGCCATTTGAGTCAGTGAAGAAAGGTTACACTGTAAGTACAAACCTTGAACATATATTCTGTAGACAGAGGGTCAGACCATCAGCACAGCTAAAATATTATAGCCCTGTGAGTATTTATACCGGGAAGGATCTATCCCTAGGAATCCTTGACTGGTCATCCAGTCTATAACAGTTTCTAAATGGGACATAATTACCATATTATCTCACAAATCTGCAGTCTAAAAAGAATTGCAAAATCAGAAGCAGAGTTAGCATGGGGATCCTAGACAAGTAGTCTAATGAGCTAGAAGGAAACAAGTTACAGGATTCAAGATAAAGGGAGCTTACTGGAAGGTAGCAGCTCTGGTATAAGCTCTTCTCCATTTCAGCTGTATAAATTCTTATTCACTCTGTAGTTAACTAACTTTTTGTTTAGTTTTTCCATTTAACTTGTTTGATATGTGTGTGAAAACGTCGCAGTTCTCTTGAGTATTCAACAACACAACATGAACACTACCCTTTTTAGACACAGAGGAAACATTTGCCCTTCGGTTTCTTCACAAGGGCTTGATTAAAGCAGTACAGACTTCTGGGCGTAGGATCCACACTATGGGTGCTATCTTGCTTCAAACCAATATTACTTCAAACCTGTTGATGCTTTTCTCTAAAGAAATTCCATTCTTTCTTAGAACTAGGTAGACTCTACCTCAGTGGGAGGTAATCTCTACTCTGTTTTGTTGAGGATGAGCCAACTGCATAACTAAGAATGCAATCGTCATGGGACCAGAAGGACAGCAAGCAAAAAATAATTGAAAATAATTTTGCGGGATTCCTGAAATATGTGAGAAGCTATCAGAACCAGTCACCATGATGTCAAGGTGAGGGACACTGGGAACCTTTTGACTAGTTAGAAGTTCCAGACATTAAGCCCAGAGTTGGCTATTTCAGAGAGGGGTCTAAGAGTGCGATACAGGACATCTTGTTGAAGGTATTTCCTTCTGCATCTCTTTTACCATCCTTCTGAATGAAAGGAAATCAGCATGCCAAATGGCCTTTTCTCACTGGCACTCGACACATTTGTTTGTTGAGCCTTCTACCGCCACCTCACTTCCAATCACCTGGCACCCATGGTCATTTTTCCCCACTCTTCCATCACCTAAAAGAAGGAATAGTGCCTTTAGCATGGCTAAAACAGGACGCTTCACCCCCACATATGATTTTGCGAAAACCTATGAATTCAGCTATTACAGCCAGAAGTGGCTCCAGAGCCAAGTATCATCATGATACTTCATCAACTGAAATACTTAGAAATAAATTATTTCAGATTTTGGTATCAGTAATGATATCACTCCAACCAATTTAGTAGCTTCTGGTAACTTCAGAGACAGTCAAGTAATCAATATTCCTTGCGATTCACACCAACGCCTGAGACAGTAGAGATGCAGACAGCCACCTTCTTCTCCAACACTGAGGAACTTTTTTCAGCAGTTCAGTTACTGCCTGCAAATGTCTCTCCTTTCTGAATGCAAGAGGCCCCTCTGGTCCTTCACAGAGTTGGTGCCTCAGCTCCAGGAAACACTTTTCCTGTGATTCTGGAGGTACAAGTTTTTTCCTAGTCTAAGGGACTTGCTACTACTGTCTGGTGCATTAGCCAGACCATATGAAGACAAGTACCATGCTATACCCAAGAGAGCAGTGGTTTCTGAACATCCACAGGACCCAATGCCCACTGCAGCAGGAAGAGTTCCCCAAGTGATATATGGAAGAACAGCCTGACCATTTCTTTTGTCAGTGCTTCCTGTGATACGTTAAGGCAACCAGGAAGTAATCCAAACTTCACATAAACATGCTTAGCTATCATGGTGATTGGCTGGACATAGAAATCTAAATAAAAACATAAATTAAAGTAGGGATGGTGTCTGAAGTTCTGAAATACGGAGGAGAGCGTGACTTATCTTACAGAACATCCTAATAAATTTGTGAGTGACCATATCAGGAATTCACAGACAGGCATACAAGCATTGCTGTAGACAGCGTACTTAATTTTGGCAGGGGGGGAAGCACACTCCTTACATTCATGTTTTGTTACTATTTGGATCTGGGTGAATTGTAAAAAAGCCTCTCTAAAAGTCACTTTTTAAAGCATGCAATAAATTTCAGAAACTTGAAAGGGCCATCTGGCCTAATATACCTGCCATCTTAGACACTTATCTCACTCCTACTTTCCTGCTCTTCCTCCCTGCCCCTTTTTAAACTTCAGTCCCCTTTTTGTTTTCAGGAAATAAATCTCAAGGTATTTTCGGCATACCTACATTCTTTGTTTTAATATCACTTCCCACTAATGCCATTAGTTGACTTACTATCATTTGCAATCAAATCTAAATCTTTATTCACTCCTAGTTAAAGAAACAGAAATTTCTGGCCAAGCTGTTCAAAAGCTGTTTCGGCCATCACACGATTAACTTGGAGCGGCTCTGCAGTCCTACTGAAATGTCATTATGGTATCGCGTAAGCTGGCTCTGAATTTTAAGTGGGTACTTACTTCCACTGACAACAAAAAGTGTTTTATTATTTATTAGCTGTACTATGGTTTACTGCTTCTGTGCCATTATGAGTAGGAATGCTGCCTTAGTCACAGCATTAAAAAGAGCAGCCTGGTTTTGGGAACTGCCTCAATGCTTTGGATGCAGCAGATCACCAAAGTTATTTCTAAATGGGATGCTCAGGGAGTGCCTCAGAACTCCCACGCTGAGGGCATGCCCTGGCTGTGGCTTCCCACGTACTGGCAAGACATGGTGTGCTCCCCTCTTTTTTACATAAAAGAAAATGCTGATCAGGTCAGAATATCTTCAACAATTAAATGTAATTTTTTTGCAATATTTTTGACAGTATTTATTGGAAATACTATTGCAAAAAAGGTCTTCAAGTCCCAAAATATTTGGAACGGCTTTGCTGAAATGATTTTTTTTTAAATTGATATTATTTCGTATAGAAACAAAAAAGCCAAAATTGTAATGAGGATTATTTGGTGGAAACACATTTTTAGAAACTTCACTCCTCAGTTTAACTTCACTCTCATACAGTAAATAAACAGGAGTAAGAGTATGGCCATTGATGATCAACTCTTTTACTCCTTCTCCTTCTATTCCTCCACGATTTACTCCTATCCTCAGAACTACATAAAACAGAGAACCTGTATGCTTCAGACTTATGCATGTATGCTCTTTTTCTCTCATATACAGTCCCAGTATTTTCTTTAGTAGTACACCAACCAGCCTATATATTAACTCTCAGGAAGATTACTTAATTTCCCTGAACTTAATAACTTATGGAAATAAGTGTATTTCTTGCATCTTAGAAACCATGGACTTCCTTTCATGTACATCAGATTCTAAAAGCCATGACAATGTGTGGACAAATATAGAGTGAAACAGGTTAACAGGTTTATGACATAAAGCACAGTCAGTCTATCACTAACCCCATCAACTCAATTCTCAGTGTCTACAATCATAACAGTTATTTCTACTTTATAGTTCATAATCCTCAGCCTGAAATTTAATTTATAAGAAAATCTCCATGTGTGCTATATTAATTTCATTTCAGTCTTACCATAGTTGTCTCTTGAATTGACCCAAAGCTGTTAATGAAGATGTTGACTGCAACATCGACTGGAATTCCTTTAAAAAAAAAAAAATATTTCTAGTGAACTGTACAATCCAGTAAAGGTACGTTATCCTTCATTTAAAATTCCTTTATACTGGTATCACAATCTGAAATGTTTTTTTATAGGGTCAAACAACTTTATCTTTTCAAGTTAGTATATACACAGTTTTCAAAAGATGTGGTTTAATCTATTTCCATTGAAAGCCAAACGAAATCACAATAGCTTTTTTCAACCTAGTGATAAGAAAACAGAAAAAAAAAATCCTTAGTCCAGAGTGCTAAGCTTAAAGCATTTCACAGATCATAAATTTGAATAATTTTCAAATTCCATGATTTTCTATTATAGAATGCACAATCCAGTATTACTTTTGCAGGCAGTGTAATGGAGAGAGGCAATTCACATTTCTAGTGGCGGACACTTTTAACTGTCAAGGTCATAATGATGATCTACCATCCCAAATTACCTGTTTATGATTTATGATAACACATTTACTTATATTGTAAGAGGATACTTCTTTGTGCAAGTACATAACTGTAAAATATGAATACAGGCAGATAAAAATTGTTGCTTGCAGCTTTCACAGCTACCCAGCCTTGGTGCAAGAGAAAGCTGCTTCATTATACAATGGTTACCAATTTGCCAAGAAAAATTTCTAGAAGGCAGCAGCTGTGAAAATATTAAGATGGACTGGATTTTTTCCTCTCTTCCACAGCCAGGATTCCTGTAGTTGAAGAGGGATGGTGTGACAGCTGCTACATCTGCCCTCTGTCACGCTGCAGGAACTGATTGGCAGTCATTTAATCTGGTGTTAACAGAGAGTTATCATGAAGCAGGGAGAGGTGGTCTGATGGTTGTGAGAACTAATTATGGTCCACTGGTTTTATTTAGCACCTGTATGTTGAGAGTGTCAGAGTGTCAGTATGTGCACTAGATGCATGTATCTGGTCTCCTTTATGCTGTGACAAGTACTAAATTCAGTGGAATTCTTCCTATTTTCAGCAATAAGAGATATAACAATATACAAAGACTATTTTGACAAAGTAAGCAAATACAAAGTAATATATGCCTCATCTAATAGTTTGCTTGTCTGCATACAATATTTCGGTGTACGTTTAATACATAAATTCAAACTCGTTCTCTTGGTTCACCAGAAGATCACTAGGATAAAATTTCACTTTTTTCAGTTAAACCAGTTTGTTGTGTTCTTTTTTTTTAAATCAGACCAGTTAAACATGGTGCTTTTGGTTATACAATAAGCATAATACTTTGTTTAGTGCCTGACGCATGTGACAGAGCACCCACCACACCACTAGTAGCCAAGAGTGTACTATCATATCTTCCAGATTTGAATGGGAAGTGCCCGTCCAAGAAAATCGCTCATGTGTGAGCAACGTTTCAACATGGGCAAACCACTTGTCAGAAGATGTTCTTTTTCTTCCGCCTCCCTATGAGTTAACACTGCATGTCCTCCCTTTTCCTTCCATCTTGATTCTTACCAGACTGCCAGCAGCCTTATCAAAAATATAAAGAAATCTGCAATATGCTTTGTGATTTCTCATGCTGAAGAACAGGTAGAACAGAGGTTGAACATTTATTTTTTGTGACAAGGCTCAGTGCTGAAAACATATAAATAAGGTTCTACAGAGAATAAGAAAAAAGCAGGTCACTTGCTGAGAACTGAGTTTAATACACTTATAAAATTTAGTTACACAGAACATCTGAAAATGGTCTCTTCAAAAGCACGATAAAGATTATAGATTTCCAAATTTATCATACTATTGATATGCATGTTAAAATCCCTCTTAATGTACATATAATTAAATATGTTTTAAAAAGAAAGAACTGACTTATGTAAACTGCAGTGTCTGTAATGTAATAAAATCGTCTATGTCTTTTTCCAGCAGGGAAATAATCTAATTCCTAGAAAGTGTAACTTACAGCTGTAGGAGTTATTAGAGGGTTTGCAGAGAATATGTATTCTAACCTTTTCTGCATACGTAAGGAAATCACATTTACCTACATGGAAGATTCCTACAACATCTGACTACGAGGGAGACGTTTTAAAGTCAGAGTATGTGTTTAAATTCATTACCTATTTGAAACCCCAAAGTGTAAGCTCTATTACTAACATATCTTTAAAGAATTTAATAACTGTATGGTTTCCAAATAGTGATACTGCTGATCCCAAGTTTTATAAAGTCATCTTAAAGGATCTCTATAGAGAATGTTGGTGTTTTAAAATACTGTAAAGAGGAGATACTACTAAAGTCTAACTAAAATGTAGGGATAAAAATACATTTTAAAAATTTATTCTATAAAATCTAATTCTACTTTAAAAAAATCTTTTATAAAATAATAAAAATAATAATGATGGTAATAATAACATGAAAGCATCACATACTATTATGATCATGAAATCCCAGCATATTACCTTTCAGCTCAAAAGGGTAAATATCTTCTCCAGTTTCACACTATGTAGGGAAATTTCCATTTGAAAAAAACCAAAATGGAAATTTAGGTTGTGAATATCATCTCTGTATAAATTCTCTATGTGTGAAAAGAGCAAAAGTGAAATTCCAAAGATTAAAAAAAAGGCTGAAATATCTGACAAACCTTTGAAATTAGGCCTTATCCTGGGATCATAACTGAGCAATAGCCTATTCAAGATATTGCTGGTAGAATTAACTGGTACTCTTGCAAGGTCTTCAGCTGATTGCTGGCTGTAAAAAAAAGTGCATTAGTTACTACTAAGAAAGAAACAACTGTGCGCTTAAACTTAAGTCATTTTACAGTCATGCCATAAATGCCATTTCACGAGCAAAATATGTTCAGTATTTTCAGGTTCCATAGCGTATAGTCTTCCTTTCTTTGTGATGTTTCAGTATTTTTCAAGGAACTATAACAAAAGTCAAAGCTCTCCTATATACTCTTAACTGTAAACTTGAGAAAACAGATAAACTGCAATTCACTAATTGTTCCCTTCCCTCCTAATACAAATATCCAGAGAGACATGATTTCTTCCTTAGTAGAAAGCAGCCACCTGAACTATTTTTAGTGACTGTCAGATTAGGAACATAAGTAAACTGACAGGCACTTCGCAGGTGCCAAACCGTGCAGAGGCTTTTGGCAGTCTCCTGCTCTCGCATGCCAGTGCCAGCTATTCCAACGAGAGCTGGAGCCATTGCATAATCGCCTTGTCAAGTGCTAATAAAAGCTTTGCTATGGAAAACGAGGCCTTGGAGTCTCCTCTGGTTTTGCAGGGGGAATTTAAACATCTCCATTTACCTTGCTGTTATTGTGTTGGTGTTAAATTAAAACCATCATTAAGAATAACCTGTGACAGATAAATGTAGCTACAAGAGTAACGTGAAATTGAGTGCAATAAAAAGCAATAAGGGTGCATTAGTCCCCACCCCATGTACTTTACGCAGCTAGGAGGCTGATAATGTCATGTAAATTAATTTATACGTTGTCTGTAGAACCTCTCCATTGATGTTTTCCAGTTTTGAATCCTGTCTCGTAATCACTTTTCCATCCACTTTATGAGGGCTACTCTGCTGACTTCCTGTCATTATAATTTAGTAACCAAGATGCCACGTAAAAAAAAGACAAACACTCTACAGAGGCATGTCATATGCATCAACACTATTACCTCTAGCAAATAAATGTATGAACACATTTTAAAAAATTATCCAGTTTATTTCCTAAATATTTTCCATAATCAGCATCAGCTGCCGTTGCCTCCTTTACCCTGCTTAATTTCTTTTTTTCATTTTTCTTTCCCATATCAATGTCAGCTTGACAGACCTATGGATTATTCTTTATAACATCTCAGTTCACTGCTAGTTTTCTTCTCATCCTTCAGTTTCCTTCACGTCCTCTGGGACTTCTGCATTATTCAAACATTAATCAAATTCAAAATTCAATTCAGTTTGAATTGAAAAACTAAAAATAAGAAAATATTAACTCTCCAAAAGGCTTTTGGCTGGTTTAAAAAAAAAAAATGTTGTATGAATGTATCTGACCCCCTGATTTTAAGATGTCCAATTATAGTAGCTCCTGTTCAGCATCTTCCTTAATGACGACTGGGAAATTAATTAATTAATAAATAACTGTCACCTTTGCATGATATCACTATATGATTGAAAACTGGAGAGGAGACCAGATCCTAGCTGTTGCAGAGCTTTTATGAATAACCCCGACTTTAAAATCAATTGTTTTAACTCAAACCATAAGGGAAACAACAGGAGCAATTGAACACCACCTGCTGACTTGGTAGCACTTACTATGCCTTCACAATGAGATCTAATCTCCTCAGTTAACATTTAACACCTAAAATGTTTATAAATAAAACTATGAAGGAGTCCCCTATTACTAAAAGCATGTCAACCATTTATGATAACATAACTGCATTTTATTCTGTCATAGTCTCCTTGATCCTTGAGCATTTTATCCTTCAGAAACAAAACGATCAGATTTCTGTTTTCCTTACTGGATTCAGGATACTTCTGAAACCTAAAGCTACATATCTGTTTAACTACTTGCTTGTATTTGTTTGACGTTATACATGAGGGAGAAAAGTACACCAACTCAGCTAAGACAGCAAATAACCACCCAATTCTCCTTGACATTTCAGACTACTCACCAGTCGCTAGCAGGATTAGTATGAATTCTGAAGGCTACCCAAGGATGTAGCCACCAAAAAGCGTGTATCCATGAGTATAGCTTAAACTATAACATACAGGACGAGAAAAAATTGTGGAGCAGCTTTAAATGGCTGCAGTATGTAATTCCCCACCCATCTCTTGCAAATGCACTGAAACTGCTGCCACATTTAACAACCACATAGGTGAACTACTTGTTCTATCAGCGCTTATCCAGACATAAACGGTCCACTAATAAAACAAGGAATTTTCTACTTTTAGTAACATATGTTAACTTCTTGTTATCTCGTTATTCTGCGTACAATAAACCTCTGCTAATTTACTATTAGAGCAATTAAATAGCGATAGGTGTCCTAACCCCTTTGAATAATTGATAAATTCACTTTCAAACAATTCTCCCAGGGTTGTGTTTATGGCTTTTTTATATTTGATTTCGATTTGGATCATTATGCAAAAGAACTAATTTATTTCTGTCATTTTGAAATTTGTGTTCAGTTTTCAGTGATGAGCTTTACCAATGCACTGGTTGCTACAGAAATATCATAAACCAGCTTTGCATGCTTTTTTTGCAGTTACCACTAATTGGACAACAGGAAAACATAAAGTCAAATGTTAAGATTATTTTCCATTTTGTAACAGGAACAAGACAGAAAAGAAGGTTCATTTACCTATTTAAAAGGCAGGCAAATACTCTGTACGCTGTGTTCTATCTGATACAAAAAGGTTCACGGCATTGCTTCCTTGCAAGTCGCACATCTTAACATCTAAAACATCTACAGCAGATGCCTACAGAAATTATATTTATAAAAAGAGGGTGTCCTTAACACAAGCAATAGGATTTCTTTCTAAATCATATATGCCCAGTATTACTGAAATATCAAACCAAAACCAAACAACAACTAATGAACAAATTTAAATCTTATTTTTTTTTAAATTTCTGCTATGGATTATACAAAGAGGTTCATTAAATAGTGATGATGGTAATCTGAACCACACGGGATAACATGGACACATAAATTAAATACAGATGCTCATAAAATGCAATGAGGAAAAGAGGAAAAAAGTCTGAGAAATTAAATGAGTGAGTATCAAACAGCAAAAGAAAGCCAAATATAGCTGACAGGTTTATTTGTCTCTTCAAGCAAGAGGAATAAGGCGGTAGTTTTGTGAGATCTGAGTTGCACTGCAGAAGTACGTTAAGACAAATATCTGTTCAGGCTGTGTGTTCAAAGGTCAGCCATGTATTAGGCAAAGGAGATTTACTGCACTGGGAAGACACTGATGGGATGAAGCACGGGTAGCAGCACTGCTTTCTGGTAAAGGACATCACGATCACATCTTCCGTAAGTTGTTGGGTAGTGTTTTGAACTTATATAAGTGTAACGTGCACACATTTATCCTGATTTATATTAGAACCAAGTGAAATACAACAGTGTTGGCTGTTTTGAGTTGGGGGAAGCAGCAGAGAGAGTCAGTAATTGCTATTTTTAAAGGTGACTTTGAATGAAGTGGTTGGAATAGCTACTGGAAAAAAAGCTCTGCTGAGTATCAGTTGTATTTTCACCGTGGTCTTTTACAGCATGCTGTCATTGAACTACCGTCACTGACTAGCACTCATGCAACTAAACATCGTCACAAGGACTGGATTTCCTTCAGAGAGCCTTGCTGATGAAAATGCCTAAATTTCACCTGCAAGTCAATAAATCATATGTGTAGCTTTTGGTGAGTTAGAGGTTATGCCACTTTCAGAGTGACAGATGAGCAGAATGACTTAACAAAACAGTGAATGGGATGGGTTGGGCACTTGGAGAAACAGGCTGGGACTATTCATGCCACTAAGGTCTATACCTAAAGCCACCACCACCCCGGCTTAATTGGCCATTCTGGAATGAATCAATGATAGGCAAATGTGTAGACTACATGAGAGAAAAAGAATTTGAGCTGAGATCTCCCTTTCTAAAAGAAGCAGTACTTCAATTTGCTAAAGGCTGTCTGATTCCCATATAACAACACTCATACCAATTGAGAAGTTACTTACTACTTTTTCTTATTCAACCTACAATTTTCACATTTGTGAAAAGCTGATAACTAGCCTAAGATTTCCCTTAGATTTCCACCAGTTGTAGCATGTGTTGTAATTTTAATACATTTATTTCAACTTGTGTTGAATGTGTGTGGAGCTGCTGGAAAGCATTAGGAAATGGAAATGCAGCAGCATTCTTCACAGTAATTGATGAGTTCTGATCAAGATACGGTGAATACCAAACAAAGGGTAAGACAACAAAAGTCTCACAGTTGCTATAAAGGGAATTTAAAAGCAAGTAATAGTAAAGATAGAAATTGCCTTAACAAGAATTTTGCCTCAATAACAATTTGGGGGAAAAAAAAAACCCACACAAAAAACCCAAACCCAAAGTATGTTTTCCCTTTTTCCGCAAAAAAAGAGAAAACAAACAGCGTTCTCAAAAGTGTCTTCACTTCTACAAACAGTGTCCTCAAATGCCAGAAAGAAAACAAAGTACAGTTAATGTTTCGGCGTAACATCTCTGTGTCATACGACTGGCCTCTCTCCGGTCTTTGGGAGGTTACTTCCAATATCACTGATGAATAAAAGCACGACTTTAAATACTGTATTTCACAGGATATGCAATAAGGTGTCCATCTCCTCTTCCACTGCAGCTCTACACATTTTATCACTGCTTTTGAAGAACTTGATTAACATTTTCAATTGATGGCAATGGGTAATTATTTTCATAATTCACTAATCAAAATCCAGAAGTTTAGATAAGCAGGTATGCATGGCAAAAGGAAGCATATATTACACTTGATTTGAAATTTATATAGCTTCCTCTATGTTTGTGTTAAGCAAATGTGTCAGAAGACATTCGATCTCTATGGATTATCATGACATTTAGTCTCTCAGAGCTCACTGAAGTTACAAGGAGTCCTTATCACATGCAGCGCTACAGGAGGATGACTGGAGAAAAGAATATAAATAATATTCTATACAAGTGGGAAGCAGAACCTTTGCTGTTGTATTAATCCACCTACTGGCCTGATCCCTAGTCTTAAGATCCCATTATGCTGAGGAGCCTCTAATTTTAGAAGAGAGTGTGAATATACTTTTTACTTATGGCATGACAATCAGGAAAAAAAAAAAAGACATGTCACAGGGGCATATTCACATGCCATCTTATAATACACTGCAGTCCAGACAGTCAGGTAGCATGCTGCTTCTGTTGTTGGTATTCGCTTAGAGTGCATAGCTTGGATAACCTAGCATTAAGCTTTGTCTTTGCATGGTTCTAGATTACTGTCTGACAGATAAAAATATATACTCCAACTCACACAGTTCAGTAATCTCCAGCAAAATTTCCTACATAATGCTGAAACAACAGATTTTAGTACAGTTTATCTGATCTATGTGATGGAAACTGACATTTTAGTCATATAACATGGCAACGTATATCTGATAATGATAAAAATAAGTTTTGGGAAACACAGTATCTGCCATCTCATCATATATTGTAAGTACTATTTCCCTGATGTAAACTATTACTGTTCTGATTTGCAGGCATTTGATTTTCTGAGTGCAATAACTCAACGCATAAAAACAGGTTAATACAAATCAACGAGATACTATATAATTCTTCTGAGTGATGTCTATGATCTCAAGTATGCTTAATAGCTACATTTTCAAACTATACCAGGTGACATCTCTATTGCTAGGAAGAATAATTATGATGCCTCCAATGCAAAGTGGTATCACTCAAATTACATTAAAACTATGGAACTCTGAATAACTGTTTATGTGTCCTCACAAATGCAGTTGACAGCTAAACACCTCAAATTAGATATCTAACTTCAGTACCTAAATTTGGAGGTAATGCAGTGTGGTGAACAAAGAGAAAGGTTCCTCCGTAGCGGAATTTGAAACAGAAGCCCAGACTGGGCACCCCGAATTGTGAACCCTGAATTGTGGGGGTGAGATACCTCATCTTTCCTCTCCTATTGTAGATAGACCAAAGAGCATAGTCTCCTAATGAGGGCATGTAAGCAACCTTCCTGAAGTTGGGTGGTGTGTCAGTTAGTGTCACTACATCAGTCCTTGTCTATCAGAAGCCTCTAAGTCCAGCTTTGGTTTCACATTCAACATTGCCAGGGTTGGACACCTTAAGGAGTGTTTATATGGTAATCTGAAGTGCCTTCTTATTACTCCCTAAGCTTGAGAAAAGCAAGCTGATTCATCTGCCCGCCACAGAGACAACAGCCCCTAAACCAGTAGAACCAGGTTAGTACGGTACTTCATCCAGCCTGACTAGTACTGCTCACAGCAAGCTAACGGTGCTTCCATTTCTTAAAACTAGCTTGTTTGTGCGTAGCTGAGGCATCTCTGCATCCTACCAAAGTCACCACCTAAGTGACCCTTGTGCATAACGGGCATCCTGTTGTGTCCTGATACTGCATGCAGACATGAAACATGATCAGCATCCAGATGGTTAAGCAGAACTACAGACATTTTAAAAATAATTTATCCACATCAGTTCCTTGTCCCAGTCTTTTTTCCAAATGCGGTAAGTACTGAGACAATACATGGATCTTGGCAAAATCTAACCACCTTGTATGGTGGTATAAGTGGAGATACATTCAATATCATTTGTCTTTCAAANTGGAGGTTGTATATGAAATATAAAGTCTCTAACTTTACTGCACGATTGTAGTGTCTCATCACTACAGTGTTCAGCATAGAGTAAATGCTGCTCACTGAGAGGGAGAATTACTGAACAAGAACCAGCCTACCATGCTTAATTACTGTTTTACAAGAGAACCTAGGTTTTGCTTATATAGCTTTACCTTTTACTCCCCAACACGTTTATCCACTCTGAAAACAAATTCCCAAACCTCCTGGAATGTGGCCCTATCTGTCTGGGATCATGGCTTTCCATGACAGTTACACGCTACCGAATAATTAAACCAGTGACCAACTGCTGTCACCACGGGGCAAAAGAATTTTTATAGCAACCAGACCTGGACTCTGCAATGTACTTATCTTCAGAATGACTGTGAGATTTAACTGCCTCCACAACCAAATTCAGGCTTTTCTTTCAACTTCATTCCATCTTCTCCCACAAACTGTATCAACCCTCCCATCATACCTACAAATGAAAATGTTCACAAACTATCAACAGTGTCTTCTACAAGATGGGAATGAAGACAGAGATGATTCCACTTTCCCACCATTGACATTTTGGGGATGATCACATACTACAGATAGAGAGGCCATGTATACCCAAGCGCCTGATATAATTAAAAACCAGTCCTTGACCATGAGAAGGTGGAGAGGACACAAGATACACTTTGACCTTCTCCTTTGGTCTTTTTGGGAAGAGCGTGCCAGAAGCTGACAGTTAACCGAGAGACATTTTAGGACAGACTTTCATACAACTCTCTGTTTTAAACACACCAAAGGCTTTTTTTTCCCTAGTTCCACTGTCTTTTGTTGTTATTTTTTAAAAGAAGCTGTTTATTGAACCTTGGCATCTGTGACCTTTCTAAGCTTCTGCCCTGGCAGATGGCACAAGCCATGTTTTCTGGAGGGCTTAGAGGGCCATTTCACAGTTTCTGAAGTAGCTGATACGCTTTATTGAATACAAGCCAAAATATGATTTGTACTCCTGCTTTGTGGGTGAAGAAGTCTCTGTAGATATCATACAGTATTTAGTTAATCATCTACATGGATATAAATCTCCATATGGAAAAATGCATAAAGGTGAGGAGGGACGCTATTTTAAAATCACAGTCTTGATATCCAGACAAAAGAATGAGATTTAGTGATTGAGGTTATACTCTTAGCATTGCCGTAGCATTAGAGACGCTGTGGGATCTTCAGAAATGAACATTGTGCAAGTGAACAACTGAGTCATACTAAAACTATAATTGACAGGGATAGGTGCGATTATGAGCACAGTCGTAACCGATTTTGTTGGCTGCTATCTGACACTCTTACATCTCTATGCCTTCTATCACACTGTCATAAGCAAACTTCCCTTTCCTTATAATTTCATTTGGCTGGAGATCTTGCAAGTAGTTTTGAGGAGAGACCTTTTGGGCTACTAAGGATTGCGGGGATAACAGCAGCAGCTCGAACATCATAAAATAACTGAGGTATTTATTACGACCTAACAAAAGGAAAAACATTTTTCAGCAGTGCTCTTAGAAAAAGTTACAGCTAAGTGTCCCACATGTTTACCAGAAAGTGGTATTATGAGGAATTATGAAGAAGATAATAAGAAGTAACTAACAGAGGTAATGCAGCTGATGGGTAGTCTACGATCAAGAAAGAGATCAAGTGACTAAATCCACCTGTAGCTATATTGAAATCATCTGTATTCAGTATAGTGAATTTCAAAACAGCTTTGTAAACAGAAAACTGTAATCCACAAAATTCTTAATCTTTTTCTTGAAGAGGTGGACCTGTTTCTTCTTTTTTTTTTTTTCTATTTTCCATGGAGACAAAAGGCAAGAGCTTTGTTACACTAAAGCTTTATATTTTATTGCACTACGCATCTGTGGAAACCAGCTTGTCAGATTTATGCTGCAAAACTCCCTATTAAAGGACTTTAGGCCTAATATATCATTTTCTTTGTTAATCAACAAACATTCAGGAATCAGACACGAGTATAATTACTCTATGTTTCATTTGGAAAGCCTGAGGTCAGAAGGAAAATGATCTAAATGTAGGATGTGAACTCTTACAATCTGTTCTGAGCAAGCATTAATTCAAAATAAGAACCAAGTGAGTAAGCATCAGCTTCATGAAACCCCTCAATAAAAAAAGCTGGGAAAAACAGTTTCAGAAATAAATGAAAATAAGATGGCCAATCAAGCCACTATCACACAATGCACTGAGAAGTACAGCGTTATGAATAATCACAAGCAAGAGGGTTTGCTCTAAGATACAAAATAGAATTTTCCTAATTGAAGGAAACAAATACCTGTTTATGAGACAATAATGACCTTTTTATGGCGTTTCTAATCAGCTTGTTTTCAGCTTATTCTAATAGTAGTTACTTTCATGCCAGAGGGGCACATTTGGTGAAAGGCTTGTATTCTGGAGAGCCGTAAAAGGAAAAGTTCAAGTATGCTCAGTTTTCATACAAATTAATGCTAAAGTCCCAAACCAGTCTTATAACTATCCATTTCTTAACATCAAACTAAGGAACTCAAGCAGTAACACAAGATTCAGCATAAATCTTTCCTGGAAAATTATTTGCATACTTTGAATTTCATTATAAAGTTTGTAAAGAGAAGACTGTTCGTTATATAATTACTAGCGTGGTTTTTTTGTTCTCTTGAGGAGGTGAAATTTAGCTTTTCCCATGTTATAAGGAAACAAAAGGCAGTAATTTGTAACAATTAAGCTTTACATTTCATTACACCAATAACTAATACAAACTAAAGGTAGATTAAGATTTTAACTTATAAATGTATGTTTTCATTAGGAATTTGTACCATTCAATTTTATAAATGATGTAAAATCCTATTTATTTTCTTTAAAAAAGATACAATGCATTCTTCTAAAAGATTTCTTTTGTGCTTTACTAGTAAATTTTTCATTCAGCCACTTCCTTTGAGACTATTTTTGGTCGACCCTTATGGTGTCACTTAATTCCCACTTACATGCGTTGTGTTTTGGTTTGTTTCTGAGGAAAGATTCCTTACTTTTTTTCACAGGAAAAAGATTATTAAGAGTAGGCAGCCTTTTTTATAACGCAGTGTCACCAAGTAAAGAAGTGTTGTGAAAGATTATAAAAAACATGCTGATGATTGCAAGTTTGCCATCAGTAGCCTGAGTTAAGAGAGCATTAGGTAATTTCTCTGCAAGACAGAACCGACTTTCATTGCTCATTCACGTGAGAGGTCTTCTAGGTGCCAACCACAAAAACAGCAGTCCTGCAACCCTGCTATTACAAGTGGTTGTCTCTCAAGCTGTGAACTTCAGCCAAGCAAGATATAGACAACTTGTTCATTATTCAGAAAAGCCGATAGGGCTTAGTGCTACGGCAATTAATTCTAGCTAGCAACACTGGACACTTGATACATCAGACAAACACTGGATTCTGCTAGTATTTTCACAGAAAGCTTCAACTGGCTGGAATGTAAAAGCATCACTTCGAAAATTATAGCATTTATTCAATGCTTTTCAAATGTATTGGTGACAAATGGCATCGTATTTAATAGTTGTAATGTCAACCGGTATCAAAAAGAACAGGGTACCAAGAAACACTGTGCTTAAGAGAAAAACAAACAAACAAAAAATCCACCCACTTATCAAGACAAAATTACATTAATGTTTTGAATTCTAATTAACACCAAGTCAAGAACAGGGGGGAAATATCGGCTGCTTCGATGAGACCATGGACGATCTGGATTCAGTTCCCAGCTGTGTAACTTACTTTCTGAGGACTTCAGTGCTTACGCCTGTCCTGGGAACTATGACATTTCTCTCCTTGCTACAAATCCTCACCGTAGCTCAGACCAAAAGCTCCACACAGAGCTCAACTTAACTATTCAAGGGGGATAGAATGGGTAGGGGTCATTTCAGATGAGTCACGATCACATTTAAGACTTGTACCTTAATGTATTCAAATCCAAAGATACATCTCATTTTTCCGGTTTGATATAAAAAAAGAACGAAAACACTCACCATATGTAGAAACTTTCTAAAAATTTTAGGTTCCAAATAAACAACACTGTCAATACTTAAAAAGAGTGGGAACTTTAAAAAGTATTATTCAAACATTGCTTCCATCTGGTTATTCTACTTATTTTTTTCTTTTCTTTGGAAAAAGACAATTAATGTTAAATAGCCAGTTTCATCTTCCAGTCATCTTCTTTTATGGTCAAATGTTTTAAACTTGTCTAAACAATTTTATCATTTCAGGCATAGCGCTTTTCTACACTTACTGGCAACTTATTATATTCCATCGATCTTTTCCTCAGTTATTTACAGCATAACACTAAAAAGATGAGCGAGGCTGGCCAAGAAAATGACAAAGGAGGCCCTCACAAATAAAACTTTTGTATTGTCCTATGGATCACAACCTAAAACGTGGTAGGCACTAGAAAGAGGGAGTATTTTTAACAGCACGTAATCACAGGTGTCCAGAATACATTCTCTATTCAGCTGGGCAATTGTGATTTTAGTTTCTGTATTTTTACAGAGAGATTACTCCATAAGGGCATGCTTTATAGCAACAATCAATCCACCTCCATAAAAGTTATAGTACTGTAAATCATTGATGGAAGATGCTGAAGACCCTAGTTCTACCCAACATGCAGTAAGCATATGCGTAGGACAAGCCCTCTCTTACAGAACTAAGCTAACCAGAAACTGAATTTCAGTATGACAGTTTTGCATCCTCTTTGCTGTTCGCAGTATACCTGCAACATGATGCTAGACAGCATAGCACTATGGGACTACATTACTATGTCCCCATAAATAGCAAGACACTGGGTTGGAATCCCCCACAAAGACAGAAATGACTAACTATGGCTTAGATTTTTCCTTTCATTAAAACAGAGGACCTGCTGCAGATGAAACACACTCGTTGACAGAACTTAGCTACGATGCTGGTCAAACTCTCCTCCCATTCCCACCCCAAACCACATTCTCTCAGCAGAAAGCATCACATTCTACTTCCATTGTCATGTAACTTCCACTGATAAAAATGTGGCAGGATCACCATCACACAAAAGCATAAAAGAAAGAAGGAACATACGATGGACACAGATACTGCTTCTTTTTCCCCTTTCCTTTCTTTGAAGACTTCTCTTTGGAATAGACTTCTTCAACCCATAAGGAGAATGAGACGAAAAAGAAAACCGCTAGTAAGAACTTCATCTTGAAGATTAAGCTTCAGCGAAACCTTCAGTCTGTGGCAAAGGAAAAGAAAGAGGTCAGTAGGGCTAGATATGGCAAATGGGAACACAGGTGTACAAAAGGTAAACAAATGTGGTTTTTTTTAAAAAAGTTTGATCTTAGTTGCCTTGGGAGGGAGAGTCTGTTGAGGTGTACCTCTGATATGGAACCAACTTAGGCAATTTTCTGAGAGTCAAGTAGCTTCCCAAAGTTAAGAGAATGACAGTGAGGAACAGATTTAAGTGCAAGCTTGCTCCACTGTGTTTAAGAAATAAACATGATGTCCTTCAAAGGCTGCCTAACTCAAAATCCTCAGAAACTTGGAAACAGAATTCCTCACCAAAAATGTCATGTATCAACTGCATTAAATATGGTTAAATCTGACCAACCAGTCATCTAGCAAGGTAGAGAACTGCCAGCCCTCTATGACTTTGCACAGATAAAACAGCAATCATTTCAATCCTAGTTAAGAGAAAGGGTTGCAGATTTAATTTTATGGACAGAATTTAGACACAAATGACTATTTTGCATGAAGCATTCTCGCTGCGGAGCCAGCCCTGAAAGGGCCTTGCAAAGATGACTAAACACAACCTGGGATACTGTGCTTTATTACGTCGCGGCCAGTTTGACATTTTACCTTCTCACGGGCAACAGCACGTACCCCAAAGGCCAGGAGCTGGGTTTGTGTTCGGCCAGAGACGGCCACGACACCCCGGCATTTCCCAATTTGTTTCCCATCCCACAGATACTTCCCGGGTGGTTTCCTGAGGCCAGCGGAAACCTCACGGATGCCTCAGCGCCAGCTGCTTTTTCCATTTTTATGTTATTTACTTATTTTTGCCTCTTTTCAAGGAGCACTGGCTGCCTCTCCCTCCCTCCCCCCCCACCTCCGGGAGGCACCGGGATGCTTCAGTCCGCCCCGGGA
>WAAD01032352.1:42110-70973 GCA_013389945.1 Fregata magnificens | reverse complement strand
CCCCCCCGGCCCTCCCGCCGCCGCAGACGGGTCACTGCCGGGGCGGCGGGAGGGGCGGAAGGGGGGGGGGGAGCGGGGAAGCATCCTCCGGTCTCTGGAGGGAGGACGATGCGTTCAGTGGTGTTGCCGAAAGATGTCTAACAGAGTTGGCAGGAACCAGGGAATATTAGCCGAGAGGGGCTGGGTAGGATGGGAGGAAGACGGGGTTCCACGCTGCACGGGTTTTATATACGTATATGTATTTAGGCGATAGTTATCGTTGCTTCATTTAAAATGGCAGACTTTCCCTGTGAAAAAGCAAGAAGGTTCGCTTTGGGGATAGATGCGTATCCTTGTTACAAAGGATGGCGGTCTTCCAATTGCTATAGACTCTAACTGCATTACAAATGGCACGGAAATTTCATACATAAAATTCTTTCTGGAGCTCCTTGTATCTCACAGAAACACAGGTGCATGCTGAGCTTCGTGCCTGCATCAGCTATTTGGCCCGAATTTTGGAAATGGACAGACATCATCATTATACAGCCGAGTAGTCTAAGGTTAGCAAATGCCCACCCTGCCATTATAGTTCAAAGGCATCATGTCCCCTATGTCTCACATTCTTTTTAGCAACCAAGGCACTGAAAATCATGACTGTTCCCAAGTCTTCTTTATCTTCCAGCCTTATTTCTTATCACCCCTAGCATACACTGCCAGAGCTCCAGTCTGCAGTATGATAAAAGAGCAGCATCACCTGAAGAATGCTTTTTATTCTTCAGAATGGATCCAATGATTAAGTGCAATACATCAATGGACACTTTCTGCAACCTCCTGTAATCCTCATCATGCTTCTTTGTGAAGTCCTTTGGGGTTTGGACTATAATATAATGGCAGATAAATAGTGAAGAAAGTCACCTCTTTGGCAAATGAGAAGTAAGTGGGCACATGACCTGGTGCATATGCCATGGCAGGCAGCAAGCAGCGTGTAGACTCTGTAATACCCAAATGTCCGGTACCCTCAGCTCCACCTTCTGAGCAACGTTCCTGTCCTAACTGAATTATAGACACACTCTGAAAATAATTCCATGCACTTCAGAATTTGCTGCCATATGGTATACATATGCTGCCATATACGTATATAAATACGTGTGTGTATACACATACATGCATGCAGATGCAAAAATCTACTGCCATAGGTCACTTTAAGGCCACAGGTCTCTCAAGACACAGTTTTCCAACTCAAACACAGGAACTTGCAAAATTCAACAAAGTGAAGTTGTTTCCTGAAACAGAAAGCAAAGCCCAGACAGCTTCCCATAACACCGTCTACGTGCAGAAAAAAAAGGTAAGCTTATTTTTTTAAAACCCTCCTGAACTTTGTCACAGGAATAGAAACCAAGATGCTGTAGTTGTTCTAGAAGGACTGGCATAAACATATTTCAGACCATTGATTGCCATTTCCATTTTTCTGCATTTTTGTTGTGTTACTGGGGATAGGGGCATGAAAAATAAGACGGCAATATGCTTAAGACATGAGGACAGAGGTGTCCCCTGTTTGTGTTGAGAAAGCCTTAACACAGCAGAGCAGGACAAGCACCTATAGCGTGCTGTAGTAACGGCAGCAGAGGAACAACTGACTGTCAGCATCAGCAGCCTGAGCTACTGCAGCCACAGCAGGCTCCGCTTTCTGCAGGCTGCTTCCTACAGCCACCGAGCCCGGCTGCTTGTTACCTCCTCTTGTACGCAAAGCACCTAATTGCTTCCTTTGGGCTGTCGGCAAATCCACTGGTATTTGCAAGTGCTTCCTGATGCAGCTATGGTTGTAAACACCTAAGGATAGGTGAATATTTGTGGTAACTCAACAGGACAATGCATAAAATAGAAATGAATACCATCCACCCCTCAGGTTCACATAAAATAAGGGCGCACAGCTAATATCTTTCTATAGCTAATGAAAGTGAGATATATGTGATAAAGGCAAGAAAAGGGAGGCGCTTCAGTAAGATATCTATGTAGTATCTTTAGGTGTCTTACACCTCACAGATAATACCAAATATTACAAGAAATATTTCAATAACCCTCGATTTTTTTTAATGCACTTAAATGGAATAGGTGTCAGCTCTCAAGCAAGTGCCGGCCGTGAAGGCTCTGTGGGAAGGGGCCTCTTCTCCCCAGTCTCACCACGTAAAAGCTGGCCAAGGTCACAGACAGCTGCTTTCTTACCTGGCAGCACCTTCTTGGCAGGCCAGCAGGGACAGAATAATCACGCTGCTCACGCCACCCCCTCGCTCGGCACTTGCCAGAAGAAGCCAGAGCTGTCACGCATGCAGGACTTTGAAGGACAGCCCCCATGCCATCCAGATGTCCTATTGCAGTGCCGGCCGACCTAGCAATGCCCAAATGGGAAGGACTGGGGAAAAAAACCTCCTATAAAAGCCTCACACCAGCAAGCCGGTTGATCATGAGTAATGGGCCAAGTTCTGCTGATTGGTTTTGGTGGTGTTTTGTGTTTCAGAGATCCTCTTACTACTAAATGAATGCATAAGGGCAGACCTACCTCTGTCTCAGCATTCACTGTATTTCAGAGCACAGGGGTGGACTTAGCTACCATTCCACTGCTTGCAACTGCTGCTCTGTCCACTGTTGGGAATATCTAACCATGTTCATTTCTCTGATTCAAGAATAGTTCCCGGGAATTCCTGATCTCAGACATTATCCTGATCGCTAGAAAAAAGTTGTGTAAACCATAGGCAAAATATAACAAGACCTTTCCTAACGATCAGCCAGGGACATTAGTCCTTTCTTTAGTTTGCAGCAGTGGAACATGGAGATCTGAAGATCCAGCAGTCTAGCTCTGCTGTTCAGTCACACAAAAGATACTTCATAGCTGTATAAGACAGAATTTCTTTGGTTTTATTGCTCTTTTTATTCTACTTTCTTAAGGTAATGAGTTTTGTGCAATAACACTTTGTATGTGTGCATGTTTCAAACAGCTTGTTGCAAACTTTTGATTTTTTTCAACTGATTGATACCACACTTGGAAAAAAAAAAAGCAGAGAGCTCAAGAGATATTAAGTCCTGCATGTTTTGTAAAGACAGCTGGCTGGGAAGGCAGATTGAGCTAATGTTCCTGCAGAAGGAAAAAAAGTGAGAAAGAAAGCAGACTGGCATGAGTGATTACTAGCCATCAGAAAATCTACCTGGGAGAAAGCTATTATAAATTCTTTAAACACAAACATATTCAATTCATAAAATATCTGCTTTACTAGAGGAGGAATTATGACTCACTTCAGGAAAGTGAGTACATTTTTTAAAAATTCTAATGAAAGGAGGACCCATGCTGTAGATTTCAGATTAATTCAGTTAAAAAGCCAGGCAAGCACAAGACCCGTATTGACTGGAAATCAGATTTCATTAGTTTCAATGCTCACCAAACTAGATCTTCTTATAAATTGAGTTGAATTAATTCACACAATTAGAAAACGTAATTTTAAAAAGGATTTCATGCTCTGCAACCTTTGTAATTGCAGATGTTTTTGATTTCAATCACCTGTCACATCTTGGTGGCTTTGGTGATCATCCAGAAGGTGTAGAGGTTTACAGGGCTCCTAAGAAAGACCAGTTTCTAAAGGATGCTGAAAGCTCTTTGTCTTTCTTTCCTTTGCTACTATTGTAAAGAGGTATATCTCCTCAGGTCATTGTATCAGGTAGGAAATAGGGGCAAAATAGGTTTTTGGTATAAAAGCTTTCTCCCTTCTGGTACCAATGACCAGAACTGTGGAAGGTACCTGGTTTCCTTCCTTCTGAAAAGACTCGTGATTTTCATTTGATTTTGAAATAGGGAAACTTAAAGTAGCAAACCCAGCAGCAAACAAAATAACAAACAGATGAGCCACCAGATGAAGGAAATTATAGTCTGCCCTCCTTAACGTTCCAGATCCCTCATCTCTCTCTCCTTTACAGATACTGAGTGAGACAGATGTTCCTTACAGGGTTGATCGGAATGCTGGCAAATTCAGACTATTATGCTTTGGTGGAGGCTCTAATATGAAGACTTTTAAGAGCTGCATGCACAATGAAGTGTCTCATTTATTAAAATTAAATGAGAAAATGATTAGAAATGTGTGCACCTTCAAACATGGTATTGCAGGTAAGTATAAGAAGCCTGGGCTATATTAGGCTTTATCTATTTGATAGATAAATAGCTTGTCAAAACAGCAATAGCACATATTGATCATAATAGACATAATCGCATTAATAATGCCTGGACTTCATGGGAAGCAGCCAGATGTCTTATCGCTGTCATGGATATATAGAAAATTGGGATTGTACAAGATGCCCAAAACATATGTTCCTTGCAGGCTTATGCATTTTATTACTTGCATTTCCTGTGTAGCTATGCCTTTGCTGACAGATATCCACGTGCAAAGCGCTGTCGAGCTGTGTTTATGACTTCAAGATTTTTTTTCCCCGGCTTCCTTATTGCTAAACTGAAAGTACTGGAGCAATGACCCCAAGGCTGAGAAAAAAAATCAACAGAGCAGAGTACATGTCCTATAATCCCTGAAAGGATTGATCAATATGGAAAGCAGAGGTATCCATATTAGAATACAGATATCCATATGTTGTATGGAAAGACCAAAGAGGGTGGTGTATGTGAATAGTAGTTCATTCTGCTGTTCTCTAATGTCATTGACAAAGAGATTAAAGTTTAATCCCAGGTCACTGAAACCAGTAAGATTTGCATTGCTGGTATCAATGGGTGAAAAACTCTTACAGAGGTTTCAACCTAGAAAACAGTCTCCAAAGCGATTAAATTCACAGTTCCTGTTGTTATGCAAATAAGCCTAGGACCTGGTATTAATAATATTGCTATGTGAAGTTCTGCTTGTTCCTAAAGACAGCTTAATCAGCCTGAGAAATGTATTAACTGTCAAAAAAAGTGTTCTCTCATCTGAAACACCTCTCCCTGTGTTGGAGTATTTTACTAGTGACATTGAAGTAACTTTAAACTCTTGTTGCACCTTATAACACCCACAGTCAGTACCTTAAAAAAAAGTTTTGCACACAATCATATACTTATAATAGTGTTAAAAGACCAACTTAACCTCTCTTTAAAATTATTCAGGCTTGTTTTCTACCTATAAAATAATCTTTTGGAAAGTTCAGAAAGATTGTCACACCAGTTTTGGGGAAAAAAATAATAATTGAATCAAAAGATGCCTATTTGTATGCATCCACATTTAACCTGTATGCTCACATTTAACCCCTATGTTTCAATAAAACTGTATGACTGTGTAATTAATTGGCTGAATGCAGTTAGTGCCAGCGTCATTTCTTTTGTGGATTATACTGTCATTTAAGAATTGAGATATAAGTCGGTGGTGAAAAGGATTAGCCTGTCAGCTTCAAAGTTCTTAGAGGCAGTGTTTGTTCATGCATAAATGGTAGATATAAATGACTTGTGAAGAGTTAATGCATGATTAGTAGTTGTTATCAACATGCTACAGGAATGAACTGCATGCCTCATGAATAACTAACTGTACTGCAGCTATATCTATACAAATCAATAAAGAATATAGCTGTGCATTGAAAAGAATCAGGAAGACAGTTATTATTGAAATGTCATTCAACAACACGTTCTATACTTTTTGCAACATAAACACTTTCAAAAGGCACTTATTGCATGCAAAGTGCTACACAGGATTAAGTACCTGTCTTCATTTCCTCTACTTACATAATAAAAAGAAGAGACAAATGCCTTGTTGTGCAAGTCAAGGCAATTCCAGCTAATAAGAGTTTTAAGCATGATTCAGGATTCCTCCTGGCTGGCTACATTGGAAAGATACCTAGATGTTCCTGAGGACAGAAGTGAGAACAGCCTGCAATGTCACATTCAAATTTCCTTTTTGCCCACCATAGGGCATGCGTTCTGCCTAAATCACACTGCTGATGTGCTTTACTGTAGTAGCCGCTCTTTACTTAATTTCTTCTTGATTTGCAGTCAGTCTGAACAGCTGTCAGCTACCTGCTAGACATATGGTGCCAAAGGCCCGCAGGGCAAATCTCTTACAACCCACAAGATGCTCAATCACAGTCTTTGGAACACTTCTAGCACACTGTTATGGTGTTATAAGGAATTGTGCCTATCCCAGGCTCCAACTCCAAACTGGACATGAGCCCCAGAATTCATCATGTGCCTGCTACTTAAAGAAAACAGATCCTTTTTGCCTTTCAGACAGCTATTTCAGCAGAGTCTTGGTATGAGGGCTTAGTTTGGTTCCTAGTCTAAAAAATTGGTATTCTCTACGTTTGTGCTATAGTAAGTCATAACTTTAGGATCTGTTTCCTCATCCAGATTTAGCAATTCAGAAAAGGGACACCATCACAATAAATACAGTTTCCAGGAGAATGTCTGGGCTTTCACACTTAGCACCAGTGAGAAGGATCCGTGCAGGTTAAAGGATCTGCCTTAGCAGATCCTAAAAGGCACTATTCGATTTACTCTGAAATTAAAGTTCTGCTAATTTTCTTTCAGAAAACCCGAAGAACTGGTGATGCCTGACTGCTGATTCTTTGGATAAGGAGAGAAATGAAGACTGTAAAATGTAGAACCATTACCTATATAGCAGTGGAAGTCCTGGAGAAAGAAAGCACTCAGCAAGAAGAACAGGTGCCTGAGACACGAACGCAAGTATGTGACACACTGTTTAAGGAGATATTTTTCAGGAATAGGGAACGTTGGAGAAAATTAGGGGTTGGAGCAATCACTGTTATATAAACCCTCTTGACTGTACATACTTCTGAGAGGTTTGAATACAATTAAGCATGCAAGAAAGGCCACGTCCTCCTAGTCTGAAAAACACCCTTCAGAGTAATCATAATTATATACTTGGTGCAGAGTTATTACACTACATGGTTTCTCAGAAATTATAAAAGCAATTAATAATTTCCAAAATAGAAACTTCCAAAAATGTGTTACCCAAAAATCCCTGTAGAAATCCCATTCATCCTACAATGACAGCTTGTTATGGAAACAAGTATTTTACACAGTATGCCCGAAACGTACAGTGTAAATTATGTACCTTACATCAACATTAAAAATAAATCTAGCACTGAAAGTTCAAGAAGCTGTGGTGAAAGCTCTTGTGCTGCTAATTCTTTTTTTAACATCTAACTGTAAACGGAGATGCCAGAGGTTTTAGCATTTGTGGTCATTTGGTGTTAAAGAATGTACTGACCTTTTACTGTATCCTTAGCATAATTTTCTCTCCTCTAAGACATTACCCTTCTTGTCTTGAACTAGGAGAGACTCATACATGCTAATGGATCTGACATGAGTGCTAGTAGAGAGAACTATTTTTATGCTGGAAACATTCTGGTTGTTGAAAAAAATACATTCTCCTTTTCAGGTTATATCTGATTATTGAGATATTTTTGCCTTTACATAGGTTAACTATGGTATCAGCTTAGGCCAGTCAGCAGAGCCATTGCCTTTAGTAGAACTATTCATGTCCTTAAGCGTGATTTGAAATGCTTTGTTTGATTAAAGATCTGTATTTTATGTTAGTGCTTATCTTGAATGTAGTAGTTAGAATCACAGATCCTGCAGTCACTCTGAATGCAGAACTCAATGGAAATATTCCATTTTGAACATCTAAAGGACTAGGACTGGCGTTTGCCTGCCCAGACAGATATATTGTGTCAAAGTACCATTCTGTTATTCTGTATGCAGTGTAATTGCAGTACTGTTTATATGAAGACCATGCTGTGATTAACTATTTGATGAAGATTGTGAAATGACTGCATAAAATAGCCATGCTACTTCAGAGCACAGGGCCCCATAGCACAACATTCTGTCTGCAGCAGTGGCCACAGGCAGATGCCTAGGGAAGAGTATGAGCAGGACCAGCAGATGTTCTACTTTACCCGAATACCTTTCCAAACTCCAACCATTTTCAACTCAGGGGATTTCTTAATACTGTTGTGAAAGTACATAGACCATCGTATATGAGAACAAGGCACGTATCAAGGGCACGGCTGCCCTGCCCCTCCAAGATCAGAAAAAGAAGAACATGGGGCAGCCTGAGTGCACAGAAGAACTGTCAGACTGCAGAGAAATAGTCTGAGACTGGCTGCCACAGCTGTCAAGTCTAGCATGATGGCTCAGCTCCGAGGACCAAATTCCTGCTGCTGTAGAGCAGAAGAACTGGGTCAATAAGAGCCAGAAACCCCAGGCTCTTTATAACATTGTTTTCCTTTGGCTAGAAGTATACATGCACAGGTATTTGCCCCAGTGTGCACAGGAACACAGTTTTCCTGGTTTTCCCCATTTTCCTCATTTCATAAATTCAAAAAATCACTCAGGCTTGCGAGTAGAAGTGGTTTTCCAATCTTTACCCGAATCCTTCCCCGCTTAACGCCTGGTCTGCCCAATAACAGTCTGTGAAGAAAGGTCTTAGGTTAGCATGCCAGTGTCTGGATCCAAGCATATAGGCTTCCAGTGAAGAAGATCTGTCTGAAGACATTTCTGGTTTCAGCGACTGTTTCTGGTTTCCATTCCAATGTCTAGGAGAACATGACTGCAAAGATGCCTTGACTGCCTCTCAGAGACCAGCCTCCAGAAGCTGTTTTCTGTCCCATCAGAGTCCCTCGTCGCTGACCAGTGAAAGGCCACAGAGACTGCTGAGACTGCACTTACAAAGGACCTGGCCAATCTCTTTGTGGCTGGCATGTGAACCAGAAGCTGAGACCAAGTCATGGTATCATATACCGACATAAGGAACTGGGTAAAGATGTCAGCACACTGTACAGTGACACTGGGGACAGCCATCATACTCTTTATATAGGTCTGCTGGCAGCAATGATGGCAGAAGTCTATCTATCTCTAATGGGCTTTATAGCATTTGTAAGTCACATCAACTTTCCCTAATATCCTGGGAGGCCCCTTTTCTGTTGGCTCATCTGATTGAGCTCCTTACAGTCTGTGACAATCTGTAGGCTCTGAATTACTGACATCATTTACTGGCTACTTAATGGGCTAGATGCTGAGGGTGATGTTTCCTGCTGGAAAAGTGGTAGCATAAATAAAATGCATGAGACAACATCACACGTTAGTGTCAGTGCTGGTGCTGCAGTTACACTCCTCAATTTGTGCGTCAGCCATGAAACTCAGAAAGACAGATCATGGGTGACATTTTGCTGCTATTCAGCCTCCCCTGGAATGTTTTGCCATGGTTCTTCTCTGCAGCAGCATGCTGCAGTATGGTGTGACGCAAACACAGCAGCTTGCTGTCCAGAGCTGTTTCCAGCCTTTGCAGCTGCTTCTACATCTCCGTATCTCAGGCATACATTGTTCCTCCCCACTCCCAGCTAGACCTTGGTCTGTCTGACCCCAGATTGCCCGGACCTTGTCTACTACACAAACTGTCCTTACTTGAGTCTCTGCTTTAGTCACTATGGTCTCACTATATTCCTCACTCAATTCCTATTATGGAGTTTCCCAGTCCAGCCTCTCAGCATCCGCTGTAATCTAATCTTAACGACTACTGTCAGCCAGTCCAATCCCACTCTCCGATTCTTGCACGAGGGCCTGGACAGTAATGCAGAGCATGTGGGAGATATCAGGGCTCTCTCACCCATTGCCAGCGTGGGGGACTCGGTTCCAAACTGCCTGGGTGGGCTCATCAGTGAAGCCTCGGTTGGAATTAAGGACCTCTAGATAAAACAGTTTTAGACAACTGCCATAAAGGAGATGAGTAACACCGCTTGGGTTAGACGTTTAGGCTGGCAGTCACAAGCTAGAGACCTTCCCAGTTGAATGGTGACTGAAGTGCACTGGGCATCAGGAATGCTGCCTAAGGGAGAGGGAACAAATTGTGGTGTTATGTTGAGCTAAGAGCTGATGAGGAGGAGGTTAAATTAGCACTAATAAGGTTCAAACTAGACCACATTTCCTTGTTTGCTTATGCTGAGACAGAGAACAAAGTCCAGCCTTGCTAAAGTCAAATTATTTCACACCTACTTTATTCACTTACAGAGTAGGCTAGCTGCTCTGTCAAAGAATGGTTGACTTGGTGTGTTTTGACAAGCCCATACTGTATGCTTCTTAGCACCTCATCTTTTTAGGTGTATACAATTTGATGAAACAAATATGTTATGCCCTTTCCCTTTCTAGAATTTCACATTCCTCCTTTCCTCTCTTTTCATGATAGTTTAATAAAATTGAACCGGCGTCGGGTTCACAGTTCCAGCATTGTATTTAGGCCTCTTCTCTCCTTTCCTGTCTCTAAATTTGTGGTTAACTTCCACAAATAGTAATAATCACAGGATTCTCTGAATTTTCAGATCGGTAGCTAGATTGGTCACTCCAAAAATGTGACTTCCTTTTTTTTTTACGGTCTTCTTAAATCTACTTCAGGTACTGGGCCTTTTGCATAAAATGGACTTAAGACCACTGTAACAGTGCTTAATTCTGCTGCTTATTTTATTAAAGACATTAAAATTAACTGAACATTTCCCTTTAATAAGTACTTTGCCCTGGAGTTTTACAGAGATACAGATCACAGCAAAACATAGAAATCTTGAGATGCTCATTGTGATTTACTAAGAATGAAAAAGCCACATATAACTGATATTTCTCCATGCAACACGTTACCATTATCCCTGAAATGCTCCAATGAACTTTCCTAGCAAACCAAACAGAAAAAAAGACCTGTTGACTAGTTCAAAAGCATGGACAGTCCTTGCTCAGTCACAGTTAATGAAAAAATCCCCTTTTAGTTCATGTGAACCAGGATTTTGAGCTCTAGTTATGGAATATCATTGGCAGTGTAGATTAAAGGATTCTTTTATTGTTGTTTTTCTTGTCTTTCAAAACAACTTTGTTGCCAGTCAGCTATTTACAACACAAGTTCAGAGCAGCAGTTTTGTTATTAAAGTAGTGGAAAATAAACAAATGCAAACATAGCAGTGTAGCCAAAACCTTTTATTAGATTAACCAGGAAATAGGCTACATAAAAGATCTTTATTTTAAAAATGTATTTTTTCCGTAAAACTAGCCACTGTTGTTTACTGATGATTCACTCCAAATATGAGCTGCATTTGAACTTTGATTGACAAAACACCCAAACCTGGCCCACACCTTGGCCTGCTCTGCCCACACGGCAATCGCGTGGAAGGAGATCCAGCCATCCAAAGCAGCTCCAGCTCTTTCCACCCAGGCATCTCCCATTCAGATCTGCTGGGAGGCAGTGCTGCCGGTCACTGATTTTTAGCAAGAGGTGACTCCTAGCTCTGGAAACGCTGCTTGCTAAGCTGTTTGACTTTGCCTTGGGACAGAGTTGCAATACTCATATATTCCAGTAGTGAATTCAGCTCAGAAATGAGGTCAGGTTTTGTCATCTCCTGAATGAACTTGAACCCTGGCTGGGATCTAATTCTGTCAGTAAAGAAAAAATGGGGGAAAAAGCCCAACAAAAAAAGAAATTAAGGGGGGCAAAAAGCACATTTAAAAAAAAAAAAAAAGAAAGAAAAAAAGAAAAAAGGAAAAGAAAGGGAAAAAGAGAAAGAAGAGAAAAAAACAGTCTTCCCAGAAAGGACCCTGGAGTATAAATGGAGTCCCTCTACTTGCCCTTTTTCCCCTTGACTTGACAGCTGTGGCTGTCTACATCAATGGGGAGAGAGGCTCAGGCCCCTGCCAAGCCTGTTTGTGGGGGTTTTTTTCCGGAGATGATCTAGCAGTGAAGTTACTATTAGCGTTTTCTCTACTAAAATCTCCCCAGCACTTCCATGAGGCTCATCTTGCTTTCACTGCCTCAGTAAGCATAAATTCTTCGAAAGCTATTAAACTCAGTGTGTCATAAGAACATTGTGTTGCTGGAGAAAAAAGTTAAAATCTTACCTTTCCGTAACGTATCTGCCCATAGACTCTTGCTCTCTTTAAGGAACTGAGACATTTCCTTAAATCTGGCCAGGTATAGATCTCCATTCATGGGCACGGACTAGGCTGAGATTTGGGCTTCACTGTTAGGCTGATGCAAATTGGAGACATTCTTTAGCCATGTTTTTCCTCTCTGGTGGCTGAAGATCCAATCCTATTTTAAGGGGCACTAGGGTTGCATTGACATTACTAAGTGGTGCAGAGCAAAACAGAAAGAGCTAGAGCTTGATGTGTTGAAATTCTGTATGGTCCTAGGACTGTATATGCACATGGTGTCTTTACCAAAAATTATATTTGTGCAAATATCTGACTGTAGGCATGCACCGCACATGCACGAAGAGGTAATGTTGCAAGTGAGGTGAGTCAGGGGCACTCTGAGGAGTGACCTCAACCTCGATTCCACCAGGAGGGAAACCATTTCCCAGCATGGCAGTTACACACCCTGGCACATCCTGCGAGCCTCCAGCTGGAAGTGCAAGGCAAATTCAACCTCTCTGCTACAGTAAATCAGAAATGTGCAGTCATTCTTCCCCCACAGCAAAACAATCATTTTGAGCTAACTTCGCATTAGCTATTTAGCGTCAGTAAAAGAAAATAACAGTTCTTTATCTGTTTCTCCCTAACTGTGGGATAAGAGTAATCTATTAGAAGTCTACCACAGCTAATGGTTTTCTCTTTAAAGTTAGTGCAGCCACAGTGACCGGTATGTTGGGAATATAATCCCAGTCTTTGTGAATACTTTTCTTTTCCTCTTGATGGATAACCAAGAGACATATTATCCTCCTCCAGCAGTGTTGCTCAGTAAGAAATACATGATTGTGCACAGGCATTAGCGTCATTTGTAATTAATTTTCAACAAATTTTGTTGTTTGGAATTCATATTAAAGTTGTGAAAATGTTCTTTTGGTCTACAAATGATTACATCCTTTCCAGTTTACACAGAAACTGTCACTACCCTGACACGAAACTCATTTTTCTTAATGGGCTCAATCCACTGTCGGTGAAATCAATGAAGTGCATTTTTCATCAGTCTTAATGGGATCTGGACAAGGGCCTGTGTTTCTAAATAAAGCCAAATACTGGGTTGATTCTGTATTCAGTTATACCCATGTAAATTGGAAACCAGCCAGTTGGCAACTTCTTTTTTCTTTCCTTCTCTTTCGTGCCTTGCAGCAGAAAAAAAATTGCACCTTATTAGGGTGGAAAGGGTAGAAGAGCAAGAGTAAAAGGATGAAACTGCAATTCTCTTTTCAAGTGATGTTATAGTTGATTGGTATGCCTCAACTCAAAAGGAGCTTTATAAATTATCCTGAGTTCAGCATCTTGAATAATTTGCAGCAGCCTTAGGGTTGATATGACTTAAATTCAGCTGCCCCCATACTACAAGAGACTTTTCTATTGCTGACTATTGGCTAAGTACAACAACACTCAAACTATACCTCTTACATGGCACCTATGTATGAGGCAGAGCGAATGTGAAGTAAAGCTATCACATCTGTTCCGTTCGCCCCTTACCCTTGGGATTTCCCTTAATTTATTTGCTTTGGCAAAGTAAAGAGATTTTTGCACCGTCTCTGGCATCTCCGTGTATCTAAAGATATTATAACGCAGTCCCTGAATTTGACATACAGGTGGATTACGACAATGGCTTACACAGCAGACAGCTTTAAAAGCAAGAATGACAATCTGTTTAGTTTTCAAATAATGGCAATTTTCTACACAATTCCTCACATATAAAAATGACAGAAAAAGCCTGTGGTTGAGAACACGGTGAGCATTGCCAATGACCTCACTCCAGCTACCTCAAAAAAAGGGAAAGGATAGTCCAGTGCCTAGTAAGGTTTCCCTTCTCCTCTATTCTCTGCCAAAATTACTTCTCATCTTTAGCAAATTTTTAGTTCTCAAGTTTTGCATCTAGAAAGCTTGATAATAAGTTTCCACACTTTATAAATTTTATGAGATTAAATCATTAGCAGCAGACTGATAAACTGTAGTTTTATTCCCTCTCCTTCATTCTCTGAAATCCTCTTTGAAAAATTATGAGTGCCATAAAAAATCTGATGTCTCACAGGGAAACAATGGCACTTATGTACGCCGTATTGGTAAGTCTCTCCCATATATGAAGATACAGAGATCATTTTTGACTGTCTCTTGCATAACGTGCAGCTTACACAATGAGGAATGGTAAAGAGTTTAAAGATGGCCACTTACAGGAAAAAGGATGGGATAGAAAGCACAAGTAAAATGGAAACTGGCGTGGGAGATGAGCAGACAGAGAAGTGCAGTCCTCTGAGGCAGGCAGGCACTGATTAATCCTGTAATCCTTTCACTCAGCAAAGAGGCACAAACAAATACTCTCTGCCGTCCTTAAGAACGTATCTCCACCGACAGGTTCTCCCTGTATTGTTCTGCATTTATCTGTTAAAGTGTTCTCAAAACGCAATGTGAAAAGGGCCTGTTTTCAAACAGGGATAAATGAAATAAGATAAAAATAAGCCCCTAACTCTTGCCTCACTGCTCTGTTCCCTCCTCCTGAGCTAACAGGCAACTCCTGTTGGTTTCCATGGGAGTTGTAAGCACTGGTAGAGCAACCAAAAAGAGTATACACAGAGGAAATGACCTTTTCTTCACCACCTTTCACAGCCTCACCAGTCCTTTTGTGCGGACAAGAATGGATTTTGTTAAAGAAAGCCATGCCTGCTCACAACGCAGTTCAGCTAACCCCACCGATGGTGCCTGGCACTGCCGAATGGCCGGTGCGCAGCCCCGGCCTCTGGACGGGTTCAGTTCAAACCTTCCAGGCTCCAGCAGATCCAGTTATGACATTTCGGAGACAAACACAGCCACATTTTAATAATTTTGAAAACGGGGCTGCGCAAGAGGCTCTGCTGGAATGCTTACCAGTGACTTATAGGGGTCAGATCATGTTTGACAAGGCTCCTGGAAATTTTTTTTTTAGTTGTGTTTCAAAGGATTTTAATAATGAAATAAGTGACAGAAACATCAGTATGAAATATCAGTGGTGGGATTATTTTTTTTCCCCCGGGTATTAATTACTAGTTAGATAAACCCTAAGGAATAAAGGATACATACCTTTCCCAGGAAGAGAATGAGAAAAAATTTTGACAGAAGCACAGTTTACAAAGCCTTTTCAGAATACCTACCTACAGGACTGCAGGCTGAGAAAAGCATTTTCAGGCAGTTGTCATGATGGTGATAAGATATGTCATTGACCTACAAAATGCAGTTTACCAGTTCAAGTTACCAAATTTTCTGCTTTCTGCCTTGAATGGAATTAAAGAGAAACTAGACCCCAATTAGAGATAAGTCCTACTGAGGCAAAAAGCGTTATTGTTTGGGCTGTCATCCTGGCTGATGGATTTTCTCACTTGCAGGATTTGTGTTTCATCATTTAGTTTAATTCTTCCAGTGATAATTCACTTTTTAATGGTGTTATATTTTCTTTTGAGTCACTAACTGTTTCCTCCTGATTTCTAACCTATTTCTTTTGCTGAGAATTAAAAACATTTTGCTTGCTGCTAGGACTGAATTGGGCTGCACATATTTACTAGACAGTACATATTAAATAAACAGTACATATTATAACAATATGTGTCCCATCTCTTTCTTATTTGGGGCATTACACTTATCCTTTCCTCTTATTCAGACCAATCAACCCTCCTTACCTCTTCTTGTTTTCCACAGAAAAAAAGAAAGCGATGAATGATGCAAGGCCCCACCAGTGAGAGAACTTTTCCATCTGGGAATACTATCTCATTCCAGTGCTTTCTAAGCTATGAGGTAACATTTTCAAAGCCACACAGAGAATTTAGCCACACATTTTCCGTGTTTTATGAGCCAAAAGAGTTTTTGAAAGATCACAGTAATGGCCATATCCCTTATGAAGTCTAATTTTTCATTTAACATGACTTGATTTTCTGTATTCAAAAGCTTACAAATTCTGAAGAACAGCTTCTACTGATAGGGGAATTTAAATTTATTTTTGTCTCTATCTTCCTGATTATCTTTAGTTGAGATCACATCCACAAATAATAAAATAATTATCCATTGCTTAAATTCTATTAGAATTAGTTCTTTTTAAACAAAAAAAACCAAGGTCACTTTTATCAGGCATGCATTTTAAAGATCCTCATTGGCATAAATCTTTGAATTTAAATTATTTGAAACGGGTAGATAAAAATAAAATCTCAGATTTCTGTTATATTGGAGGCTGGCTGACTTTGTAACCTTGATAAATAGTGGTGTGTACTGAGCAGTCCATCCTAGTGTTATTGGTGTTGGACTTGGTGCCAAGCATAATCTTTAATCTGAACTGAAATGTTGTGAGGGACTTCAGGGAAATTTTGCCTGGAGTTCCTTATAAGCAAGTCCCAAAGGAACATCTTGAAAGGAAAAGGATGTGAGAAAAATGAAAAGTGTTTGCCAAATTCCCATCACTACTGACTAAAATTGCATATATTCCTGATATCAATGCACACAAGTACTCTGCACTTCCCTACTTTTAGTATTGAACTCCTGCATCATTGTGCTTACACAAGTAATTATTATTTACTTTCTGGTCCCAAAAGAAGAAAGGATTTTAAAAACGAAAATAAATCTCTCAGCCAGGTTGTGCCCCTACACAAGAAACACCGGCCACATGAAACCTCATGACAGGTTACCATAAAAGCTACAAACAAACAAGGATTACTTGAAAATGGAGTTGCTTAATATACCCAGAACTGCCAGCAGCAGTTTCCTCTTTAGGCTATTGACTTCATAACCTTACCCAACCCTTCAGAAATTTCCTGGTCAACAAGACTTTTCGGAAGCCTTGTGAAAAAAAAAAAATTAAAAAAAGCATTGGTTTTAATCAGGTTCCTTAAGACTGAATCACTTCACAAGAACTCAGACAAAACAATTGTAAAAGTTACTAAAAGTAAACCAGTTTATCCCTGTAGGGCAATAAAGGCAAACAAGCAGACAGGAAAGTTTGTTGGAAATAACCTCTTTAGACTACCAGCTTGAAGGAAGATTCAGATATCTACTGAATATCTGTTTTTCTGTATTGGAAAAAAAGGTATTGCAAAGCTTTTTCTTTTTTTAAATTATTTTTTAATTTTAAGTAAAGGTTTCAGGGACACTCACCAGTATAAAGTAGGTGAAAGATTTCAGGCTTAGAGGGGTAATTCTTCATGAAAGTTTGGGTCATGATTATTCCTTTTCTCATTGAATACTATATTTACAGTTGTGAATATTTAAATTTGTAAAAGTGATTCTCAATGTAAAAGCATAAAGTGCATTTTTTTAAAAGTGTATTCAAATCAGAGAGAGAAGATATTTTGTGAGAATACATTGACTCTGCATTTCCTGCTATTAGCATATTCCTGTCCTCGGTGATGACCTTGGAGGGATTACTTACGTGAACAAATTCAGACACACGTGTAAATATGAGCAGTACTGGACTATGTGTCTGTAACAAACAGAGCCCCATCTCACTCCTAGTTATAGTTAGTGATTAATATTTCAAGGAGAGACAGAAATTAACAAATAAGTATGCAGAGGATTGCTAAGGATTAGATGAGAAAGTTGGGCTCCCATCTAAGTAAGGATGCTGTTATGTTTTTGTTTACATAGAAACTTGGACAGCTGGCCTGGCTGCAATCTATTTTGGAGCTTTAAGGCACGTAATACAAATCATATCCATAATTTCAGACCTAGGTCTTATGAGATTAGCCTTATGAGGGTACAATGAACCAGTCTATACAGAACAAGACACAGGAGTTACCTTCGATTTAAAATGTTTAAGTTACTTTTAGAAGTTTTTCCATTCTTTAATGAGAACTGGCAGCTCACATTTCAATAACTCACAGGTTCTTCTTTCCAGGTTTCAAAACTGTAAACTCAAACAACTGAAATTTGACTTTTAAAAGAAATGTTTATCACATAAAATTTGCCATTAGAAATGCTTGTAACCCAAAATGTCTATGGGAGCACTATTTTTCTTTCAGCAGCGGTTTACAGACCTTCAGCCACAGAAGAGGCCTCCACCGTGATGCGTAGGCACACGATAAAAAATGCACCATCCTATGGTATTTAAAGTCTAATGAAGACTAAGTTTCTTTTTTGGTCTTTTCCTATTTTAGTAGGCTTTTGGAGGGATCGCAGAAGAGCCAATAACTCACTAGTGTGCTTCATGAAGAGCTGACAGAGCAGATGATACAGAACTTCCTTTTCCTCCAGAGGGTTATCTGTATGGATGCTGATGTAGAACAGCATCAAGCCAGGCCTTGGCTCCCTGCTCAAAGTCAGATACAAGCACATGCAGAAACATTTGCTTTCGACCAAGTGCTCCCAATTGCTTTTCCTTTTTTCTTTTCTTTTTTTGTTTCCGTACTGGCGTTTACTACCTCTTATTTTGCTTGAGAGAAAAGTTAGGATCTTTCTAAGGAAAGACAATAATAATTAAAGTAAACATAAGGCCAGACCCTACCAGCAACTTTCAAACAGAACTAAAGTTCAATTTGTGCATTTCCATCAGAAGTGCATGTCTTATTCTGACTCAAGCAAGGTTTAACAAATACAAACTGTTAAGTATGCTCGGAAGACTTTAAAGTATATCACTTAAGAGACTCGAGTCCTGTACTCACTTTCTAGGGTTTTAATTTTAACAAATATTTGACATTGCGGTTTGAGAATGCAAAGCAATTTCTTCCTGGTATTTCACAACAGACATAGCTAATCTCTCTTTCTGACTTCTTCTTCTCCCGACAGCGGGGATGGCTGCAGAGCCATCAACCCCGAGAGTGCTGATTGAGCTACAATAGGTGCTGCTCCTTAAAACACACTTTGAAAAAGTTTTGTTTTTCTTCAAACCTTAAGGTCTTTTTCTTGCTGCTTCTGCTTTGATGGCCTATTGCAAACTTCCTGTCTACCTGCCACAGGCATTTGATTATAGCTTTTCCACCCATCAAAAGTATAATGAAATTCCTGCCCTGAAAGCCGGGGGTTGTGAGATGAAGGAAGAAAACAGGCTATTGTTTTCCTGCCTGGAAGTGGCTGCAGCCAAGAACAACACAGATTCCTCTGGTGCCACGTCTGTCACCAGCAGTCACGCTCCTTCCTACGCCACGCTAACTGCCTTGTGCTTTTATTTGGAACAGGGGGCTCCTCAATGAATAACCGGACAGATGAAGTCAGAGGGGCAGCACCGGCTGCAGGAGGTCGGGGAGGGCTCTCCTGGCAGACCAGGCTGGACATGAACAAACGGGAGCAAACAGACGTTACACAACCACAATGTTTCTAAAATCATTTTAGCAACACAGGGGAACCTTGGCAGTCCTAAGGCATTTAACCAGTCAACCTTTCTATAAACAAATATGTAATTTAATTTTAAATGTAATTTCATTCCAGGGTTCAGTTTCAGGTTGCTATCACATAGGCCTCTTCCTCGGGGAGATTTGTTCAAGGATGATTTCTGAATCCACAAGAAGCAAAAGAGGACAAAAAGTTCACTCGATCCCCAAAAGTACAGTCCTGTTTTGAATAGCAAACCATGAACGGGGGGAGGACCAGGACTTTCTTTTAACAGCGATGGATTGAATGGCAAGCCTTGTTCTAGAACTAGGTAAAACGTTCCCCGCAAAACTCTTAATTAGCCAGGAAATTCATGTTCTGTAGTCTTACAATTCTCCATTGCAGACTCAAGAATCTTTGAGGATTTGAATTACAAAAACTGGCAGAGAACAATAAAGCACTGCAACTAGAATAAAATATCTTCAAATATGGACAAGCAAACGCTGGTATGGAAGCTGGGAGTCATAATCCTTCTCTCATTTATATAAAACAAACCTGTTCCTGCTGAGAGAATTTCAGCTCATAGGCCCAGTATTAGAAATGCAAGACGTCGTACTGATACACGTCCTCCTTTTTCTTCCAGTTCAAGGGCATCACAAAGACTGAAAAATGTCTGGGGAAGAAAAATGGGTTCAGTTTCCTCAGCCAGGAATTCCTACAATATACCTTATTATCTGCTGAGTCAGGAGCATCCTCGTTTTTCCTTTACGTGCCTTTTGGAATGGAATCTCCTTTGGGGCAACTAGAAACAGAGCACTAAAGCTGAGATCTGATACCAAACCCCTTAGGGTCAGCAGGCAGTTCGTCTCCGTCTGTGGCACCTGGCTGCAACTGTGCCCAGAAGCATTCATTCTCCATAGGTTAAATTATCCTATAATGCAAAGTGACTTTTTACCAGGCAAAGTTAGAAAATAAGAAACAGATTAGAAATATGACTAGATTAAAACAGCATGAAAGGCATCATGGAGATCATTTATAACTTCATGCTCAAATTAGGTAAACTATCTAAAGATTGCCACATCCCAGCAAAGTTTCTCTTTCTCAGTACAACTGGTTTTCAGGCGCAAGTCAGGCATGTCCCAAAGAGGAGCAAATGCATTTTCTAGTAATTTGGACATCTTGATTCAAGAACGGAAAAGAAAAACCTGACTGCCACCTCTGTTTCTGCTAGTGCTTTGGTTTTGAGTTTTGATACCATTAACATGTAATATATAACTTCATTCTTTCACCAAGGGGTCAGCACGTAATTGCAATTATATTTTACAGCTTTCCTAGACATAGAGTGTGAATCAATATTGCTTCATAATCAGTTCTTTTGGCAAAATTAACAGAGATTCAGATAGGATTTAAGGACGCTATAATCAGGTCCATAACTGTGGGTAAAGGAAGGAAGTCTGAAGACTTCGTATCATGCTAACTTCACGTTGTTGTGAGTGCAATAGTCTCACTGTAGTTACGTTTGACTTGCAGCAGAGCAGATTAAAAGTCATTTCCCTGCATATTGGTCAGTGCAATTAATACCCTCAAATAGACTGTCATGTAGTGTTAGTTTCCAGAAGTTTCCAGAATACTTTTTTCTAGGCAATTCTAAGGATGTTCAAAGTTTACATTTAATTTGAAGAAATGGGCTTATTTGAAGTTTACTTGAATTAGTCAAAGGTCATGCAAATTGATGTGGGCTAGAAACCTGTGGGAACAGCCCTTCGTTATCTCTCCAGCATTTATGCCACATTTCTCTGCCACAATTACAGTATGTCTTCTTTAAGGTTTTTTAGGGTAACAAATTATATTCTTAATCTAAGGATGGAAGTGAAACAAGGTACAAAGAATACGTTAAAAAAAATAGATTTGAAACCCAAATTGTGCCCAGCCATAAGCTCAAAGGGTATTTACAGTCATATAAAATTGGCACCATCTAGTATAAAGATGTATCCCCAGGCGTAATCAGAATTAAAACATACATTTACTTTTCTGTCTGCATGTTAATCTGGTCAGTATAACAGACCAATTTGAGAGAGTAAATTAGATTTTCCTCTGACATCTATTCCATCCACAGAATTAGTTTAACAGTATAATCATGCTTACCAACACTTTAAACTTGGAGATGTTTCCGTTTCATGCTCTAATGATGATGTCTGAGCCAAAAATACCACTTGACTTCAGTCCTTGTAGGATTCAGTGAAAGGATGAATGGGGAAATTCCCATATTAGCAAACAGTTTGAACGTGAAGCCACTGACATAGCGCTTAACTGTCATATTTTGGAATCCATTCAGGTCCAGTTCTGTAGAATCCCCAAAATATCAGAGCCATTCCCCTTGAGGGTATTGCCCTATAGTGGATATACTAGAAACTTCCTGAGCTAGCAATATGAGCTCAGTCTGAAACGATGCTTTGTTCTCAGTATATGAAGGAACCTATAGCCATTCAACAGTACATTATAATGAATCACTCATATATCCTATATGTATTAGTCTAGTCTACAGGAAAAAAAAAAGGAAGTAATTTATTTTGTATATATAGAAAAGAATGTTTATGCATGCATTTAAAATTTCCCAGGTGTCTTCAATTTCAAAACGTCAAAGAAAGATGCATCTAAAACAAGATCTTTTTCTGTTTTTTTTCTGTAATGGAGCTGGTGGTGTCTTTTCTGTCCAAAATGAATTCCTAGTTCTTAGGAAATCATTAGGAAACCTCCAATGGAAAAAGAAGGAGACAGATTTCTACTTTGAGACAGCAGCAGGTTTGCTAAAAAATAACGTACCAGAATGTCAGACTGAGTATGCTTTTGGAAAGAATATTTCTAGCTCAGAAAGAGGTCATGTTAAAAACAACTAAAAGAATTTACACATTTTTAAAAGCCATTCATACTTATTTTGCTCCCAGTCTTGCTCCTCATTCTTTTTTTGTTTGATTGTTTTTTTTTTTAATTCTGAATAGGCATGTACATAATTGATGCAGATCAAGACACAATTAATGCTAATACATTTCTTGTTACATCTCTAAAGAATGAGTATCAGACTCCTTTTAAATGCGAGAGGGCCCTTTTCCCTAAGGGAGCAAAAAGCAGGGCCAGTTCATATTAGTTATGATTCCATTCTGGCAAGAAGTTAGACCATTTCACTCTGGACGTCTCTTTCTAGCTCAAGTAATAAAGACAGGTCTGGAAATCCAATTACCGTCTCTTGTCTGAAATCTTTTAAAGAACTTAGGAAAGGTCTCAATGAGAGAGAGAGACCCAGAAAACATATTTAAAAGGTTTTATTTTTAAGGTTCATGCTTGTATCCTTACTGTTTAGAGTTCAGAGTTTAAGCAATGTGATTACCAGCATAAATGCACCGTATGTTTTGACTGTTAAAAGTCAATTACTGATTTATTTATTTTTTCTGGCTACAACACCAGAGAAACAACGTATAGATTTTCTGCATTCTGTTTGCAGCTCTGGTACCGACTTGCATCTCAGTCCAAAAGGCAATGGAAACATAGTTACATTTACCAAGAGAAAAAAAGCCCAAACTGTTAAGAACAGGGAGAGAGAAGCATTATTTCACAAAATTAGTTTTGGCCATACATATATCTGGTTTTGCTTTTATTCTTTCTGAAATGAGAGTGAAGGTGTGTGGCAAGAACAGGTGTAGAAATGCAGGTTTTTAAAATGGGTGTGGAAGGCCAGTTTCAAATCACAGCAGGGAAGAACATCAAGATTGAGGTGCTTGTTCAGTCAAAACAAATAGGCACATTTTAAACCCAGAGTATTTGCAGGAGCCATTTCATACACGACCTGGAGAAAAGGTCACTAGACAAAGAAATTCAGAGAGATATGCTATGCACAGAAAATGTAGGAAGAGCAAATGAAGGAAAATTCACCACGTAAGTACACCCCCGCTGACTGATGTTTGTTAAATAGCTGAAGGTGCTTTGGTAAAATATTCTGTGCCGAGGAAAATCATTTACGATGTAGATAGAATGATTCTATAATTTGGATTTAGATTTTCTGATGAGGATATGCAATATGAAGCAAATGCAAGTATGCAAATTAGTTCACATAAGCTACCCACAGCCATGGCTCTAGTGATTAGACAATTTACTTGTGTATGCAACTAGCTGACCGCACACGATCCACTGTTTAGTGCTGCCATCATCTGTGCTTTGTCGATTAAGAAGGACTTACCACTCAGGTATTTTCTTATTAGTTTTCTTTTTAGGGTCACTGAATTTCAAACCAGAGACTTCCTAAATGACTCACATTTGCTTTTTAAAATTAAAAGGGAACAGTGTCAGTGCTTCTTCTCCCGAACTGTAGAAGTCATCACACCTTCATCTCAAATCAGTGATTGCAGGTAGAGCCAGTTTAGAATATTCTGTCATCAAGGTCAAACTTTATCAGGAGAGCACCAGTTTTAGCAAGATTTACAAGGAAGGAAATCTCAGAAGAGAACGTGCATTTTTGTCGCAGGAAACTCCAAGTCCAGGCCACTCTGCTGGGAAGGCAGGCACACAAGTTCAGGTATCAGGTCTGTTGAGCTACAGCAGAGGACCTGTACCCATGTCTCTGAGATCACAAGGAAGCGTCCAGATCTTTAGGTTACAGATTCCTGCAAAATCTGGTGTTTCAAAAAACACTCTCCAGAACACCCAGGCTTAGGATAGGAGACTTGCAGATTTCTGAAACAAGAAAAAAGACAAATAAAAGCAGACACACCAAGAAGGACAAGTCCAACGGGTCACCTTCTGCTCATTTGTATACCTAGGGTTACTCACATGGATGCTTGAGTAATAAATAATCATAGACAGACATTAAGCAGGCAAAGGAGCCTGTACTGTGTCAGAAACAGATCATTGTTAGTATTTGCACAAACCAGCTCAGCTTTAGAGAATTTTGGCTTTTAAGGAAAAGCTACTCTGTCAGAAGACTCCTGATGACCTACAGGCATAACAAGGTTATTTGCAGCAGTCCCTAGTGCCAGCGTTCCCACAACCAGCCCTCCTCACTGGACAGGTTCACTGCAGGATGCATTTTATACAAAGTAGATCATCTCACTGTTCTAAATCTCGAGGATTCTCAAAGGGCTGAGACGGTATTAGAAAATACCAGACAATGCTTGCAAAGTTGTTTAAGATAAAAATTAAAAATAGTAAATAAAGTTATTCTGATTTATTTTTAAATCATATTACACAATAGACAGGATCTTGAGATCCTACCTATCTTTTTGGCCCATGTGAAGGAAAATGAACCAAAAAGAAAATCCTCTATAAATGTATCCAAGAGTTGTCCACTTTTATGGCCCCAAGAGGTTTAGTGCTGAATCCTGCCATAGGGCCACTTAACCCATTCTCCCTGTTTTGAATGGTGTTCAGGCTGGCATACACATAACATCGTAAAATCCTCAAACAGGTTACCTCACAACATTGTCAAACAGCCTCGTTTATTTTACTTTTATGTTATTTATAAACATTACTATGAAATTACATATTCTGTCATGTTATGAGATGTTTTTCACACTATCCAAACAACAACAAAAAATACACTTTTGGTTTAGAGAAATAAGAAACATTGAAAACATCAAGAGACAGGTGTCCAGGAAAGAAGAAATGGAGATTGATCATATATAAGGGTGACTGAATCTGAAGGTTGATGTTATTAAATTGAACATCTTAAAAAAGAACAAAGGTGTGAGAAAACGGCAGCGGGACTAACATCATGTGACTACAGAACTAGAGAACAAGAGAGCCAGGACTGCTGAGAAGTAGGTGGTCTACCAGTAATCTAGTATCTGGCCATGAGGCAATGCCATTTCCAGGCTGAGTTTGGTCAAAAGACACCATGTAGATGCTAATGTGAGGCCCTAACTCTCATTAATCTTTCCGCTCCAGCTCTCTGTGTAACATTTTTATTTATCGGCATTCGGAGCGAGGGAGGGAAGACATCTTTTACTAACAAATACTGCAGAAGAGGTTTCTTTCTAACTGCAAATTACTTTTGGGATCTGCGTTTGACTCGTAATGTGAGTAAGACTGGGAAATTCCAATATTTTGTAACTTTAATTTCATTCCAGTGACCTGCAACCAGAAATTCCAGGAAAGTTCCCTATTGGAAACTGTGTGGTGTTTGAGAACACTGTGCATGGCAAGCCAGCTGGACGCCCTCAATTTTTTGTTCCCTGGCTGAGCCCACGTGTGGGTTTGGGCTTTCAGAATGGTTGCTCACAGGCAGAGGTGACAGAGTCTCTTTCTCCTCATGTGTTTACCTACTCATTTCCACAACAAGCAGAGAGGCTGAACCTTAACGCAGGGCTAATTCTGACCTGCTGCAGATTACAGCTGAAAATTAACCCAAGCTGGCGCCAGTTTGCAATGTAACCTGCGTGCATTGGTGAGACACAGCTTTCCGATTCCCTCTTTGAAGCTAAGATATTAACAGCTGTGGTCAGGTTTTACAGCTCTCCAGCACTTCAACACAGCCTGGCCAGATCTGCTTCAGACCTCTGGGCCATGGAAACCCAAACCCCCTGTGAAAACATCAGAGATATGTATTGCTATTGCCAATCTGCCTGCCTGGCAGGACCTGTAGGAACTCACTTAACTCTACCTGCTTGACTAAAGTTCAGTAAAGTGTATATAGTTTCATCAATAAGTTAGGAAAATTGCTTAGCTTTGGTGAGAAAATATCAATCCATCTTAAATGATAGCTAAGTACCTAAATCACATTTGCACCTCTCTTCAAAATACTGGATAAAAGAAAATTTGGTCTCTCAGAAGCAGTCCCTTTGCTTCTTTCCGTTCTCCCTGAAACACCTTTTCAGTAGCACAAGCAGCAAGTTGATATTTAGGCAGATGAGTTCATTATTGGCTTGATTTTTTAAGAATGACTGTATCATGCAGTAGTTATGACACTACTTTTCCAGACTTTTGTCTAACTCAGTTTTGCTTCTTATTAAATTGTGAGCACTTTAGGACCAACAATTTTTTCTTCTTCTATATTTGTAGTTATATGTGTTTTTTAACATAATAATAATCTGGTATATACTGCTGTGTTTGGTTTGGGTTTTTTTTTTTTCCCAAATAAGAAGCATCCAAATATACCCTCCTGAACAGCAGTACAGAGCTCCTGGAATATTAATTATGTGTAGCTCATTTCAAGATTCCAAGATATGGTTGTCACCATCCTGATTAAATCCATCCCACAAGTAGAACATAATCTGGTGAGTGGCAAGAGGTTAAAGAGATAATTATTTATCCTACACTGTCTTAAACTAACTTTGGAGATGTGCTTCAATCAGGTTTTTAATTAATATTTCCCTTAAGTGATCTCTATTTCCTTAATGACTTTGGCTATGTGTTAGCAAAATTTTCTGATGGTGGAGCTGGGGGGAGTTATGAAGAAAGGAGAGAATAGCTTGCTATACATGAAGAATGATTGTGAGGCTTAGAAAAATAATAGTTAAATGGAAAACAGTACAAAACTTAAACCCAGAGACAAAGATATTAATAAGAATTTCTGCTGTGAGCCTATTAGGATTAGGCGTATTAGGATTTGCAACACAGAAGAGATCTGAATACATTAGTGGCATTGAGGACTAGCAGTTTATAAGGTTTCCAACTAGATTTAGTATTTCAAGCAGTGATGGAGAAATATTAAAGCAAGTTAAAATCTCACCTGGACTACAATGGGCAATGTTCCAGAAAAATAATTCTAAAAGACAGCCTTCAGGTAAGTGAGGTCTCGATGATGCAGGAAGTCTCTTCTAGGTACGCATTTCTATGCCTCTTGGCAAACTTCACTGTATAATTTCATTATTTAATCTTCACTAAAAGCCTGTCCAGAAAAGCAGGGAAAAATGCATTTGGCCTTCTGACTTGAGCTAGGGAGCAGGGAACACTGATATTAAAATAACTCCTTATTTTCCTTATGCATCAGCTTCCCCATCTGAGAAACAACAAAGTTATTTTCCCAGTTTTGTAAACATAATTAAGCTAATTAAATACTCATCAGTCTGAATGATGAATTAAGCACACTTTGCTCTGCCTCTGTCCGATATCATGACTCATGACTCTGTCTGACCTTACAGCTGAAGAAAACAAAAACATCAAGCTTTAATCTAGGCACTGGCAGCACCTCAACTTACTGTTGTCTCCTTTTATGAGCCCTTGAAGTGTTTCAGATGCCCAGGGCACTGCTTCTGTCCAGAACCGCTCTAGACTAGGCAGATTGCCGGGCTCCCAGGAGAACGGTCAGGAGATTAAGTGTTTCTCCAGCAAAACTGGAAGAGGCCCAGTACATAGGATGGTTTCAGGGAATTCCCAGTCTACACGTACAATATGAGTCCTTTCCAATACAAAACTACAGAAACTGTCTTTTCAATGAAATGACAGTGCCTCTCATCTGGAGTTAGAGAATCAGGAGAACTTGCAGTTGAAGTCCTGTACTCAATTCTTTCCACGTCTTCAGAAGCTGTAAATCACATTTTACAAAGGGTTATTTGGTGACCTGTTAGTTTGGGATTTATGAAAAGAAATATCCAAAGCCTGTTGAATACATGTCACTGTGCAACGGATGCAAGATTACATGAGAGAAAAAAAACAGGAACATGATTCTACTGTCTACTTGTTAGGGCACTGAAGAGAGAAAATAGAGTTGGGAAATCCTAGTTTGATGTTCATAGTTTCCATTAAACTCTAGCAAGAAATGCGCAAGTAGGGGTTTAGTATTCCCTTGTCCACACTGAGCAATGTTAACTAAACTGAGGGAGCCAATGCTTCCTTCCTCTCATCCAGTGAAACTGGGATTTGCTACTAAACACTAATATCACTTCAATAGGTCGTGTAGAGAACATCTCATCCTCATAGCCTCTCAGAGGAGGAGATGTGATTAGGCCACCATCAGCTTGAGAAGATAATTAAACCCAGATTTTCTGTTTATTAAGTACTCAAACCACTAAGCCGGCAGTGGAGGGGGCTCCCTAGGGGGCAGGCAGGGCAGGCACATCCTTTATGCTAGTCCTGTGGGTGATTCACACCGTAGGAGGACACCTTCTGATGTACCAGGGAGGGATCTAATATATGGAGACAAAGGGCCTGAAAGTTGAATGACGCAATGCCTGTTTCCTTCAGCCCTCAGCTAGAAAGTATGATAGGATAATCTCCTGAATGAATAGCCAATTCATTAATCATATGGCTTTTTTTGCAATTTTCCAGAAATCCTTTTGGAAATTTTCCAGTCATTGGAGCGTCTTTTTAACCCCAAATACCACAAAAGATTAAGGTGATTGAGAAATCCTCTCTGCAAAGTGGGAGCTTATTTTTAGAAAAACCTTCAGNCCTACTACAGAGCTTTAAATACTAGGCAAGGCTTTTTTGCCAAAGCAGTATTTTTTCTCATGAAGGTGCTCTTGAGAGGCAGATTCAAATCCGTATTCTGGACTAAAGGGCTTTCTAGGTATTGTGAGAAAGGGGGCACCAGGACACCAATGTTTTTAATTGTCCACTCACTCTTTGAGTCCAAACCAGCAAGATTCACAGCACCACAGTCGGCCATACAGCCAAAGGCAGGTCTGAAGGATTTCACTGAGGGTGTAAGATAACAGAGG
>WAAD01032352.1:0-27470 GCA_013389945.1 Fregata magnificens | reverse complement strand
GTGGTGGTGGTGGTGGTGGGTTTTTGTGTCTGTGCGTGAATGAGTGGTATTTTGTACAGGCTGGAAACGGGCTAATCCTGCATAGGAAATGAGAATTACTTTCAACTTTCAAGTGTACCTGAAATGTTTAGAAAACTCTCAAATGCAAGTTCCCTTGGGCTGGGGCTGCACAGAGCTGGAGAAAGACTCCTTTCATACAGCAAGGGCAGCTTCGGGGTGTGTAATTTGCTTAGCCTCTGAACTCCATATGATTTACATTATTCAGATTTTTAAGCGCCTTTCCTCTTGATCTGCTATTATGAAGTCATTTTAAAGAACATTTTACAAACTGAAACGTTATATACTGCATGAAACCACACTTAGCGTAGCATATCTAAAATTAAGGCTGTTAGCATACATTCGTGGAACCCCTGGTGCTTAATGTATCAGGGGGTGTGAAAAATTTAGTACTTTGCATGTCAGCTAGAATGAGCTTTCTCCCTGGGCACAAACCAACACAAAAGGCCAAGCTGGGAGCTCTCAGAACTGTAATGAAATAAAGCAGAAACACAGATTCAAGGCTAATTCAATTCTCTCAACTTTGAACTTGGGACTCCCCAGGTAAAAGTATTCTATGTTGTATCTTTTAATAGAAAGCAAAGTTTCAAAGACCTCCACAAGTGCTCTGTGAATGGATAGAATATGTGGTGTGCTAGTGAATTTAGCAGGGGGAGATTAATACTGCTGTGGCTTGCTAATGTGATGATATATGGCACCTGCGGACTGCCGGAGCTGCTGATCAAAGAGCAGCATGGGGATCAATCTCTAATCAGAGCAACTGTGAAGGGCCAGAGGAAAGTGATCAAAAGACTCAGAGACCTGGCTATTCTGACAGGAAACCAATCAGACTTTGTGCACAGTACAGGAAATTATCTGCTCTGTGTGGGAAAAGAAATCACTCACTCTCTACCCCTTCCCAGCTTACCTGGTGTTTAGAGGCTTTAGGGCACCAGTCTGTGACAGAATGGACTTGGCACTAATACACTAAAGTCTCGTGCTGTTATGCTGCCTTTGGTTAAATTTGCATGGTGTGCATATGAAGCATATGGATACACAGCAAATTACCATTGCTTTGCTTTAACTTTGTCAGGACTGGAAAGAAACCTGCTACGCTGTCAGTCTGCCCTAAGAGGTTTGTTACAGGATAATGCAGCTGGGCCCTGAAGGGCCACCAGGGTCCAACAATGGGAGCGCAACGATAAAGTGTAAAAGGTAGATCATGCGGCATAGAATCAAAACTGAGGTAAATAGGTATAAGTATACGTGACAACACAAACTAGATTCTGTTCACATATATCAGAAATGCAGCTGCCTTAGGTCAGGCTTCAACTGGTTTGCAATGCAATTTGGCATGCTCTAAGATACAGTCACTATGTCTTAGAACAAATGCAAAGCCAGGATAACTTTTTTTTTAAAAAGTGCCCTGAAACTGTATTCTGTGGTAGTTTATACTTAAAACAGTCCAGGTTCTTCTTGTAGCTTACTTGAAGTTTGCTTTCTAGTTGTTCAATTGCAAAACTTACTTTAAAAATTAGCACAAGTTTAGGTACAGCTAAAGTGCCAGTCCCTGACTTTTCTTAACTGATTTTAATTATTTGGGGGATCAGTAACACTGGTCAAACCAGTTCTTACTTGATTTAATTAGAGTGATTTTTACACTCTGCTGCAATCTAAAGATTGTATAGCTTTTAGCTAGAGGCAGGTTAAAACTCCCTGGAGTATGAGAATGAGATATTGCTGTTCGCATGCCAAATAATCTTTGGTCAGGAGAGAGAGAGATTTTTCACTCACGCAGTCTACAAATAAAAATTCTGTCCTCTACCTGTAAAACTGCTAAATGGCCAAGAAGTTTTGCAGTAGAATGGATTACAGTGTTCATCAGCAGCACATGTGGGTGCTCTAGCTATTGCTTCAAGGTGATACTGAAGATGTCTATGACCAGTTATTAAATCAGTGGGACTACTTGTGTTACAAATGGTAAGCATGTGCTTAAGGATTTACTTATTCATAATTGGTTTTTATTTATTTATTAGGTACATGATTATTAACTTCAAAATTACAATTTGACTCGATTTATTTACTAAATGCAGACATAAGGAGTTCTCTTGTTTCTGCTGCATAGTGAGTGTCATTTTAGGTGGTGATTTCCTAGTGTAAATATTTCTTTGTAAATTAGCTATTCTTAGAACACAGTATTTTGCTGCTGCCTCCTAGGAATTCAGTGTGATAGCTGTTGTGGGGCCAGTGTAGCTCCATTTGAAACCACTTAAAACTACCTCCTTGTTTTTATTGGCCCTCTGTTATAGTCAGATTTTCTTTAAGAACAGGTTTTATTTGTAAACTCTGCTTGACAGTGAGGGGTTTTGTGTGATTTCCTTGAAAAATCCATATTTATCTTTAATGTTTTTATTTGTAATTCAACTGAGTAAGTAGTCATCTGGAGGATCAAAGAAGTTTATGCAACAATTTTCTGGAAACTGAAGTAGCAGTGAATGATGCATGTAGTGATGGCTCCCATTTATCTGGATGGATTTCATTTCCATGATTCTTTGTCCTGTTGAAAAACAGATTATGCTTTGAAGGGTTTTTCATACTTAGGAGGCTTTATCAGTTCACTTATGGCTGTCCGATGTATTTATTACCATTTTTCCGTATTGAAGTAAAGAGTCAAGAAAAATTGATCCCTCAGTTTCTTTTGAGGAACAAAACTCAATCTCTTGCATATTGAATTTGATTACTTGGATATTTTACTTATTTCTTCTTTCTATTATAGTTCTTGCTACTTTTCCGTCTACTGTTGAATGCTGTTTTTATGTAGTATCTTTGTCCTGTCTCTGTAGTTTCAACAATGTCTGAGGGAGCTACTGATGGACTGAGTAATGTGAATGACTTAATTCTAATGACAGCTCTGGTCTGAGTGCACCTGCTTATTATTAGTTTAATCTAGATTTGATTACAACATGAGATGGCAGGAGAATCTAAGTTCTGTTTTCTTGGCTTAGGACAAGATGTTTAAAGCAATTTTGCTAAGCTATCAGCTGTTACTATTTCTATGAGAAATATAAGGATGTCTTTACGGAAAACAATGTAAAAACTACTATTGGGTGCCATAAGCAATGAAGTGTAGAGCTTATGTGGCATGTACTTTTAAAATGTAGTAATGAATGACTTCAGAAGACCAAGAAACTGAGGTCAGTTAGCAACTCACCAGGACCAACTAGTTAGAAATATTAATTTTCCTGCAGTCAGTTTCAAGTGTGAATGAACAGCAGTAAATAGAGTCGCTGAAGTAAATCTTATAAAACCAAAGCGCTTATTTGATTTCTGTCAGTCCTGCAGCACAGATAATGTACTGGTGATGATCTTTTGATAGATCTTCATTTCCTTTAAGTTGTTTTTTCTTTTTTTCTTCCCCTGCATGAGTAGAAACTCTTAATAATAAGTTTCACTAACTGATCACTTCATAATGTATTTCTTAAATCTTTGGAAACGGGCAAGATTTATGTTGCATTAAAAAAAACAAACAAACAAACAAACAAAAAAAACCCCAACAAACAGGAGCCCTTGAGCTGGAGTTTGAGACTCATGTATCTCAGGCCATCCTTAGGAAAAGTTGGTGGATGCAGCTGGAACTGAGCAAGTAGCTGATGTGCCAGAGGGAGCTTCTCTCGTCACCTCGGCATGTGCGTGGCCTCACATGCCTCCTCACAACCACCTAGAGGATTCCTTGGTTCATGTATCTCCAAAGGGATCTTCCAGCTTATTCAGGGACAGGAACAGCATCACAACGTAGAGTTGCTGATTAAGTTCACTTACCTCTGGCTGAACCCCTGAAAGGTGTGGATGTCCACGTGATGCAGCACATCGAATCCTTGCAGAGGGGAATGTCGGTGCTTTTGCGTGAGTACAGTCATTTGACTGCAGAATTATCTCTTATAAACCAACATACTTCAAAGCAGTGGGAATTGGCGCCACCTTTGCTGACTCTTGTTGAATTGATGACTGCCAGTACAGCCTGTTGACTACTGCTGGGTAGCAGAAATTTTCTTCATTTTGAGAAGATAAGGAACTATAAAATATGAGCACGTGTCCTCTAAAGGGAAACTTGATAGTGATGCAATTTTTCTTGAGTTTAATCTATTTCTGTTTAGTCCAAGACTTGTTTTGAAATATTCTAAAGCCCTTTTCCTGGAGAGTGAAGAATTATACCACATCCTCTTTTGACTTTAAGCAAAAGATTGTGGCAAATTAGAGAAGTTCTTTAACACCTCAATAAATTGCAGTGGAAGAAAGTTTTAAAAACTCGTTTTTGCCTTTGTAGTTGACTTCTGGTGTATTGTCTGCTAGTCAGCAGAGTGCTGCTTGGGACTTCTCCTTAGTCCTGCTGCTTCTCTCAGTTTCTTCTGTTAGGTAAAAGTTAGGGTTTTAAAAGCACAGACCATTTGCTGTTTGTCCCAAATATGTAGGCATTCCAGCCTTCCCATATCTTTGTTAAATATTTTCAATGGAATTTAAGGGAGAAACGGTAAAATCTTATTTTTGCAGTAACTAGTTCATATTAGGTTTGCAGATCAGGCTTCAAAGCTTTGTCATGTTGTTTGGGAGGTTTTTAGTTTGTTTTTCAGTTAGAGAGTTTTATAATGGAGAAGAAACACAGGGCATACCTTGAGACACTGACAGCTATACTACCAAAGGGCTTGTGTTGAACTTTGTCTTCACATAATGTCTTTTATATCTTATAACTTTATTCAAACCTTTTGAATCTAATTATTATGTAGTCAACATGTAATAGCAAAGTACTGGTTTGCATCTTACAGCAGTGGCTGTGCATTATAGTACAGTGGTTTTGGGGGTTTTTGTTGCTGTTGGGTAGTTGCTGCTTTTGGTTTTTGCTGTGTCTGGCAGTTCCTGATTACTAGAAAGAGGACACGCTGTGCAAGCCCACTTCCCTTAGCTGGAAATGAGCCTCTTCAATTGCTTTATAGATATCTCTTGGCTTTACCAGAGAGCCATGCTTTTGCTTTTTAGTCACAAAGGGTGTGCCATGGAAAATACACTTCTTGGTGTGTAAGTGTCTTAGGAATTGGCCTGTATGTAAGTAGTCTTTTAGCGGAAACCTGTGGGACTCAGAAAAAGTTACACAACAGAAAATGAATAGAGTTAACATGTAGAAATGCAGTTTTTTAGTAGCACTTAGGTATCTGTATGAGTGCTTAGTTGTTTCAGAGTTTCTGAGAAATTAATTGTACATTAAAACTTAGCCCTGTCATTCCCTTTTGGGGAAAACTTTTGCAGCTTGTGTTTGAATGTGAAATGCTTTTATTCAAGTAGGTGAGTGAAAATTCATAATGTGCTACTGTGAAGCTAAAATATAAATTTGTATTTTCTGGAGGTTTCATTAAATTGTAGGATGTTATTTTAAGGTGGCAATGCCAGGAAAATTTATTCATGGCTCTATCCGTAGACATCCTAGCCTTAGGGTTCATCTGTCTTCTGAGCTTTTCTTCTTGACATCCTTCTGGTGAGATTTTATAAACATATCCCCAGTGTTACATGGGGTTATTGGTGCTTAGTTTCATGATCCTACAGCATACTAAGCAGTTTTCTTTTATGTGAAGATACCCCATCTTACAAAGCATGTGTACAATAGCACCTCTACACATTTTCATAACCTAATCAGTTTCTACATAAGTTGTTCAGCTGGGTGAGACAAGGCAGGACTCTAGACGCTCATGGAGAAAGTCTTATACACAGAGCATATAAGAACTGTTAAAAAAATAATGTAAATGAGAAAGCCCAACTAATTCCTTGGTCTCCTGCAGGCCTTCTGCGTTAGGGTTAGCAAGGGTTGTCTGTCTTCCGAGTTCAATTAGTTCTATTCCAAATACTCCATCTTTGTTAAGCATGCCCACAATTTTGAACTTTGACATTCACCTTGCATAGGCATGGTGGTACTTTTTTTTTTTTTCTTACTGCCATTTTCATATGCAGGTGTTTGGGGCTCGGGAAAGACAATATGAATTAACCTCCCAAGTACTGCAGTCCAACACAATACAGGCAGAAACAGCATTTGTACATGAAATAAGAAAATGTTCAAAGGTTATTTACCATGTAGTGGCATCCTTTTATAGTAGTGAGAATGGGAGAGTTGCAAGGGAGTAACCAGTAAACACCTTTTTTCAGGGGCAATGGGCCTTTTTGTGACTTAATCCTCATAAATTATTCATTAATCTTGTGCTTTATGGTAAATTCATTCAAGTTATCATTATAAACACAGATGTTTTAAGGAGATTCTTCTAGGGCGAAGAGCACCTCTGTTCAGCTACTCCCCGAAAGTCCAAAACACTGAAATTTTTCTTTGAGTTTGTTAAAACTGATTATTAACTGTATTAAAATAGTATGCAGGCATGGCTCAGTTTGATCCCTGCTGTACTGATTTCTCTACCTGAAGTGCAAGGTATGCACTGGTTCTGAATAAAGCCAGGTGAAGGACCAGGTGGTGGCAGGGAGACAAATGCCTTCCTCTGATCATGCACCTTGCCAGCACTGTGTCTGTAAGGAGAAATCTTTGTTTTGAATTTTTTAGTACTCTGCTTTCGAGATGAACAGTGGCGTGAGTTGGGTAGCTATCCTTTTACATTCCCTATGATACTACAGTTCTACTTAAGGAAAGTGAGGGAGGTATTCCAAGCTTTCAGCAAATGTCTGGTGTAGCTGGTGATAACTTTGAGTGCTGGATTTAAACTCCGTTATCGCCCTTATGCAGCTTTTCTTGAAATGTTAAGTCTGTCTGTCTCGGAAAAAGGAAAGAATGTCTTGGGAAAAGGAAACAATGGTGCTTGTGTTTCCTGTACATTTAATTCCTTTTTGCATTGCTTCTGCTGTAATATTCTTATTATGAATTGGCAATAAATTATGTAAGAAGGTGGGGGGGGCAGGAGGTTAGGTGCTGCAGCTAATTAGGGAATTGGTCCTGTAATCTGATAAATGGGCTTCAATCTACGTTCAGGCAGTAAAAGGTAAAGGAATGGTCCCCTTTTTGTAGTTTCGATGTTCTACATCTTTAAACCATTACTCAGTTTGGCACATATCAGCAAACTTGTAATTTTCTGTGAAGGAAAATTCCAGGTGTAAAATACCAGGGAGTGTCATATTTGAAGAAACTGGAAAAATGTTTTTGGAGATGCTTTTAGCACACCTTCCATGTCAATCCATAGCTGTTCATCTCTCTGTGCCACTTTTTAAGCATCATTTGTTTAAAAGCATATGAAGTAGGAAAATGACTTTGCTGGAAGAGGTACTGATTTGTGAAATAATGCGTAGTATCACTTGTTATCTTTAGCTATAGTCTTTTCCACAAAATTCAGTTGTCCAGTCTTTATTAAACTGTTATTTGGGGAGCTTTGTTGGATAAGCCATGGCATGATAGCAACTAGAATATCTAAGAAGTTTGATTTTTATTTTTTTTTAATCCCCCCCCCCGCCCCCAGTGTACTTCACTGTGTGGCCATCTGACTGCCTTCACCCTTGTTCAAACTGATCAGAGGTACGAGTCCTAGGGGCTCCAGGTTCCTCCTCTGATTGACAGGAAACCAGCACTCATTTTATACAATAGTTAAACATTAAAAAAGACATATGGCACAGGAAGTTCTTTTGCTGTGTGTGAAGGTATGGCATGTCCAAACTGAAAGTGTTGTTCTGACTATTTCAGCGGTAGTGGTGAGTTATATGAGGCCATTTCCATCTGCAGAGAGTCTGTTTCACTTGCTTGTGGTTCTGGGGCTCATTCAAATGCTCTAAAACAAAATAAAAGGAATGGATGTAATAACTTCTTTATGGAAAAGTCATAAAAAGCTACAGAGCCGTGTAAACAAATTGGGTCATTTACAAGATGTTTAAGTGGTGGATATCCAGTCCAAATTCAAAGGTGTGGATTAGGTTTTACAGTCATCTTGACTGAATTTTGCCCTCAACAAGACTTTCTTTTTCTGCCAGGAATGCCTTTGTCAGTACAGATGACAAATTCTCAGAAATGGTGTTTTCAAACATTTCAGTGCATGCAGAGTAAAGCTGAGAAACAGGAGAACAATTCAGTAGTATAATTTGGTCTTTCTCTAGGTGATTGAGGGGCCGTTCTTGATCCGCATGGTTATGCTGTAAAGCCGTAGTGGAACTTTGTAGCCTTCCCGGGGAAAATAAACTAGAAGAGTTTCCCTTCTGGATTCAAACATGCCTGAACTAATCACAAAGCAACTGTTCTGGCTCTCTGCTCTGTTCATATAAATAGGTTTGCACAGAACAGCAGCAACTGTGCTCCAAGTTAAACTGCGCTAGTCACAGAAACTTCTGGTGGACCAAACTGAAGCATTGAACGTTGTATCTGTGGTGCGCCAACTCACAAGACCCTTGTGACTCATTTCATCATTTGTTGGAGAGTACTGAAGAAGTAGAATGGAAAAGAGGATAACTAATACTTTTGCATGTTAAAATACATTTGTGGTGGTTTGACCCTGGCTGGACGCCAGGTGCCACCCAGCCGCTCTATCACTCCCCTCCTTAGCAGGGCGGGGGGGGAAATGAGGTGGAAAGAAACCTCGTGGGTCAGGACAAAGGCAGTTTAATAAAACAAAGACCACGTGCGGAAATAAAAGGGAAAGGACAACCCAGANGGGGGGGGGAGAGAGAGAGGGAGGGGGAGAGAGAACGACCCAGCCCCGGGGCTGGGCAGGCACCGCCCGGCAACAGCCAAACGCTGGGGCCGCCTCCAGCCACCAACACAGAGCACAGCGGGCTGGCGTGGGGAAAACCGGCTCCCCCTCAGCCAGACCCAGTACAACATTCTGCAGGGTTATTTTTATGCTTCAATGTAAATGTAAGCTTATGTATGGACAATTTGCTCAAGTTTGGGGAAGGGGCATTGGTGTTAGCTACTATGGGGTGCTTTCCTTCTCATAAGCTGTGGTTGCTCAGCTCTGCTATTACCAATGCAACTTCAGCTACCTTTCATAACTCTTCATGCACTAAAATCTGCAGATCCTTTCAGAATGAAAATAACTTTACTCAGCGCAAGTTTGGAATTAGTTATAATTAACTGTACATGGATGAAGCTACCTATTTGTATACACAGCGCAAAATAATGAGCTGTTGACTCATCTTATAGGTGCTTGATACTATGCCTGCGAAAATAATAGTTGTTGCTTGGGAAGTGTTTATGTGTGATTATACATTATTTGAAGAAGTCCTTCAGAAGGCGATTCAAATGAATGTTGCATTGTACAGTGTTGATTGTAAAAGGTTTGTATGTATATTATTGTCAATTTATGTTTTAAAAATACAGTTTTGGGAGGTGGTCTATCTTAATATTTCAAGGCTTTAGTGTCTTGCTGCTTAGCGCATCTGTTGTTACACAGGGAGACCCGTACCTGCAAACATTTCTGTTGCTTGTGTAACTATAGTGGACCTGAAAGTGAAGTAAAGCTTCGTAATTGAGAGCCAACAAATAATGGCTCCAAAAGAAACATGATTTCTAGACAAGGAGATGGAACTGTTGTATATGACCTTACAGAAATGCTGCTTTTTAAAATATGGCTAAGGATTCCTGTTGGGTCTGCTTTCTTCCTTTGTGTCATTCAAAAATACCCAGCCCCTGGGAGCACTGCATAGCTATAGTCAGACTAGAGTCTAAAGCTTGAAATATTCTAAAAATTTCTCCTAAGCACTCACTGTATTTCTCATAGTACTTGCTGGTATAGGACTTCACAAAGTACTTACCTCTAGTGCTAATGCAGCCTTGTAGTTACTTCTTCTGAAGTGCAGGTTGAATTTGTGATGAACAGTATCATTACCACTAAGGGTCTTTGCCAGTAGAGTCTTTCAGCGATCTTTACCTCTTCTCGTAAGATCCTTTATAAAGATTGGCATAAGGTGTTGAGATCAGCCATCTTTTTGGTTTCTTCATTGGGGATCTTTATTTTATATCTGTTCTCAGTACCTGCAAGAAATAGTATGTGTGTGGGGAAGCCAATGTCCTAGGCTGAGTCCAAACAGGGCTGGCAGACAGTTTTTGAGCTCATTAACTTTCATCTCAAGAGAGGCCATTGAGATCATCTTCGATCTTACCTAACACCTCAAGAGCGCCACACCTTGGTAAAGTGAGTGTACCAATAAAGAGAGCTCTGTTACTTAAATATCTACCTGATTTGCAAAATTATCTTACTGCTTGTGGGGGAAAAGATGGTTTTGTATAGTTGTCAAGTAGAAACATAAGCATGTTTCTAAAGCATGTGCTTGCCTTATCAGTAAGAATCTTGCAAAACTCTGATTGGCCACATTGCTCAAGATGCATGTGAAGGTACTGTGTAGTGATAATACCGAAAGAAACAGTTGTGATATGTTTCCATATTGTTACTGCTTTTGAGGTAGTTACATTACCAAAATTTGGACCTAGTTAGTTCTTTGCATTAGGGAAAGAAACTGATGATGCACATCTAGTATATCTAACACTGTCTGTTAGTTTTACAGGATCTGTAGCTTCTTTTTGAGATGAAGTTTGAGAATCTATATCATTATCATTAAGAATACTGTTTCAGGATTGGATCAATGCCCTTGCATAAAGGTGATTTCTCTTGCTCATTGTTGAAAAAAAAGCTAAATCATGTTAATCGTTCTGATTCATCTAAAACAGTTTAGAATATTTCACCATAGAATGGAGGCTTAGCTTTCTTATGGACAATTTTAACAGCACAACATTTATTTCTAGCAGCAGTTGCTTAATAGATGGTCTTTAATTACTCAGATTTATAGTTACGTGCATTTGTATGTGGTTTATTCTGACATTTTTATGTATGTGGATGCTTAATGTGTGTTTGTCCTAATTCTGTTCATTGAGGTATATTCTTGGGCTAGATTGACTTGTTCAGATTTTTTCACTTTCAGGAAGTACTTGGTAATCTTTATGTTCAGTATTTGCATTACAGATGAGAATATGTTCTCTGCAGTTTTTTAAAAAGCAAGAATCTCTTGTTTTGAGTCGGCTTGGACAAGCAGTGGTGAATATTGGAGCTAAAGCTATTTAGACTGTATTAAAAGTGGGTTAGCAGTATGTTAAACAGGTCCCCAAACATTCAATAAATAAAACAGTGTATAGGTTAAATAGTAATCTTGTATGTATATATGAAGATCAACTAATGCTAGGTAACATGGCAAATAATATTTACATTTCACTTTCATTTTCTCAGGTTTGGGAAGAAAGGAGTCATCCCTGCTCTTCTACATGTCAGCTGTTCTTACATTCAATTCCAGGCAATAGGGGCTGTTGAACATGTGGATCATAGCCCAACATGCAGCTTGGATGTGGCTGGCATGCTCTGCAGAGAGATAAAGTCTCATCTGTGTGGCTGCAGCTGGTTCACGCCATCTGGTTTTGGAATGTGCATGTGCATCCAGATGTTGCTACTGAATACAGAATAGAGTAGCTATTGATTTCTGAGTCCTGCCATCCCAGCCTGTCTTCAGGATCTTAGAAGTCAGCTCTGGAATATGTTTTTGTTTTTTTAANTTTTTTCAGTTATATTCACTCCTTTCCATCATCATTTTGCAGGATATTCATTGCTCTGAAGCTTGAAGTCTGCCCTAAAAGACATTTTGTAAAGTACTTAATATTTGTGGTAACAGATTGCATTTAGTTAAATCCTGCCCCTGCTTTAGTCAAATCCTTAATATAAAGGCAGTTCTAAACTTGCTGCTTACTTTAATGCATACTAGTCTATGTACTAGCGATGTATTGTATTTACTGTTCCCTAAAGTATGAATACTTCCTTATAAATAGTTTGTTACTAGCTGACTAGCTCTAATCCCTGAACTTCCCCACTGACAATACTTTGGATAGGTGTAAAAGATGCAAAGATATATTGAGGAGTTGTTCACGAAGGTACCCAAAAAGTTTTCTCTGTGTATGAGGAATTCCACTGAAGTTGAGAAGTGATTGGATCTAGTTACTAGGAAAAAATTATGTGATGCACATTTGCAAGATCAAGCCATTGTTGTTAATTCAAAGCTTGGAAAAGGAAACATCTAGCAAGATTACTTCTTTTTCATAAAATGTGAAATTAAGTTCAGCAATTGTATTCATGTTTGCTATGGTGGTTGTGCCTGTCTAGCTATAAAAATCATTTACTGCATGTGAATTGCTTTCTTATCTGAAAAAAATTGAAATTAATAATGGTTGAAGTGTGATAAAGTTTATTTATGGAAAGTAGTATTTGAAAGATAAAAGCTAATCATACTTTCATATTTCGAGCATTATTTTCTTTTACAGTTCTCTTTCATTCAGTGCCTTTCCTAAGCTAAGGAATCCAAGCTGTATGTAGAACAACAGGACTTCTACCCCATTTACAGTAAAATACTGATGGACAGATATGGAAATCTGTGCTGTTGATAAGAATTTTAAAATAATTTGATAAGAACTGTAAGCAAAAAATGCTTCTGCCTTTATGCCAAGGGAGAAATGGTCTTTTCCACAGTTTGCAGAATAGTTGAACAACTTTGGATGTATTATAACATAGAGAAGTGGTATACGTTGAGAGGTAAAGACAGAAATGTGAAAAGGAAATCAGTCTTGAAAGCCACCTATAGAAAAAAAAAATCTTAGCAGTGAATCACACTGCATAGAAACTGTCTTTCTGTGTATCTTTTTTCTTTCTGTAGTAGAAGGCCGAATAAAAGGGCTCCAGAGCAGTAACTCTTCTCTGTTGATTACCAAATGTGGTTAATTTTTTTTTTCATACTGTTGTGCATGAGTATCTTATTTTGTAAGTCTGCTAGATAGATATCACCTGATTTTTACATCATGTAAAGGTATTGAAAAGGGTGGTTTGGAAGATTTTTCACTATAACTATCAGGACATGAAGCTGTAAACAGCAAAGACTCCAATCTAGTTTTCGTAAACATTGCAATATACTGGCTTGTTTTGTCCTTCTACAGCATGGTTAACTGAGAGCTCTTTTTGAGGTGCTGTTCCTTAAAATATAGGTTGTGTGTGTTGGTGGTGGTGGTTGTTCGAACGGGTAGGTCTTTATTTTCATTCTGCTAAACTTCTGGTAGGCAAGATTCTAATGCTTCATTAACTATGTCCTGAGGCTGGCTTGTTACAAAGTAATATTGGTAAGTCACTGGCTTTGTATTTATGTTATTAGCCCACAATGATCAGTGTGAGTGGAGGTTTACTTTTTCAGAGAAAGACATGAATACTGTGCCATTTTCTCTCTCACTTCACGTTAATCAGAGTACATATCCAGGGAGTGAAGAGAGAAACCAATACTTTCAGCTGTGATAGTTTTTCATGCTAAAACATTCTTCAACGTCATGTAAGTATTTTTATATCTGATGAAATACAGATAAAATTAACAGATTCTTAGGTTTTTTATCACTATTGGATTCTCAACATAAGCGATCTCTGTTTTTCTCTGTTTTCTCCTTGTGCACCAAAATCAATATGTCAGACATGGCCTTTCGAATTGCTTGTCTCTTGTGTGGCTAGTAAGTGTGGTTTTAAGAGACAGCTTTGTACCAGTAATTATAATTACTTTAAGCGAGAACAAATGATAATACTTTTTAAAAATCAAGATAAAAGTATTTAAAAAATGAAACTTAATGGCAATGGAAAAATTGTATATCTCTCTCTGAAAATTCTCAATATACTTTCTTTTCTGGCACATGGTTATGTTGCCACTAGGAACGTGATCCTTAAAGGAAAAAGGGAGAAGTAACAAACTGTGCAATGGCACCTTGGTGCCAAGATGGATTCAGTGCAACCATATTTTGTTTTTGTTATTCCTGGCGCTTTTGGAAAGAATGATTTCATAATGCCTGAAATGTTTCTAAGGAGAAACAAGATTTCCACCAAGACCTTTCTTTCTTTCTTTCTTTCCTTTAACTTTTAGTTATTCGTATGGGTTGAGGAGCTCTGCTTAGAGCTTGTGTTATACATCGTACAAGTAAGCAGTAAATTTTTTTCTGTGTGTACTTAAAAAAAACCCAAATAGGGGGAACACAATGTTATGCCCTCTTTCAAGAGTTGTGTTTACAGTTAAGAGTGCCTATGTTTATAAACCATGGGGAGGCAATCTTAATGGAAGTAAATAATTGCTATTTGTAGGGCACAGAGAAGCTCATGAGAAGGTAAACCAAACTAATTACTGAAAATTTTAACAGTAGTTGTTTTGTCAAAGTGAGCATTGAGTATCCATTGCATTGGTATCCTGATAGATACAGTATACTAGAGTTTCTAGATACATAGGCAGCCAGTTGGTCTAACTCCCTGTGTTATATCTTAAAAGTGTCTTCTTTCAAAAGTAACAAGACTATCTAAGAGAAAGTTCTCGCTTTTTTTTTTTTTTTTAATTATGATCTCTTGAAAGGAGGGCCAATTTGAGCCTGACTTCATTTGTGATTGACAGCTGTCTCCCGGTTGTGATGTACTGAATGACTGTAAAAGTCAGTGGGTGGTTTGGTTAAAGAGGGAGTAGTGGAAAACAAGTGCATTCCTGTGGTAAGATGATGGGAGAAGGAAAATGAAGTAAAAGAAATGCAGGGGGAGCCATTTTGAGGCTGTTGGAAAACCAGTGGCTTTAGCCTTAATGAATTCTGTGTTTTGGGGGGTTTTTGCGTGTGGGGGTTTTGGTTTTTTTAAATAAACTGAGCCCTAAGGGCAAAGGGTGTGATGCAGACAGTGGTTACAGTGTTGATTTTTGAGTAGAAAGGTCAGTAGCTTGCACCTGCCAAGAAGATTTCTGTCAGAAATGGTTAGATGTGGATTTATGTATGGATGAAGGAAGAGGAGCTTTGGTAATTTCTCTGTCTGTGAACAGCCCTGGAGCTCCTGGAATCATCTTTTGCAGAAATAAAAGTTATAATGGTCAACATGAGGCTTTCAGTGCTCAGCTAGCATCTGTTTTCTGTCACAGTTAGAGAGGGGCTAGAAGGAAGGATCTTGCATGTAGCTGGAGTGGTCTGTGATTCGACTCCTGAAACTGAACAAAAAAAAAAAAAACCAAACCAAACCCAACCCAACCAAAACCAAATCAGTCCTTTTCTTCAAGATCACTTGATTAGAAAGAAGACACTGTAAACATAAAGGGATCATTTCCTCAAAGGACCAAGCCGTTTATGTTACTGCTACCTTTTGTAGCAAACAGTAGAGAAACTCCATAGGAAAGCTTGTTAAAAAAGAATTACAATGATCAGATCAAAACTAGGACATGGCCTTAAAAAAAAAAAATGCGTCCGATCAAATGTTTGCCATATTTGGCAAATAATTTTTCTCTGGATTTTTTTCTGTGAAAGATATTGATGGTTTTCACCTAGGTAATGTCAATAGGTACTTTCCCTGCAGTGTAGGAAGAGATGCTACTAAAATGCTGTCTTCTGCAGTTCCATAACTACTGTCTTGAAATGGAAGTGACAGAAGCAAGGCTAAAGTAATAATATTATAGAAAATTTCAGAATGTCTTTAAGGCAACGAGATCCAATTCAAAGAATCTGCTTTCGTTCTCTGACAATTATGTTTGCTTTTAAGATGGGTGCCCTGGTCTTAAAATTCTTGCTGCTCTGGAATTTTCTTCCCTTCCAGAACTGAAGTCTTCTGTATGTAATTCAGCTTTCCTGAATTTTCTTTCTTTTGTATAAAGAGTACCCAGTCCATTGGTTCTGGGTACATTTTTTTCCTTACTTCTTCAAATGTCTGTTTACAAATACCGGTTCAAATAAGCAATATTGCATTCAAAGAGATTGTGTCCAGAAAATAACTCTCTAGACAGCTTCAGATACCTCATAATCTTTCTTACAGGGAAAAAATATTTCTATGTTGTTAATTCCTCAGGCTTGGTATGATTCTGTTTTCTTCCCATAGCTTTCTCATATACACATGAATTACTTAAAGACCTCACTTTAAAATTTTAACATCTTAATCTAACTGCAGAGGGTTACCTAATGATGATAAGGTCACCTCCAACGATTGTTTTATAACTCTTCAAGCTGTAACTATGTCTGAGGCTTTCTTGAAGTACCTGCAGAAATTGTCCAGGATCAGGAAGCTGGAAGACCTTTTTATTGCTTCCTTGATGCAAAAATATTGCCAGGGACTTCACTTAATGACAGTCTATCGGTGTAACACTTCAGTTATATTTCTTAATATCATGGCATTATTCAGGTAGTAATAAACCATGAGCAATTGAAAGCACAAGGTCTAGCTCTTTATCCTGTTCTGTTCTTGTAATTTACTTGAAATGAGGTTTAGCCACTGCTTGAGTAGGCTTCCAAAGAAATATAAAATGTTAGATGAAGGGGGTTTGGAGACAGTATGGTAGTCTTCCATCTGTATTGGTACTGAATGTGACATGATGGTGCTCCTGTAATTGTTTGTGGGTTTTTTGCTGTTTGTTTTGTTCCTTTTTTTCTTCCTCTCCCCCTACTCATGCTGGAGGGTTGAGATGGTGACTGAGATCACCTATCACTTGCTGCAGTAATAACACACTGCTTTGACCAAATTCAAATTGGAGAATTGCTCTTGGTCCCTATAAATTCCTTCCTAAACACTTAATTTTCTTGCTCTACAATAATGCCTTCAGTTTAGAGCAGCCATTGATTAACTACTTTGAGTTGTTTGTCCTCCATTTGGATCTGTAAGAATGTAATTGCCATTCTGTTGCCTGGTCTTACACAACTCTGGATATATCTTAGTATTGTTTGGGATCTTTATATGAAAGATGTCACTAAATGTCCATTTATTATGTTTCATTTTTAACTCATGGAAACCGTACGAAGAGAAGCTGTAGCAGTTGTGGCACTGCAGTTTGAAAGCACAGCTGAAATCTTTAAGAAAGAGAGGAGAAATAGAACAGAGTTAAGGGCAGAACAATTACAAAGTTCACTCAGACGTGACTCCTGTTTACCAAGAAAATTTCAGTTAAGAATTACCTTCTAAATCTGGAAATATTTAAAGATGTAAAACTTAGGGTTAATTAGCTTATTAAATATTAGGCTGAGGAGAATTCAAGAAAATTATTCTTGATTATACTCAAAAAGAAGTGCTTTGTATTTGAGATGAAACAATTTTATTAAAGGTAGGCAAGGAGAGGTAATTAAAGATATGGAATAATATGTGCATTTTGAATATCATCAATGGTAATGAGGCCAAAAGGAAGAGATAAGGTTAAGTATAATGCTGTGATCTACAATACTGTAGATTAAAAGAAAGCACTAGTAATGTAGTCTGTGTGCCAAGGCAACTCCCTGAGAAATATCTAGAAGGTAATAGCAGCCATTCCAGGCCAAATGAAAGGTCTAGTTAGCTCAGCGTGTTGCGTCTGATAGTACCCGTTAAGGAACATAATGATTCCCTGATCTATTCTCCTGCCTTCTAGCATTTTAGTAGTCAGAATTTTTTTTTAAGGTGCAGGCAGAATTTTGGGGTTTGGTAGCCCAATAGCTTTTTGAAGCCTTGGAAACTTCTGCTATCTACATTTTCTAGTGGTAAGAAAGTTTAAATGTCGTTTTTTGGTTGCTTCACATGCACTATTGGATCATTTTATTCAATATTCGATATCATCTAGTTCTCTGGTTTTGCCTATGATTTTTAGATTTGACCTTCAATAGAAGGCTTTGGATCTGCCGTTTTGTTCTCCTGTATACTGTTTGTGTGTATGTCTGTAATAAATATGTACATATGTATGTGTGTGGGTATAGGAGATATGAATAAAAATGCATATAAAGTATGTATCTGCTGGTATGCCAAGTATCAAAAAGTATTGGCAAGCAGTATCTGAGATATGAGTACACCATGGATTTATACAGCAATAGTGTTTTCTCTGGTTCTCTGTGCTTTTGCCGCAGGTTCTTAATATGCAGGTTTTCCTCTTAGCAGTGTAATCCTGTCCCAGTAGGACGGACAGCAGCTCTGCACATGGGAAAGATGCTGAGAAATTGCTTTTGTGTTGTGCTCAGATCTGGGAGTGATGGGAACCTCAATGAGGTGAAGCCATAAATTTCACAGGAGTAAGCTGTTTCCATGTTCCACTACAAGTATATCATTGTTAATATGGGTAAACGGTGTTGTCATTCAGGTGGTGACTGTAAAAATGGGAAGTAAACTTTCTTAAGTGTTCTTTCCCCAGCATGAGGTTGTGGTGTCAAGTGGTGTTCTGTTTGTTTTGGCCTTGTTTTCCTCCCGTAGACTTTTTTGGTTGGTAAACCTTCAGGACCAGAGTCTACTCCTCCATTAGGCCTCTGCCTAAGAGGAGTGGAGACTATTTCTTCTACCTTAGCAGCCTGCAAAAGGAACAGGTCTAGTTACTGAGTTTATATGAAGAGCCCTTTTCAGTACTGTCATTGGCAAATTGCAGCTTTCTGAAGGCAGCATGGAGACTGTGAAAACTGTGATTCATTTGCCATTCATGTGAGGGAAGGACATGTACATGTAGGAAAGTTTGTTCTGCATTAGATCTAGAGATATTTGCCTGAGCATTATAATGACAGTAAATTGTCCTCGCCAATTATTTCAGCTCCCCACCTGAAGGGGAACATACCCTAGAAGTAAGCGGGTTCTTCAGTGTAGCCAATGATATTTTAGTCTTGCAAAGGAGTTGCTAGTCTCCCATCCTTTTCCTTGCCCTCTTTCTGACTTGAATTTTATTTGTAAGAAAGTTTACCAGTGAGTTTCACAGGTAATGCTGTATCTTTGTCTACCTTGTGTATGATAGCGATTTATTTCCCCGCCCCCTCCTTTTTAAACAAAATATTTTCTAGGGCTTCTTGTTTATTTTTATATGAAGAAAAACATATCCTTCAGAGTACCACATGCTTCACCTGACTATCTTTCTAGTTTCTCTTGAGTCAGCATTTGGATGCCATTTTGCATTTAGGAATGTGTTTTTTGACTGAAACCAAAATAAAAAAAATATTTGTTCTTAGAGAAGTATATTAAAGAGAGAACTTGTGTACCTCTCGTGGCTTCTGTGCTCTGAAGTCCTGGTTATTATACACACAATAAATAAAACCTACTTAGTCGATAATCCTCATTAACCTCATCTGGCAGAGGTGACAAGATAAGCACTAGGCAGTAGCACATACTTGTTTTCTGGTAGTATTTTTAAATTCTGCAGTTCTAGAGTTAATGTTGATGGCACAGGACTCTTACATTTAAATTGCAGAATTGAAAGCTCAGCGTTATATTTACTCTGGGAATTTATTTGGTAAGCATTTTTGTGTTTGAGATTACTTACAAGAAATAATTTTCAAGGTTGCCTTCTATGTTTAAAGATAGCCTAGCAATTCAACTATTTGTTGTCTTGTTTTGGGTTTTTTTTCTTTAATGGATTCCTAGAGGAGGAATGAACTCTGCAGTCATGAACAGCCTAATGCATGCTCTGCTGAAATTTTTTCTTTCCTTCAGTAGCATTGCCTGACCCTGTTGAGTAAAGCCTGCAGTGATCCAAGCCTGGTTCTTTGTGGGCAGTGTTAACAGCAGGGACCGGTGTCCCTGAGGATGGTGGCAGTGGCACGCTGCCTGCCAGCAGTTCTTGTCTGCGGGAAACCCTTTCTGAGGGAGAAGGTGCTTGCTGTGAGATCTGTTTCGTGGTTGCTATTGGATCCAGTACTGATCACCTGTGCCTTTTCCTTCAGTCTCCTGTATCTGCCTTAGGAGGGGCTAAAGGTATTGGGGGAGGAAAGAAGAGAAATGGATGTTCGGTGCACAAACTGAAAAATACTTATAAATATGTTTTGTATTTTTCTTCATTTGGAGAATATTATGTGGCTTTATTCACTAAAATAATTAGACTTTTATGAAAATATAGGCTGAAGTGATACCATGCTAGGTAAAATGTAATAGAAATCTCAGATCAAGTTGCTAGTACTTCCTTTTCTGGCTCGCTTTCAACTGTGCCTGTGAGCGCAAAGGAATGGCATGTATTTATACATTTGTAAATAAGATCCCACACATTTTCCACTTGAGAACATGCACTCGGACCTTTTATGGTCAGGAAGGGGTGTTTCCCTCTGTGAGCTACCCAGAGAACTACACATTTCCAAGTATGCAGTTCAGAAACTTACAGATAATACTTTGTAAACTTGAATTGAAATAAAGAAGTCTGGGGGATTAAAGGCAAAAAAAGTAATTTGTGTCTTTTTCCAGTAAAAATATACTTTAGGATGAACAAACAGGTTTTTAAGTCCATGTTCTTGTTAAGCTGAATTGCCTCATTCAGCTTTATTTCTAAAAATAACTCTTAGATCAAGCTCTCATGACTATGTTTCTTCTTTTCAAAATGTCCGTTTATGAAGAGACGTTCAGTTGATAATGGCTTATTAGGATATCCAGAACTTATCCAGAACTCTTTCTGGATATTCAGTGTCAGCTGATCATAATGGATCAACATACGCTAGCAACAATATTCTTAGAATAGTTGATTTTGTGTTAAAAAAAGAACAAACCAAACAACAAACCAAAAACCCACCTAGGTGACATGTGAAAATATTTCAAAAATAGTAGCTACTATCAGGTCTATTATTTCATTTATCAAATACATTTCTGATTCAGTTTGACTGATATCCAACCCCATAAGATGGATGTAGAACACATAATGTCACTGCTATTAAAAAGTACTGTTGTATTGAGTAATATAGAAGGCACAAATGCAGTAGTTTATGAAGCAATTTAGCTGCAGCAAGCATAATAAATATGGTATCTTTCTTTCATGTGAAATGGTGATCTGTTTTAGGGAAACTGTGGTGTGCAGTACAAAATATGTGCCCAGGTGGGGTTTAATTTTCCACCAACTGTATCACTTCTGATCATCAGAGCTTTGAAGACTGCAAATAATCTGAAGCTGGACAATTTAAAACACTTGAAATACACTACAAGAGCTATAGCTTTTTTAGCTATTAAATTTTTTTTTCAGTACTTATGTCGTGATGCATACGGTACTCCACTCTGGCTTTTATACTGAAAGGTTTTAAATAGCTTTTCTTTTAAACCAGTTGCTTGCTGTCTTCAGATTAAGCAGAAAAAACTGTAATACTTGCTGAAAAAGAAGAAATAATGCCTGCAGGAAGAAGAATAACGACTTGCTGATTACTAAAAGGGCTAGGTTTCAAAATTTTCACTTAGTTTCCCAAAGATGCAGTACACTGAAAGATGTGAGACTTGCCATTGAAGTGTGTTTCAATTCCTGGACTGTTTAATTAGGTCAAAATATAATGTTCAGCTTGCTGTGATTTTAATAACAGTAGGTGTCATTATAAGTGCCAAGAATATATTTTGAATTATAGTGCTTTTATGCATTTTACGTATTCAGTTACAATTCAAGATAAGCTTAAAGTGTTTGGGAAGCTTGCTTTGTTCTACTCAGAAAGGATGAATTGTATGTGATAGCCAGTCACCTTTCACTTAGGCTGCGTTTGGTCATATCATTCTGCAAATGCAGAATTGGTGCATTCTTCAGTTTAGAACACAGAAGTGTAAATTTGCAGTCAGTGGAGATGTCCATAAAGGATTTGGCTTAAAATTTTGTGGGGGCATGTCTGTAAGTTCTCTGAACCAGTCCATACAAGTAGGAAGTCAGACAAGAATTAAGATTGCCTTGCAGATGCTTTCATAATATAGGGAGCTTTCTCTCCAGGGTCATGTTCTTGCATTAACCAGTGTTTATGTAATTTTTGAAAATATGTAGTAAAACAGTTCTCAAGAGTTAGGTAGTACTTGTATTTATTAGTTCTTGCACAGGCAAAACTCTTGAGTTTTATGGTACTGTAGGTTCTTTTTTCTTCATAAGGAATAAAGAATTGGCTGTAAAATTAACTTTTTTGGGTAACGTCACTAGAGGTTTATTGAACAGGAAAAAAAAAGGGCAGGGGGGAGAAGTGATGATATACACACAAGAATAATGAATTTGCCAAATCTATGTTATTGATGCTTTACTTGCAGGTGAACTTTCACCTGCCACTTGCCATATCTTGTTTATGAAGGAGTTGGTAATATATATTCTTGCCTAACTTACATGTGTGGAAGTCAGGAAAGTTTTATTAGTGAGAAAACAGTTATGTGATCATCTCTTGCCTTAAGATGAGCCAAGAAAGTAATTCCTGTTCCAAGGAAGTAAAAATCAGTGGCATAATAGACTTTCTAGGGCACTTTCTCAACTTAGCTCTTCATTACTTTGTGTAGGCCTAGAAATCCCAGTGCCACTAGTTAATTAGTGGTGTAATCCTGAATTATGTTCAGCCAGAAGCAAGCAGAAGTGGAAATAAGTGAGCAGGATTAAAACAGAGAAAATTGGGCCTCAAGGGGATCTAGTGTATTCCTAGAACTCAGTTGTTGTCACTTAATGTGTTTAATTATTTCTTGATTCACAGGGTATGCCATGTGTAATTATCTGGAGTTACAAATAACTAATCTGCAAATTTTTGAGTTAAAGCTGCCTTTTCATTGATGTTAGACTATAATAGGTCTTCTGTGAAGTCTCACTCTACAAACCAGGACACCATTTTGCTATTTTCCTTTTTTTCTTTAGTTTTGTTTCTCTTACCTCCTCATATCAGATTAATTACCTTTTGTACTGTTTTTCCACTTCTAACCTTTTACAGTAGTTATTGGTAGCCCATTATATGAGTTGTTTTCTGTGTGATTTTGTAGTTGATGTTGGTTAATGATGTCATTGCTGAGGGCAGTAGGATGACCTAGGTGACTTCTCAAAGGTCTTATTGATCTTGCTTTCCTGTGATTACACATTAAACTCTCTCCCCAGTTAGCCATACACAGTATTATGGAGCTAATTAACATTTTAGGTGAGAATCACATCCATGATTTACTCGATAGGAGGTGATTCTCTTGTGTTAGATATAGTGAGCACTTTGATCCTGACCAGGAAGCTCTTCAGAGGGACTCTGTGCTAAAAGTTCAGCTGCTACTCGGGTGCTTTGTTAGATCAGGGTCAGTGTCGAGTATCTTGTAGGTTCAGACCTATTTCTTCTGACCCAATGAGTAGCAATGTTTAAAATGTAAAGGTTTGTTACGATAAGGTGTTTTGAAATAGAAACATGTGCATTGTACCCGCATAGTCAAATACATCACAAACTAAGGCTACAAAATAGTAATTTGAACCTGACTACCTGTGCAAAGTATCAGATTGCTTATTAAACTGGAGACCTCTGCTGTTTTTGCATCTTATCTGTGCTTTTTTATGGTCTGTCTGCATGTAACATCAGTTGTTGCTCTGAACCACACAAAAGTGTGTTTGGTTACTTAAAGGCCACCTCTTGCTTTGAATGTTAATGAAGCAGATGGCATCCTCTATTACCACTGAAGCTGAAAACGTCGTATATAGAGAATAAAGGAACAAAACTCTGCAGTTGTGGAATCATGAAATGCTATCAATGAAAAGCTACAAAGACAAAACCTGTCTGTGATTCAAAGCCTTGTTAAAAATTCCAGTGGCTCTTTCCAGCCTAAGCTGATAGGAAGGCTATACTCGTAAGCCTGGGATATTTGTGGGAGCTCTGGTTGTGGTGGCACCAAAGGGTTAAAGTTCACTCTTTATTTTTCAGATCTCTTCACCTTTAAAGCAGCAGGTCATTAGTTTCTATGTTCCATGGTTGTTGTTTTTTACCTGAAATTAGGAGAGGAATAATTCTTAGCTGTCAGAGCCCTGAAATAGTTTGCACCATCAAAAAAGCTTAATGCAATTTTTGTGATGACTATGTATGCAATTTTATTGTTCTTTCCAACAGCAGTGTGATCTGCTTTTTAGTACAGCTTCAGGATAGTCTTAACAGTCTTTTTATTGTCATTGTGGTTAGTTATCAGAAGTCTTGCATTTGAGTGAGGGGAAGGTAATCCAAAACCTTCCTTAATAACAGGAAATATTTGCCATTTCACCTCCAATACAAAAAGAATTCATGTTTGCTGAAAAGCTGGGTCCTTCTAAAGGTCAGAACTGTGGAGCTGTTGTACCCTTTGCTTTCACAACACCTTTCAGTTTTGTCTCTTTAGAGTCAACCTCTCTTGCATTCCCAGCAGGTAGTGATTGGTTTTGGTTTTTGCAGTGTGGGTGGGCTTTTTTGGTGTGTTTTGGTTTTTTAATAGGATACAGAAAAACGGTATGAAAATAGGATTTTTGAAGCTTTTGGAAAATTGAAGTACTGTTGTTAAACTGATGAGGCGGGGAATGTGACACTGAGTTGGGTGTTAGTAAGTTAGACTCAACTAAAGTTGATTTTATTGCCAATTTTATATTTGTAATAGTATCCTCAGTTACTGCTTAAGTTCAGGGCTAAGGTTATTGATTTATTAAAATTGTAATGAAACAAAAGAATATTTTTGAACTGACATAATATGAAGTTGAAGTAATTGATGGAGGCATTTTGTCTGTCTTTAATAAAGTGCGTACAGTGCACAGAATGGGCATGAGGAAAGGTGAGGTTTTGTTGTATTTAAGGCACTTGACCTTGGTTTGGAAGTCGTCTTCAACCTCTAGGTTTCCCAGGGTTCTTCTATTGTGATTCTGGGCTAGGCACTTATGGTCATTTTTTAATACCACCTTCACCATTATAAAATGACTGTTCTATCTTTGCCTACTGAGATCTAACCCTGGAAATAGCTAACATCTCTTGATACTCCTCCTATTAGTAGTTGCTGACTACCTAAAAAGCTCTGCTCATGTGTGTATTGAGAAATACTCTGCTCCTGGCAAGCTGAGGTGATGCTTTGTCATCATGTGAGCTGTCTCCAAATGCAGATGACGTTCTTCTGCCGAACTTCCCAGCTGGGCTTTAATTGGGAATCAGACTGCGCTTTATGCATGTTTACATAAATATGCTCCCCACAGAACACAGTGGCGGTGCCTCTTGCTTACCGTAACGAAATCTGCTGCTCTTTCCTCAAGCTTAGATCGTGATAGGAGAGGCACAGGATTTCTCCTTTTTCTGAGGGATTTCAAACTGTGTGTCTGACGTTCCTGGAGAAAATCTGTACTGTGGCACTTAAGGATCCCTCGAGGAGTATGTCATTTGATGAACCCATCTCTGACTGCGTGGAATTGAATCAAGGCTTAAATAGTCCTGGTGTTTGTTAAGTTATGAGGCTATTGCTTAAGAAGTGAAGTAGCAAAATTACCTGTTTCTTTTCCTTCCTGTTTGTTTTTTTAAAAGAAATGAGTGCCTTAGGACCTTCAGAAGGAGACTGACTTATGAATCTGAGTAGATCAGCTTTGAGTGGGGCATTGAGGCCTTTGAAAGAAGAGGGACTTCTTTTAAAAACAAAACAAAACAAAACAAAAAAAACCTCAAAAACCCCACAAAAAAAGCACATCTTCCTCCGCCATAGTGTTTTATTTTCTCAAGTCTGCTTTAAGTCTCCATGGTACACATACTGAATTGAACTGGTGAGGTTGTGGGTTTTTGTTGTTGNACACATACTGAATTGAACTGGTGAGGTTGTGGGTTTTTGTTGTTGTTGTTTAAATCCCATTTTTCTTTCCAGGAGCCTGATACAGGTTTCCAGATTTGGTTGGAAACCAGGCACCCAATATTTAGGTATGGCAGTGCCCATGGGATTTTTTTGGTTTTTTTTAATTTTCCTTTTATATTTTCATACCGTGACATTCTGATTTTTGTATGGTTCTTCTAAAAACTGATAAATGTCTCCTTTTTTTAAAGAACAAAACAAAACACGTGCTTGTCTGGCATTATTTTGGGTAAAATGAAAATCTACACATCTAATTTATATTGCACTGTAAGTGAATGCTAATCTGTTGAAAGAACAATCTTTACTGAGGAAAGAAAAAGTGCAGATCTGTGGAACATGGCTTTAAGATCTTGGTTTTCAAGGAGCTTATGAAAATATACAGTAGGGTTTATTGTATTTAAAATTTTAGACTTTGAGGATTCGCATTTTAGTACCAATAGATAGATAGCAAGTATTGCTGTTGATGGGCTGCATTTCTGATCATCTTATTTCCCTTGATAAATACAAACTTAAGAAAATAGCTGTACTCTGGTCAGAGATGATCATTCAGTTCGGCTTCTTGAGTTCCTCATTTCACCATTATTTCTCTTGCCCCTAGCCCGCTTTTTTTTTTCTGTTGTTTGAATAGAGTCTACAGTGAACTGTAACCTGAGGCCCATTGGGAGATTTCCAGAAGTCTATTTTACAGCTGATCCTTTATGCTTTATTAAGAACAAAGCTAAAGTACAAAACTTAGAGGATTTTGCCTGTGCAACAGGTAATAAATATAAACACTACTTAATGCTTGAAGTTTTTTACTGTCTTCAGACACTCAGTGTTTGTCTCAAGAATTCATTGCAAGAGAGTTTGTTACAGCTTTGGTTTCCAGAAACACGCGAGCAAAATAAATCTATGACGTACAGGAGGTGTATTTATAACAGCTTGGATGCTACTATGAGAGCATGAAATAATAATTGCATACTTAATATTAGGATGCATATGGTACCTTTTAAAGAGGTATTATAAATTTGAATGTAAAATAATGAAGTCTTCCTCTTGTTTACATATCTAGTGGAGATAAAGCAGCAAATGTAGTCTTGTTTTTCTGTTGTATGAACATATTGTAATATAATGTGTGAGTCTTGTAAACTCACAAATGTAAATGTGGATAAACAGCATTATAGCTGCATACCAGCTGGAGGACAGACCTATAAAAAGAATGTTCTGGAAGCTGTGACTTGATGGCTTTTCCGGTGATGTATTTTCATTCTGCAAAAAAGCATTTTTGGCCTTACCGAAGTGGAAAGAAGGTAAACTGAGGCAGTTCTCATTGGGGCTTTCGAGATTTTGATTCTGTAGTCAATGTGAGGTTAGAAACACACCCAGTTCAGTTGTACTCAGGGTTGGGGTTGACTGTCATAGTGTTATCCCAATTTAAAGATGAAATTAGTTGCCAGAAATTTTGAAAGCTCAGTGTATATAAATAAGAGAGTTGCAACTTCTGGTAAAGGTGATGTGTAACTCCAATTTCGAGTTGTTCCTTTCAAGTTGTTCAGTTTGCCTTGATGTAAATATCACTGATTTGTAAGATACTTCTACATGTTTTTTCTTCCTTTTTTCCACATACAAGTCTGTACCGATATTGTTGTCTTGTTTGATCTGTTTTGTAAGTAGAAAAGTGTACTGTTAGTATGATGGTCCTATTAGTAACTGGAGCATGGATAAACATGTAGATCTTCAGTGACCACAAAACTCTAATTGCATGACAACTATATGAAAAATCGGATTTTCGTGTAAGCAACTTGTTGAAGGCCATTATAGCCAAGTTCTCATGGAAGCCATCTATTACATAAACCCATTGTATCATACCATAAAAGGAGTTTTCTTGCTTGAAATTGAGGAGATGTTAAACCAGGGAGATAAAAAAGAGAGAGA
>WAAD01032346.1:19362-29568 GCA_013389945.1 Fregata magnificens | reverse complement strand
CAGAAATTTGTTTTTAAAGTAACCAAATTTAGCTGCTCAGTAAGTTAATAAGACAGTGATTTCAGCCAGAATTTGTTTTGATGGTTAAGAAAAAAATTCATAGATTGGTTAATGGAAAGTGAATGGGATGATCTTTATATGTTCATAAATGCAAACAGTTTAAGACCAGAAGGAGACTGTTAGAGCCTTCAGTCTGAGCTATTTTCTCTTCAATTTCACCCAAATCCTCTCTGCACTGAGCAGACTTGGGTTTGGCTGAAGTTTTTTTTTTTTTAAAAAAAGGCACCCCATCTCAATTTTTCTGAAAAATGTTGATCATTACACTGTGTATTAGTAAATCTACCATGGAAAGCAGAATCAGTAATTCGCAATGCTAAGTTTGTATAAAATCAAGAATCCTCCCCACTGCCCCCCCAACTCCCGTGCAAACCTAGCACCATAACCTAGGGGATGAACATAAGAGTAACACAATGCTCCGGTGTTATTTGCACCCTTCTGATAGCTAAGCTTTTTTGTGGAGGGTCCGCTGTGGAATTTCAAAGACAATAAGCAAACTTGCACCAGACAAATAAAGTTGCATTCCTTTACATTTTAGATGTGAGAAATAAAACAGATACACCTATCAAGGTGACACAACCCCAAAAAGCTTTGACGCTGTCTGTTGCAAACCTCATGAGGATTTGAGTAGGAAACAAAATCTGATTAGTTTGTTTGACTCGCCTTTCTAACTACATGCATTCAGAAAGGGTTTCTGTACAATTCTCTACCCCTCTCTTTATTGTGTGGTTTGCTTTGTTTGCTTGAGTTTAAAACTGCCATTACATGAAAGTGTTGCAAGTATAAATAATTTAGAAGATAACTCTGTGGGGATACTAATAATACGTCCCTGCTTTTTCTAATAGCAACTCATTATGGTTCTGAGAACGAGTATTCCATAGGAACAATTACACAACATCACTGTATCATGGATATCATGGATGTTGACAATAAAATAATTTTAACATCTATTTAACTAAGCGTATTTTCCTTCTTAAAAATGCCCCTTTTGTTTATGACTTGCACCACTGCTTTAAATTCGCTAAAAATACCCAAAGGCTTCTTGAGTGGTCAGATGGATGGACAGACAGATACATCCATCTGGTTTTATCTATCTTAAGTGTTTGGATGTAATACCTTTCCCCAATAAGAAGCCACAACGATACGATTATCTAACAATGCACAATTACTTCTAACGGAAATCTAATCAGTTAATAGATGTTAATAAAGACAAATGTACAAAGGTAATAAGTGGGTCACACTCAAAGAGTCCTACTCTGTTCACTCTCGTTTAAAGGAAAGAAAAAGCTTTTAATGGCGCTTCTCTTACACTTACCCCATCATTTTATAAATTGCTTTGCCAACCCTTCATAGCAAATAGTAATTTTAAGTAGGCCAACATCAAGCTCAGGTGGTATGCGCTTGGTGGTAATGATAGTGTAGCTGCCCTTTCAGGAGTCAGTAAGTCCAACAGTTGAGTCTTTTTTTTTCTTGTTTTATATTTTTTGTTTAGTCTCCAGTAAATGAATGGGTGCTGTCAGCCTGAATGACTGTTGCTTAGAGAAATCAAGCTCTTTATCATGCTAACCTCATCCTGGGGTCTTTTGGAAAGTCATAGGGCAGGCAGGCACTGTTTAAAGCAGTCATAAGCAAAAGCCTACTCGGTGCTCCGCACACAACAAACAGTGAGGATTAAACAACTCATGAGATGTAGTGGCCACCCTCTCACACAGATGCACACTATTTCAGGACTTGGATCGTTGGACTATATTATGGAGAAAGATACTGATTATAGATAATCATAAACTGTTCAAAGCTACTTTTCTTTTTTTTCTTAAATAAACATTGCAGAGCTTTGTCAGAACCATATTCACATCTTCTGTTCCAAAGTGTAGCCATGTTGTGATGATTCTCAGGGCAAATTATTTAGATGTTAAAGGATGCATAGTCCATTCAAACAACAGGGAATTCTAGAACTGGGAGAAAAGTATATTTATAATTTTAAAATACTGTGAAAAACTTCACAGTAATGATTATGAGAGAGTTAAAATTACTGATGAGATGGAACAAGCCACAGCTGCAGCTACTGCAGAGATCACTTGGCTAAGAAACTATTACAATAAACAGAGCATTGTTTAAAAGAAGTTCATATTTTAGATATCATCATTTTATATAGATGGGTTTATAACCTGGCGAACAAAATTGACAGCAAACCTCTCTCAGACATTCTTAAATACAAGTCTTACTCCTCTATACTCCTCTAGGACTCCTCACACATTTATTCCCACTGCCCAAAATCCACATGCATTTCCTAGTGTTGCTCTTTCTCTCACACCTCCAGTGTCTGCCTCTCTTCCTATTTCCACTTCAACAATATGTCTCTTTTGCTTCTGCCTTCATCTCTTCTCACCTTGACTATTGTAGTCGCCTTCTTTCAGGACTCTGTGTCCCAGTTCTTCATCCCCCCCCCCCAATGTGTCAAATGCTGATGCTTCCTTCTCACACACCCATCAAAATCACCTCCTACTTTAGGCACTTCAGCAGCCTTCCACCATCCTTTTCTGGATCAATTTCAAAATTGTCTTTTTTAAAACAATGTCAAAACCTACTTCAACATAGATGTCTCTTTTTTTTTTCATATTCTCTTCTCTACTCTCTGTCTAATGCTGTCCTCCCCTCAGTTCTGCAATCTTAGTTGAAAAATCCTTCCTCTCTACCATAGCTCCCATCTAAAGAGCCTTTCTGTATCTAAAGAGCCTTTCTGTATCATTGGCTAGCCATATATTTTCTCCTTTGCCTGTACATACCTCTTAATTTCTCTCCATGGAAACTGGTTTGGGGCTGAGTTCATGAGGAAGATTAATACCGTATGGCATGCTTAAGCAGTTATTACAGAACTGTGCTATATTGGAAAACCAGAGCATGATCTAGGTAGCACTTGGGATACGTTTGGCAGAAGGATGGAATGGGTTTTTTTGGTCCGGATGCAAAACATGCCCACAAAAATTTTCACTTACCAATTTTTTACCTGTATTTAGTACACCTGAAAATGAAGTGTGTGTAGGCACCTGTCTTAGCTGCACATCTTTGCATCAAACTTGTCCTAGCAATGAGGTACTTGGAACTGTGAGATTTTTGTTTCAAATTAGGATGTGGAATTTGACATTATGATGTCTTCATATTTGTTGTTTTGTAGACCCTAATTTCTTGGACCAAAGGAAGACCGGTCCTCTAGATACGTGATTTTTTTTTGACATGTATCAGGCATCAGAAATTAGGCAGCTAATTGGACAGCTCATCTCAGCAGAATTGATTGGTGGTTAAGGGACATACATGAAATACAGCTGGATTTTTCAACTCAGGCTTCTGTCAAAACCCATTTAGAGTGCTAAATTTTTCTTTGGCTATTGACTACTATATTTGTTTGTATTTACTTCACTGACTCACAGAGCTAATGCATTTCCTGAAATGTCTCCGAGAACTCAGGTGAGACACCACAGGCTATGCTGTCTTAGGCTAGAATTTACTAGGATTAAAGCAGACATGGCATTACTAGGGTCTGCTAAGCCTCATGTGATTTATAAAGACATAAAGTATATCTTTTATGATTACGATGATGCTAAAAATTTTGTGGATGATAATATAGTCACATTGGAAAGACTGAATATAACAACTGGGGAAGAATCAAGAAAAGGAAATGGAAACTAACTCTCCCTTACTAGTTCATCTGAATGGGTGTCTCCATTTGTTGCTTTTATTATTCTGTTTTACACGGATGCAAGTTTACAAGTTTACATATATAAAGGCATATTTGGTTTCTAAAATAGTTAAATATTACAGCATTTTCACTATCAAATTAAAAATGTGTATTGTTCCTAGGAATGTACATGTCTGATAATTTTAATAATTCAAAATGAAAAACAAAGAATAACTTTCCCTCTTCTAACTACTGATTTATCTTCCTATGTTTTCTTCAGTTTGGACACTGAATTAGAATGAAAACATTGTTTTTATTCTATTTATAGTTAATTTCTTATCAAATTTATTTTTAAATTCTTATGCACACCAGCACAATGCTGAACTACTTTGGTTGAAGATGCTGCCTGTGAATTTGGGGCATTCTTTTCTCTTTTCACAGGCTTTTTTTGCTTTACATAATGTTTCTATTGACCTTAAATTTTGCGTTTCTTTCAAAGGTTGGTTAAAGATGTTCTAAAACTTGGCTCGAACTTCTTATGAAAGTATTATAATAATATTGGCTTATAAACCAATTAAGCCACAATAAAAGATCTGTGTAGCATATTTTACAAAATATTTCCTCATGAATATATATGTATCTGTTAGATATGTATATCATTTAAGTTGCATATGTGTCAAGCACAAACCCTGCAATCTTTAGTTTAAGCTAATCTTTATCTTTAGCCATCACTGAATTTTCCAGCATCATCACCTAGCTGCTGCACAGTCCCAGGATGCCTAAAATCTTTTGGTCCACATATACTTGTTTCTATTGGTGAGCATGCACAAAACTGCTTAGAATGGGATATAATTGAGAAACTTGGAACTGTAACCGGAGCAGTACTGAAAAGTGAGTTCTTGCCCTGCCCATGGTTCTTTTATACAGAAAGGACCTCCAGGACAGAGGAGTAGGGACACAAATACCTATATGGTGATAAATAGACAGTAACTTGTTCCAGAGTGACACACAACTTTCAACACAAAATCAGCCTTGCCTCAGTGTGGCTCCCCAGGGGCCAAATTCAGCCAAAGTTCTTGTCATACATCAGCCATACCAAGCTTTGCACAAAAGAGGCAAATGGGGTAGAGGGAGTGCTATACTCAATGGCTCATTGGCTAGAAAATTCACTTGTTAAATAGGATATATGTTTGCAGGTCTTCTCTTCATCTTGATTTAAATCAATGTCTTAACTGTTCCAAGTGACTTGAGTTTCCCAATCAATGGGCTATTGAACATAATGCTCCATCTTTACTCTTCTTCACTATCATGCCTTTCTTGTTCTCCTGACTGCCAGTTCTGTTGTGTATGTAACGACTAGTCAGTAGAACAAAATTAAATAAGAACAAGGGCTTGGCTGTACAGCCTCTTGGTTAGGGCTCCAACTTCAGATGTGTGAGAGTTAAGTGCTAGTTAATTATGACTGTATAATTACTTACTTCAGGTGGAACATCTTCAGAATGAGAACTGAAAGGGCTTTGTTCACTGTACTGAATACCTGGGTGATTCAGATATTCTTTTAGGATGTGACAGACCCATGCTCAAGTCTTTGTTCCAAATCAAGCAGGATAGGGAGGCAAAACTTGATCTCCTTCTTTCCAGATAAATAGCCAAAAATTATGGTGTCAGCTATAAAGGAAAGAGATCTTTATCTGTGTTGTTATAAGAAAGAACAGACCTGTCCTAAGATATCTGTCTCACTAAAAGGATCCATAGGAATCCTGACTGGACATAAGTGTCTTCCTCTAACTCAGAGATGGAGCATGGTTACAGCAGAACGTAACTCACTGTTAGGATACACATATGCACAGCAGCAAAAATGACGATGGGATGGGGTGTTAAAAAGCAGAAATCTACATGCCTAAAGAAATTAGGGACTTTCAGTGTTAAGTGAGGGCTTTTCTAATTTTTTTTTTTTTTACAAAAAAAAGTAGTTAGGTATCTAAGTCCACCTTCTGGTGATTCCTGGAACATCTAACCAGAGACAGGAATTTCCTTGGGAGCAGATCACCTACAATTTAGGCACTAGTGCCAACATCCCTTCGCTAATATTGCCTTCTGAGTTGGAATTTCACTGAACATTAGGATTAGCTTTACAGGGCCTATGACGATTTTGATAATAGGACTTGGTCATTTTGAAAACGTTCCTTATACATCTGAGTGCTTTACTAGACCAGGCTGAAGTGATCAGCGTTGTTGGATACGGCCCTGCAATTACCAGTTTTGTGGGCTCAAATGCAGGTTTATACACATATTCTTAGATGCCTTCACCCCTACGCAGTGCAGGAACAATTAGTGAAATTCTCCTGAAAATTAAGCCTCAACACTGTACCAGTCAGAACAGTCAGAGTTAATATTGAAATCCATCAGCAACCAGTTATTAAAATTATGTAAGATCACACACAGAGTTTCCAAACTGCTCTCATAAAGAAAGATAAATATTAGATAGGTTATATAGATTGGGTTTCATTTCATAACAGATATCTCAATTGTATGCAAAATATGGGATAGTGGAACACATTGCAGAACTGGCCAGTTTTCATTGAAGAAATATGTGCTCAGTTTCAAGTTTCTTTTTGTGGTATGATTTAATTTTCACATGAGATATTTAAGTGGCAGTGACTACATTAAGAGAGACTTCTCCAGCTACCTGTCCTTTAATAGAAGAAAGAAAAACACATTAATAGCCCCCTCTTTAGCTGGGGAGGCCAACAACAACTGAAACGTGGTGCGCTTGAGCACAGGCTCCTCCAATGCTCTGCTCTGCCCATAAGCCAGCTGAGTACTGAAATCAGGGGAACCCAACCTTTCAAGTGCTTCGGAAAGCGCAAACCTTCCCCGTTTCAGTCCTTAGCTTGTTCAGAAGAATGAAAACAGCAGAGAGAAAAGAAATGGTGTAACATTCACATATATGTCCTCAATCATAGCATATCTGGCCATCTAGGACCCCTGCAGAGCACCAGCGAGCTTTATCGCTGACTTGCCAGCTGTACTTTGCAATTATCTCTGGTGAGCCAGCAAGGTAGGCTGGGGAGCAAGAGCTGAGCCCTGGGGGAGATGAAGCACTGGTCAGAAAGCATGGGAGCCCGGGATATGGAGTGATAGGCTGAGGAAACGGCTCCACAGAGATTTTTTAATTTTTCCGTTCCATGATTCCAAACCAGTTTGGCTTACAGTAACTACGACACAAGGATAAAAAAACCACATTCGTGTACTAACAAGCTCCCAAAAATGTTTCTAGAGCATTGTCCCCTGATTCCTGTGGGATACAGAGAACACAAAATGGGATGAGACAGAGTAAAATCTTCACCAGTATGACACTGGGAAGATCTGTATAATCACCTCTTCATTTTAGCACACTTAAATAATAGAGCTGTCCCACACTTGCGCTGTTAATACCTTCAGTCACTGTGGAGAACGTATTCCATAACATGGCAGGCTGCAGTCTCATGGTGTCTGTGGTGTTGACACATCTTTAGCTACTAAGCCATTAGACCCTCTGGTTTGATAAAGTCACCGGTATTGGAATAATTAAAGGAAAAAAATGAACACGATTCTGCATCTACAGAGAGAAAGATTTACATAAGCAGAATCTCCAGTAACCAGACAGTGCAAAGAGCAAAACACAAGGGATACCGGCATGTAGGTACGACTTACTGAGAGGTGATTAGGTGTGTCTGGATAAGAGCTATAACATGGGAGAGGGGGGGATGTATTTATACATAGTGTATTATTTATGCCCATTACTTCTAATTGCCTAACTAGTTCTCTTTCCTCTCACGTATACTTTAGTACCCACCAACCAGAGAAAGATGTCTACAGTTAAATATCTGCCAATTATTATGGACTTTTGTTTAATATTCTATTGTTCCACTGACAGCACAGTTTTTAATATATCATTTTATACTATCCTGTACATCATCATTTTCCTGCCTCCCTTAGGGCCCTGGCTGTAATAGTTCTTATTTATTTCCACAAGCTAACATATATGCAAAAGATCTTGTAGTCATGATGACGCCCCCACCACCCTCACTTCTTCCCATCTTTGTTTTTGTAATCCTTTTTGTCTGTTTTTAAAGTTACAGTACAAAGAAGTGTGAACACAGCATGTGTGTAGACACATACCAGGGTCAAATACACAGCTTGCTGTGTGGTTCCCTTCCCCATCCGTAAACACACAAGGCACTCCTCTTCTGCTCAGCAGCGTTATACTGCAGCCTTTTCTTGTGGCCTGTAGATACGTTTTTTTAGCTAATAAACTTGAAAACAGATCAGAAAGGAAATAAAGGAAAACTCCCTCGCTATTCCTATGGGTGAGGCAGGAGTTTAACAGCCCGCGTAGTGACTGATCACCTCACAGAATCTCCTCAGCACCTTCTGAGTCGAAGAGAACTGAACGGAGCATTGGCTCTGGGCTGGCAGTGCCGCAGTCTGGTTAGTTGCATCAAATGCTGTTTCTTACCGAGTACTTGTTTCACAAAATGCTTTTTTTTGAGGAGAATCTGTAACAGTATAAGCTGGAGGTGGCTGCGACTGCATCGCTGTCTCTGAAACAGAGCAGGCATCTTTAGGATCAGTAGTTCTCAAACTTTCAGCAGTGTGTTTCTATAAATATATTTTGGTTGTGGTTTTTTTAAAGTGGGCTCTTTGGATCCAATTTCCTGAGGTCCGCTGGTTGACAGGTAGAAAAACACATTTTTTTTTTCCTTCAGATTTTAATAACAACGAAAAAGTATACAAGCTTCATGGTCAAGACAGGACAGTGGGTACAGAAAAAAATTGTTATCTTAAGGCAAAATTTACTGTCAGGCAAAATGGAACATTCCTTCTGAACTCACGAACTGGTAGTGCATGTGCAGGTTGGTTGTAGATGGTTGCTACAATAAGGCTTCTTTCATACAGGTGTGTTTATGCCCCAGGCTTGCTGGCCACAGTCCATTCCATTTACAGAAGCTGAATTAAACAATAACTACCGCATTGCAAAAAGAAGAAGGGAAAAAAAAAAAAGGTGAGCGTCAAAGGAGATGCCTGAGAGCTTTGTTAGGGCCAAGAAAAGCCCTGTTGCAGTTGTCAGAGCTTGTTGATGTTGCAGAGAACGGCACTTTTTTTTTTTTTTCTGCTGGATTTTGTGGTTCTGCCTTAGGAAAGAAAGTAAAATAGAACGGAAGAACAAAGTCCTACTCTATAAATCAGCAGCTGCTCCTTGCCAGATCAAAGGAGTGACATTTTTGCTCCTGGACTACTTGTCCACTTTAGGTGCTTGACAGACAGCTAACAGCTGGCCTGTTACATGGTATAGGAGAGTTGGGCTACATCTTCTTCAGAGTAGATGACAAGCTAATCAGAGATATCCATAGCGCAGGACATGTGAGTGCACCTTGATCTCTTCAAACATACCCAGTACAGGATTGCTAAACACCTTTATGCATTTTTGGCAAGTTGCTACTTCGGTAGTTTCCACTGAAAAGTAAGAAGGAGAATTAGTGCCTTAATCTAATTTGATCAGGGAAGTTAAAGAGATGTTAAATTTGTTGACAACTCTCCTTTTTGGGTCAGTTTAGAATTGGCTAAAAAAATTAATAGGAAACAGTTAAAAAGCTGTGTAAAATACTTTGATGTGATACTATTGGAAAACTACACTTTTTTTTTAAAAAAAAAAAAGTTACCTAAAGTGAGATCCCTCAACTCCTACGTCGGAAGCCAGATAAGCGGATTGTGTTTTCAAGACTGCTGGACCCTCATTAGTTTTGAAAATCTTTTCCTATGAGTTTAGGATGATAAATTAACACGTCTTTAAGTGCATGAGTTACTTAAGATTTTAGAGGAGACCTGTTATCTACTTTTAACATGGATGTCTAAGTGCCAGCAAATCAAAGCGCATGCCAAATTAGCTAAGATTGTATTTAGCATCTCCACAAGACGTATGTATACAAACCTGGAATTTTAATGTCAGTAGTAAAAATTTCAAAGCGATTCAGTTTCTAGTTGATTCCCATCTGCAATAAATCAAGTACAGGATGAGGTTATATACTACAGCCTACGTCTATTGACTTTGCATTTTATCTGTAAGATATGAATAGCTAAGGAAGTATGTCTGTTTGTCTCCTCCCTTCCTTTCAAGCGTCTTTAAAAGATCATTTCTACGGTGCATGATAAATATCCGTATGTGAATAATCTGATGGCACCCGTCAAAGAGTAACGGCCGGCGCCTTGTGCGGCTTCAGGTGCGACTGCGCGCACCGAAGGGCGCTTGTTACCCGCCAGACAGCCGGGGGAAGAAGGGGTGATCCTTTTCCACCGAAGCCGAGGCTTCCGGAGAGCTTGTGAGGAAGCCTGCGCCCGCGCCCTGGCACGGCCGGGTGCGGAGCGGGAGCTCCTCACCACCTTCACGCCACCAGCCGTGCCTGCCGCCCACCCGCGCTCCCTCACAGCGG
>WAAD01032346.1:11211-19267 GCA_013389945.1 Fregata magnificens | reverse complement strand
TCACGGCCCTGGGCCGGCGGCGAGGCCGATGGAAGCAGCGGGGCGCAGGCCGGCAGGGGAGCCAGGTGGCCGCGGGGCCTCCAGGTTTGTGGGGAGCGCCAGGGAGCCCCGACTGCGACTGGGGCCTCCTGGACGTCTGCCTTCATTGTAGGGAAAGGGTCCTGCGCACAAGCCCTTGCCCCGGGCGCGAAGGCCGGCTGGCTCCCCGGGGTTTGTGCTGCAGTGCGGGTGCTCCCCATGACAGGCACCACGTCCTTCCCTGGCAGAGCCAAACCATTTCCCCGCGCTCCCAAGAGGTAACCTGGTAACCGAGAGTTACATGTTTAACGAGACGGATTTTCTCCGAGGTGAATAGATGCCCGTCTTGCCAATTCTCATGATTTTATCACAAGGCTCAAGTTATTTCATGTTAACTCGAGGTCCCAGCTCCAGGAGACGATGGTTACGTGAGAATCTTTTCAAGTAAGTTTCTAGATTTTGTGGCGGAGAAGAGCAGTTTAAAAATGTGGCGCAATGACTGAAAAACTCACAAAGTAAACACCAAGAAGAGAGCTGTTTAAATTTCTGATTTTTTTAGGACAGTCTCACAGTTACGGGATGGGCAAATTCATGATTTCCAACAATTGGCAGCTCCGAGTGGCATAACATATTTTTAGGAGCTCCAACATAAACATACAAGATGCGGCAGAGGTCTTCGGGACGGTTAGCGCCTGCCTCCGGCTGCCTCAGGCACCCAGCTTAGTTGCTCTGTGTCATCTTCTGGAGCCTTCTCTCCACCAAACGTGGATGCTGACTTAGGTCCTCTGAATCACACCTTTGATAGATGTGACATGTCTAAATTAGCTTAAGAAAATCAGTTTAAGCAGCCCATAACCCCCCTTCTCTAACGAGGCTGTCCAAAACTATGTGAAGTTTTGTCAGGGAATGAACCTGCCTGTCCCTACCTCTTCCTCTCAAAACCAACCGTGTAAGTGACTCCATTTCTCAGTATTCATGACTTAGGGAAGCCTTGTTTAGATGGCTCATTTCCAGGTGACTAACTCAGCTTTTTTAATTTCCTATAAGGAATGCGGCAAATAAGAGTTGGTAACCAGGTGCGGCATAGATTCAGTGAAGCATAAACAAGGGTTTTTTCATCTATTTTTGTACACACATGTACAGAAGGACACCTAAACCTAATTCTGTCAGTTTAGAATACATATTGGAGGGAGAAGGTAAATAAACTAAGATAGCTAGATTTTACTTGTTCAGATAAAAGTTTGGGTGATAGACAAAGGCTGCTGTAAAGGCAGAGGGGTGTATATTGATAAAAGTGTTTGTGCAAATTAGTCTTTTCTAATGCATTCTTTCAGACTGCTCTGATCTCCTCAAGACTTCTGAAATGATTCTTTCAGCCTGGGAAAGAAGTAATTTTCTAGGTTACTTACGAAAACATTTTTTGTGACTTAGATGTAATATTTCATTGGTTATTTTCCCTTCCAAATTAGGGCATTCTTGGGCAACAAGGGATCAGTGTAGTATATACTCTTGAGCTAAACACTGGCATTTTCATAGTCCAAATACCAAAATATCATTTAGGCAAAGATTTATTTTCCCATCCAAGGTGAAAACATTTGGATTATTTTTTAGAATGCATTCTTAGGCTGTTACTCAGCAAAACATTGAAGCAGGTGCTTAAACCCCATTTATTCATCAAGCTCAGCTCCCATTTACCTAGGTTTAATAAGAGCCGAGCTTCTCGTCTAGATTTGGCAGGTTTCTGAAAAATCTTGCTAGACTGTTCAGCTGGGTACCTAAAAATTTTGAAAATTAGGCTTCATATTCAGATGAGACAAAATAAACAATTTTAACCCTACATTATTGTTGTTATTGTTGTTACTTTTATTTGTATTATTTCTATGACTAAGCCTGTGACAATGTTCATTCAGCATCTCGGTTCTTTTCAAGCAAAAGAGCAGAAGTGTCTTCCTGGGCTAAAATCTAAACTGAGACAGAACTTTCCTTGTCATTAATCCTTTTAGAGAGCTGATTGTAAATTTGTCTCACCAATTTATTTGTTTCTCTGTTTTTCACATAAAGAATTGAGAACCCATTTATGCAGTGGCTGGTTTGTTAAATAAATGCAATATTTTAACAGCTCATTTTCTGGGATGGATATTTTAAGTGGAAATCCAGATTGAAGACTGATTGATGTTTGGAGTTGTATGTGGTGGCTCCATGTTGTTCCTCAGTCTCTCAGAAGGAGCAATCTACTCTGCTGCAGGGGACTGGTTCACTTTTGCACCAGTTCATCTCACAGAAGCTATTAGACGTATAGACAAGTAACTGGAGTTAAATACCACTCTCTGCTGGAGTTCAGATTAGACCAAGTTGGGGATGAATTGTAGTTTCCTAACCTTTCGTGCAATTGATCCTTCTGAAACAAGACCTGTTGTGACCCTACGTACTTAAAGTGAATTTTCCATGATAGCCATAGAGTAAAGCTGGAGATGTTTTTATTCTGATTACCAATCAGTACAGCCACTGACAGTTCATTTCAAGAACAAATCTTACTCAGATTCAGTTATGGAGTGGTCACCGTGTTTTGAAATACACGCACAGTAGGTATAAAAAAGACAGTGGAAACAACAACAAAATTATTTTTGTATGTGCTAGACTAGCAAGCAGACTAAGAGATCTCTATTTGCTGTTTATTCTCTTTTGCACTTTGCAGAAATATTTCTCTGCGATTTTATCTGAACATTATTTATTATAAAAATAAAATGTATTATGTAAATGTGAGTTTAAAATAATTTGATATGACTTGAGATAAAATACGATAAATATATAAAGAAGATTAATTACAGGACTTCCTATAAAATACAGAATACATGTTTATGTTGGACAAAGAAAACCAAGGCTCTATTTTAAGAGATGCAATTAAATGCATATATTTAGATGATATTGTCATGCTAATTAGCAATGGTAGGAACCAATTAGGACTAGGGCTACCAAATCACCAGACTACATTGCATATTCACTAGTATACCTTTACTGCTCTACTAGTTTTTGCTGGAAGCAGATAAAAACTGAAGTGTGTTCTTTTGAAAGTCCATATTGTTGCGCATTTTGAGCCAAATCTTGTTCGTTGTGCTTTCATAAATTGTCCCACAAAAGTTACCAGAACTACTTGTGTGAGAAGGACAGACTCTGGCTATAGGAAATATATGTGGCTGCTTTAGGTAGCAATTAAAGAAAAATAGAAGATGCAAAAAACCTTCTTTTGATTCAAATGGCTATTGTTTGAATAAGCGAGGTCGGTAATCTGTCATTCGCAAAACGCTGGAAGTGAGATTTTCATTAAACGTACTATATCAGTGACATGTATTTCTCAACATTGCACACCTCATTTATCATTCTGGAATGAGGACAGAGTACCATATGAATGTAGAGTTTGTGAAGGTATCGCCTCACAGCCCTGGAGGCTGATGACCCCTCTTTATCTACACAGCAGGTAAGGCACAAACAGTGGCAATGTGAGCTCTCTTTGCAGTCCCCTGCCAGTGTGCCTGACTGCTAAGCTGGGGGAACAAAGGAAAGATAGCATATGGATAGCAGATTGTAGGAGCGCTGAAAGAGGACTGAGGAAATCTATGTTGGGTGTGTGACTCTGCCAAAGATCTCTTGTATGACTTTGGCCTTGTCACTTAATCTCCTTCTGTCTCCGTTCCCCTTTGCAAACAGGGAGAAGGCGTCTCTCCTCTCCCCCAGGCTTTGCCTGGAAATCTGTTCAGACCCTGAGTTCTCTTGGATGGTGTGCTTGTGCAGCATGGGGTGGAGTAAGACTGAGCTTCATTGGATCCTCTAACTGCTGCTATCATCCAAATAATAGGAATTACTATTAACAGAGGAGTAACAAAGAAATCCATGTCTTGTTGATAGATTTTACTCATCTTTTCAGGCCATTCAATCTTTGGCCTCTGGGTGAAGGGTATGAACAACGCAGGCAATTAGTGTCAGCTGTGAATTCGTCTTTTATAGGGTTCCAAATAATGCTGGAAACAGTGGCGTTGGTGTTCTCTTTTTTCCACCTGTCTCCTCATGCCTTTTGAAGACATTTGTGCCAAAGTAACATCAGTGTGTTTCTGCGACGCACAAACTGAAGTGCTGTGCAAAAGGATGTGTTTTGCTTTACTTTGGCCCTGGAGATGGCTCCCTGAGGGATTCAAAAAAGCCCTCAAAAAAGTAAAGGCTAAGGCAGGGACTATGGTTTCTACATCTCTCTTCTGCACTGTGTGTATTTATGGGGCAGTATAAAGAATAAATAATAATCCACAAACACTGCATTCTGTGCCCTTGTCTACCAGTTGTGCTGATGCATTACATGATGTAGCTACTGCTAATGAAACTAGGATCTGATTTTTAGCTTCACCTGAAATGTATGTCTGTTTTGCACCTGCAATTCTGCAAATATAAATAACTTCATACGTAATTTTTCAGACATATCCATTGGTGGGTATAACTGATGCCATTTATGGACAGGATTTTTCAGAGGAGCCGTAAAAGTGGAGTTTCAAAATGACCTGGATGCCTAAAGCCTCTGTGCTCCTATATCTTTCCCAGTATATGACAGCGTATCTTCAGACAAAGTGTTGCTGGTCTAGAGGACATCCTTTGCACCTGCAGTTATGCGCACGTGCAAAAGAAAAATGGAGAAATAATGAAATCAGAAATCAAACCCAAGCCCTATTTTTTGCAAGATTTACTGGACAAATGTGATCACTTTTATCGCTATTTTTTTTCTGTAGGGAAACAAAGATTGGGGGACTCACTATTAGGGCTTTAACCCTCATTTCCAAAACAACCAGTGAATTGGCCGTATGTAGAGTTCACAGTGAAAGGCTGGCTTTATTCACATCAGCGGAATAAAACAAGGCCAAGCTCTTTTAGGAGTGGATGGCTGGGCAAGATTGGGGTTTTCAACACCCGTCCCAAAAGGCTTACTCTGGGGTGGCTGTTGAATATGTAAGACTGGATTGGAGTATCCCAATCTGCTGCTTACGGAGGTAAAGCAGTTGTCACCTGAAACCCTTCAGGACTTAGAATTTTCTTAATGCTCTGCCTTGTTGTGCCAGCCCATTGAAAGAACACTTCAGAGGACACCCATTTCTTACTAATGTAAACTTTCTGAGGAGTATCCAAAGATATGACCTCTGGGTGAACCTTTAACCTTCCCCTTAATTATTTGTTTGAAGACAGTGTCGAGTTCTCCCGCTGAGAGCCAAGGCCCATAATGCTTCGCAGCCCTGTGAGCCGGGGTGTGTGTGCAGGGAAGTGGAGAGGGACATAAATAAGGGGACCACCAGATGTAAATAATAAAAGTGGTTGGGGTTTAAATAAAAAAACGAAAAAGCAATTTGGTCTCCCTGAAGAGTGGCCTGATTGAAGAAAAGGGGTTAGTAAGACGGAAAGTGTGTGCGTGTGGGGGGATGTTTCTGTTGTCTGTGATTTTTTACAGGCCTAAATAAGCGTTCATTCCATTCTTTAAAACCTTGCCATCTGTATACACCATTAGAAGCTCATAGGAGAAGAGAAAACAGTCTTATCAGGCTTTCCTGTTAATCTCTATTGGCCTTAACTTTAGCTGATAAAAGGCGCGCTGGACGGAGGAGGTTCAGGTCAGGCTCCATTTGGTCAGCGCGGTAACATTACTGGAAAGTAGCTCAGCACGTTAAGTCCTATCGGGGACCTTTGTCTGTGAGGACAGAAACACGCCTCGGAATCACAGCACTGGGATAGGAGATGCCTTCGCTGTGCCGCAGTCAGAAGGGAATAAACAAGTACATCGACTGTGTTTGAGTTTTTATTTTAATACCTGAAGTCATGACTAATTCTGAGGCAGGATGACATTTCTGACAACTGAATTATACTTTTCCTGAAGAATAAAGAATGTCTTTTGGATGTAAACAGAGAGATGCAAAAGAGCCCTTTAGTGTTACTTGTAGCATTTATGCATCTGTCTAATGAAATTTCCACGACTGTGATTACGGAAGATGCAATCGAAGGTGTGCCACCGTCTTTTATTATCGGCGGAGGAATTTAAGGGGGGGGCGGGAGGGAGGGAGGGAAGCGCGACAAAAGGCCTTGCGGAGTTGATGCTATATAAAGGCCAGCAATTTACCAAATGAGCAGATGAACTTAGTTTTCAGTTAACTGACTGAAAGACTTCGCTAGGCATTGGATCGGGCCCAATGGCAATTATTGGAGGCTGTTTTGGATGATGGGCATGTTAGTATTTCTGAAGAGGATTAAACACTAGTATTCGACTTCATTAGCACTCCTTAAGGGTCACCAGCCGAAAGCCTGAGCTGTGAAACAGCACACAAAACCTGCGCGAAGGCTCCAGAGTGTTCTCAAACACAAAGAGGGGGGACAAAAACAAGCGTGGCTCCTGAGTGATAGAAAATTGCCCTGTTTTGAAAGAAACTCTGTGAATAGGCAAGTTTTAAAATTATTTTAGGGAAATTAATTTGGCTTAGCTTGTCCCGATGTGGATCGCTGCGCATTAAGCTAATAAGAAATATGCAAGCACTTATTTTTGGATTACTAGCAAAATTAAATCCAGGCTCTGCAGCCAACTAACTGCCTTTACCAGCGCTCAAAAGCCTCGGCAACCGCCCCGGTTTGAGATAAAAAAAAAAAAAAAAAAAAAAAAAAAAAGGTTATTTTGGGCCTAATATTAACCACATGTACCTGCGACTGGGGGTTTCTAACAAGTCGAAAGGTGGCTGAGTTTAGGGCGGGCGGTCGCCTTGCGCGGGGTGTCCCCGCTCGCTGGGCCGCAGAGGTCGCCCCCAGCTGGCACTGACCTCCAAACGACCCCCGCCTTTACAGGCTCCAACTGCAGGAGTTGCAGAAGAGCAGAAGTCTTTCTGGGCCGGCACTTATTGCTGCTGCGCTGGTGATAAAACTTCAGACAGCCTAATTGATGGCTTTGCTGACCTAACGATACCTTGTGAAAGCACGGAGTGGCAAAGCCTGGTCCTCATTTATGGCCAGCTGCGAGGGTAGCTGGATCCCTAGGATGGAAAGGGGGAAAAAAACAAGTCTCCCAGCCTGTGAACTTTAACCAGGTTCCGAGTCACTCGAAGAAGTTAAAGAAACAATTGTCTTTTAACACGAGTTTTTGGTGGCGTTTACTTGTTCAAAGCCTTCTGGCAAATCCAGCTTTAAGCTGGCTAGTAAGATAAGCGTGTTACCGGTTACAATTTCTGAGCACTTAGAGGAAAATCCTTTAAAGTGAAATTATACTCTGTTAAAAAAGCAACGCGAAGCAAAACGCGTTGCCACACCACGCTAAAATCCTCTCAGTTTTAAAGCAGAGGTGTTCTTGCAACACAGAAGCGAGCTGATGAAAGGACTTCTACTCTTTGTATTCTGTTGCAGGTTTATTAATGCCAGAAGAAGAATAGTACAGCCTATGATTGACCAGTCAAATCGAGCAGGCAAGTTCCAAGTAGTATCTGTATTCAAGTCCCACAGGCGCAAATCCTCATCAAGTTATTCTTCAGGAGTCCCATCACCTGGTAAATAAATGCTGCGACCAGGCATTCTGGGAGATTATTTTTTTTTTTCTTATGTCCCCAGAATTCCGCTGTAGGAAGCAACTTCGCTAATTGGTGCTAATTGGAGATTTCCCACCCTGACTCTACTGAAACTGCTTTTTATTTTCTCTCTGAATTGGTAATTGGGTACAAGTAGTAGTGCCACAAGCAGTTTGTTTGACTGTGAGCTCTTGAATTACTCATTGCTTGTCTGCATCCAATCAGCAGGACAATCTCATTTTCTTGCTACCCACAACTCCTTGGTGTATGCATTGCTTTCACTTCTGGAAGGCGAGCTGTAAAACTCATTGTATCCATTCATTTGCTTTGACTATTCACAATATGCTACTAATGCAACATGGTACCATACTGCCAGAAAATATTAAAAGATTATTACTTTTGTTTAAGAATGCACCAGATATGGTCCCGGTAAAACATATGATTTTTGTAACAATACCTTTTCCCTGTTTCTA
>WAAD01032346.1:3711-6211 GCA_013389945.1 Fregata magnificens | reverse complement strand
CCATGTACAGATCCTCTGGAAAAAAAAAAAAGACTCCAAGAGTTATAACTACTGTAGTATAAACATAGGAACTAAGTTAACTTGTACATTTCTGTTGATCACTCCGTTACGTTGCCTCAAATAGTTTTAGAAGAAAAAAAATCCTTGTTTTCCACACTATGTGTGTTGTTCCCAAAAGAATGACTGTTTTGGTTCAGCAGTGAAGTCACTATCCATGAAAGACCTGTTTTGGCCAGTGAGAAAAGAACTACCCTGGAGATGAAGACGAAAAGTCTTGCTGGGTCTCTCATCACTCAGAAGACTGTTCCAAGAAGGCCTTGCCATTCCCTCGTTTTGTTCCTTCATAAAGTGTGTCCTTTAGTTTCAAACAGATCTTTATAGTTTGTGCTTCATTAAGTCTCTCCCCATTCCTTCCCAATCCTTTTTTTTTTTTTTTTTGGACTCTTCTTCAAAGAGCTTGCAGGTGAAGATTTAAAAGACAGAACAGACAGAGCAGGAGCTTCTTCCAGTAGTTCTGAGCCTTGGCTTTGGACAAAACAAAACTAAAAGTTGGGCAGCTTTCCTCAATGAAAGAAGTTACTAACGGTCTTTGCACCAAACCTAGGACTTTATCATGAACTCAAAGCTTGGGAAAAAAAAGCAAGAGAATACTGTAACAAACTTCGTACAGAGTTCGGTCTATTAATTGTTTCATGTTAGATATTCTATGTGTTTACCTCAATTGAAAAAAAAAAAAGAATGTTTTTGCTAGTATCAGATCTGCTGTGGAATTGGTATTGTATGTCCATGAATTCTTCCTTTCTCAGCACGTGTTCCTCACTAGAAGAAAATGCTGTTACCTTTAAGCTTTGTCAAAATTTACATTAAAATACTTGTATGAGGACTGTGACGTTATGTTTTAAAAAGAAAAAAAAGGTGTTAAGTCACAAAATGCGGTAATAAATATTTCATTTTTGATTTTTTGCTAGGCTTTTGTGTTTTTAATCATGCTTAGGAGAGACTGAAGTTATCGGGAGAGATGTCTCAAATGCATTTCTTATCAGCTTTGAGAAGAAAGGTTGGAAAAATCAGAAACAAGCTTGTCATCAGCATTAAGAGAATAAGCGGATGAAAGAACATCTGAGGTTATATATTTCTGCTGATTATCAATATTATATTTATGCCAGCTTAAACAAAATTTGAAATATTCTCTCAGCAGCTTGCATTTCAGAGAGCTCTGTCTAATGTCTGTACTATCCGCTAATAACATAGAAGCTGAGTTTGAGTTGTGAGAGGCCCAGATACGAGACCAGTAAGCCCGTGTGTGTTAAGTGTACGTGTATGTGCATCCGTAACCACCACAGACCTTAACTCCAGCTGTTTAGCTCAGAGGTGTAGAAGGGCTGTAACGCAAGAGTAGGTTCAGGAGTTTTAGGAGGAGAAAAGCAGGTTTGAGTTTAATGAGGGTTTTACCTGTGTGAGGATTGTGTAATCTAGGTTTTGAGATGGTTTTACTGCTTTTCTTGTCTTCAGTTGTTTTCAGAAGGGGGGTGGGGGGGGGAGACCATCAACTAATGAGGGAAAATGCTAATTTGACATTTGGTATATAAATAGCTGGTGCAGAATCACGGGTGAGGGTTTGCTTTTACTTAAACAAAAGCTTGTGGCATTTTGAAGCAACTAAAGGAGAGTTTGAACTAGGAAGACATCACAATTGTTAGAAACAGCCGCCTTTCACTGCCCTCAGTGGCACTGTTAAGTTAGTGAGAGCAGGATGGGGCCCAAAGAGCAGGGGAAAGCTCTGGCTTTATTTCTGGGAGGAGGGGAGTGGGAAAGGGCTTGTAATTACCTTAACTTTCTAGGAAAGAAACGTTGCCGGCTTCAACATCTGTAAATTTGTAACCCTTCTCCTCCTTCCTCCTCCTCCTCATTCCAACTGGCCGGGGTGTTATTAAAAACTTTGACTGACAACTTTTACTTTTGGAATGTGGAAAGAGGCTCAGCCTCGTAGTTAATGTTTAATTTCTGAGCTGAGTAAATGGACCCACGCTGCTGGCGACAGAAGGGAGGGTGCCAGTAGAATGGGTGTGAGGATTTATTTAGCAATCGGGTCCTGCTTTGTGGGCGTCTTTTTAAGGCATTCGTATGAAATTTAAAGCACGATAACTCCCCGCTTGGCTTTGGTGCTCTCTGTCCTGGCTCAAATCACATCGACCCTTCAGTCGCGTGAGAAGAGCACACCCCGGGTTCCCATTTCCAAATTCTCTGATTGTTGTGGATGCGGAAAATACGAAGGCAAGATTGTTTGCGTTAGCACTTTAAAAGGGAGGTGTCTGGTTTGGGGTTTTTTTTTTTCTTTTTTAATAAGTACTTTATTTCCTTGCAGATCTTTTCTTTACAATTTGAGGAGGAATGTCAGAAAACGTCCTCGCGCTGGTAGAAGGACAGGGAAGGATTTGTCCATAGTAGATTATTGGTTTTGACAATGAACTAAATATTTGCATTGCTGTGTTGTCTTTTG
>WAAD01032336.1:0-10682 GCA_013389945.1 Fregata magnificens | reverse complement strand
GTAGATCTCAAAAACAAATAGAAAAACTCAAAACAAAATACCTGCTAGACTGTATCTGTAGATCCATTGTCTGGCAAAACCAAGTGACCACTGAGATACCATGCTTCTGTTGGGGAGCAGTAGCAAAAGTCCATAGGTGAGTATAGGATACTTGCTATGTTCCCCTACAAACACTTTTAGCAAACAGAAATTGATGCGTTTTCCAGGTCTGATGCTGCATCATTTTGATGACATCAAAAAGCTTGTGCTCCAGTCCACTTTCCTGATATGTTCTTCAACCTAGTTATAAACTGCCCTTCACAATTGCCCTCCAGGAATAACTAGTTCCATAAATTTTCCATTCTGTGAAAATATTCCCTTTGCAGCTCTCAAATTTCTTCCTGAATATTTCTTTGGTTGTCCCTATTCTTCTGAGAGGAAGTGGTTATTTATTCCTATTGGCACTCTGTACAATGTATCAACTTCTTCCACATCCCCTCAAATGCCTGTTTGTCAAGTGAAAGAGGTGCATTCTTCATATAGAATCCCAGTATATCTGATCAATCTACAGTAACTATTTCCTTTTTAAGATTAGTAACCAGAACTTCATGTATACTTAAATTTTGAAGCATCATAATTATTCATTTTTTTCTACTATTTTTAATAAATATTCATAAAAATAACAAAAACCTGAGAAAGATAACTTACAATAATTTTCCCTTTGCAAGACTCTGAGTGGAGGTAAAATGTATTTTTACCTTAGGCTAACTAATACATGTTAATTACCCAGAACAAAACAAACAGCAGAAAGCTGATTTTGTTTGATTGTGACATAAATTTGGCTAAATTTAATCATATGAAGGAACAGAACTTGGTTTTTTTGGCCAATGATACTGATCTTTTATGAACTCATTTTTGTTTTTGCCAGATGCTTCTGTCAGATACAAAGTAAATAATGGGAAATAAATTGTAATTTGAGGGTTATTTTCAACTATACAATTTGATTTGTGTTTAAAGTCTCTCACAGTTTTATTTTTAGAAGAAAAAAGTGCTCAAAACTGAATTGAAGCATTTTTCTAGAGATTAACTTTTTAACTATGATCTACTTATTTTGGCTTAAACCAATTACCTGTTGGACCATTCTTCTCTGGCATTGTCAGAAAACTTAAAAAGCTTTTATTTGGACAGTTCTATTGCTGACCTTGTTTCATTTTTATACCACCATAAAAAAATATCAGTGCGTCCAAGATGGTTTTACAGTGGGGCAGGTATTGCATAATTAATTTAGTTAATACCAGTCACAAAAGAATGAATGCTTGTTTTTAGAGAAGAGAATTTCTCTCCAAAATGAGTAATTTAGAGCTCTTCATCAATCTCTGCCTTTACTCGTGCTCTATCTGTCTGCATGGCACTTAAAGACAAACAAAAAAAGTAAAAAATAAAAAAGTTCACGGACTATCTACACAATAAATGTCCTGTTTGCAGATCAGGATTTTGTGAGCACTTCCCAAGCATAAAGAAAGGTATCCCGTGATCTATGGTGGTAACATGATCCAAACTACAGGCGTGCTAATTGTGTTATGGTATTTCTGAAGTAAAAAAAGAAACAGAAAAAAGCACAAATAACTGAAAAAGTCTGAAAATTTTTATAAAATGATAAATTGGATTTTCTGATTATGATTTGACAGATATGTAATTATTTGCAAAAAGGCTTGAGCTTTGGTTATCTGTCTCTGACCTCTAAAACATATGCATTAGTTCCTGATTTGCAAATTATTCTTCAAATGAGCATTAGAAGCACAATACCTCACTTCATAAAAGCATGATTTATGTTTCTGTTTTGAACTCCAAGAATATTAATGATTCTGGTTTATGAATTACTGAACATACAGACACTCAAAACCATGTCCTTTCCCTATGCCCTTACATCGATTGGAAGACAGTGAAATTAGGTTGCAAACTGAAGCAGCAAATAAAGGCAGGGCAAATACATATAAAGTTCTCTTTTTAACTTAAATCTGTCCTAGCTGTGCAACAAAAGAGAATGAAGCACAGGAAAAAGTAGTTTGTGAATGCATAGTGAAATAGACCACAAAATGTTTACCATCTATCAATGTTGTTAATGTTTACCTTAAAAGATTGAAAGAAACAAGTGCCCGTATATGGGCAAAAGGGAGAAAGCCGTATTTCTGTATTATTTTAAGGTAAAGGTCAATGTAAATGTAGAAACTCCTTTTAAGAGGAGGCATTGGCAGGGTATGAACGAAGTTCATGGCAGCGCTGACCATCTCTGCTGCTAACAATCACAAGGAAACCTAGACGATAAGTGTGAGTGACTTGCTTTCAAGAAGAGTTGATAAAACATTAAACATTTGCCAATTTGGCACCAATAGAGATCTTTTCTTTTTGGCCCCCATATTGGGTTAAAACTTTTCACACTTATAATATACTGGCACTATATAACATGGCTAGTCAGATACAGAGCAGCAAAAGGTCCAAGAAGTGCTCCTGAAGATTTACATAAAACTATGCATTGATGAAAGCTGAAGGACAAAGGAGAAACACCTTCTACTATTACCTGGGAGAAGAAGGGAAGCAAAAGCACTACCAAGAAAAGAGGTTGCCCATTGTACCCCTTCCAGAACTGTGCAGAACTGTCTTCTGCAGTTCAACAAAGGCTCCCTCATTAGCCAGAAATGATCACTGATACTTAATTAAAGGCTGTCCTCAAAGTATTTTCAAATTTTCTTGAATTTTTGAAAGGTCTCTTTTAAATGATTTTATTTACCATTTAGAGAAAGAAATGCCAGAAGATGCTCTTGCAGTAAAAACTCTTTAAAAGTGTGTGACAAGGGTGGAGAAAGTGGAGGAATAGCTGGAAAATGAACAAAATAAATATTTCCATCATTTAAAGGAATTAATGCAAGTAAAATAATAAACAATAAAATAACTCTCAAATAATAATGTTTCTTTTTTTTTCCCCCTGAGGATTAGCATTTTGCAACACTATAAATTTAGTCTGTTTAACTTTTAATAAATGTAACAACCATAGTTTATTCAGGACTCTAAGGACTATGACTATGAAGGACACTACATCCTCACAGTGGTGTTTCGCATCAGCACATAGGACACAACCAGAAGACTTATAAAAGCCCTACACCTGCCTAGTCCTGCGTGTCCTTTAAAGTATGGCTACAATGGTGGAAAACCTTTCCTTCTTAGCAGTCTCAGTTTCAATTGAAAGTAAACTTATATGCATGGAATGCAATCATGTACCCAGACGCATTTTACTAATCAAAAACTATCCAGGTATTTTTGTGTTTGTTTTTAATGTTATTGCTGTATACACTTAAGATGTGAGAATTATCTCAAAAAGCAGGATAAATTATTTGAAAACAAAAATATATTCAAAAGTACAATGTGCTTATTTAAAAGGCCTCAGTAAAACAGTATCTTCAAAGGCAAAATTATCTAAGTACTACTTTCCCTCAGGTATTCATTCAAAATTCATCGCTCTGCTAAATAATTGTATTTAAGAAATCACAGAAGTTTCCTTCTGATTCCAGTAATTTTTTTTCTTATCGAGTATATTAAGAGTTTTGTTTTTAAATCACAATGCTAATTTGAAAGTGAAGATAAAAAGCCCAGCATTTTAACCTGAAATATACCATTAGAAGATTGTGTAAGGTAAGCATGGTACTGTTCTTGAATTAGGACACTAGACAGCGTACTACAGAGACAACATACAGTAACGTCAGCATAACTGTGTATGTGGGTTTTCCTTTGAAGTACCCAGCCTTTCTCTTTATGCAGCAACCTCCAGAGTAAGACAGCATTTTGAAAATTAAACCCTCATCTGATTGAAAAGGAAAAATCCTTCCTCTGATAGATGGAATTGCACTTTAACTAGGGTGAATTTCCTCTTCAGTCCTTATGGCAAGGCTCACACCACTCTCTACAGGCAGTTATTTTTGGAACGAGCACTCACATTTGACTGGCACTTGTTTGGTCACAGATACAGCACCAACCTTCCACGTTTAGCTCTGAGGTGGGTTGGACAGCGGCACAAGTGGAGAGGCAACGCCAGCCCTCCATCCAGACCCCAATGGGGCAGAAGCAGCCCTATGTCAGAGTCCTTCAGTGGACTTCAACTTGGCTCACAACTGCTTTGAAGTTAAGGGGACCATTCATAGCCCAAGATGGAAAAAGCTAATGCCTCCAAGCTTGCAGTGCACAGTGTTGCCCTCAGTGACTCTCAAAGAAATCCCAGTTATGTCCACGGGTTCACATAATCCTGGAGTGACAGGGCTGAAACTATTATTTGTGTAACTGAAGGGAGAGAAATGAAAGATGGGAGGTGACAGTCCTCGGAGCATCCCTCCGCATGACAGACACACTGACTGCTCTCTGTGATTGCCTGCTCGCTGAGAGGTGAACTCAAGGGAAAAGTTGGAATTCAAACAGTGGGTGAACATCCGAGAATCTGGTCAGTTCATAACAGAAGACTAAAGCTTTCCTGACTACCAAAACCTGTGTTTAGAAGAAAGAAGTCTGTTCTTTTTATGTAGTGAACTAGTACCCCCAATCCACTGTCACCATAAATTATCTAACATTCAGCTACTATTGTACTTGAACTGAGCAAGCTGACTATTTAGTGACCCAGAAAATATGTCATCCTCCACAGGATGCAGTTCTGCTAACCATTATACATCTACCTGCTGCTACTCACAAAACATACATTTTGCTGACTACAGCAACAATAACTGTTTTATTCTATTTTATTTCTGCACACTGAATATCATCTTGGTAAAATGAATTCCTGTAATTAACATGCTCAGCAGAGCTGAGGAGCTCTATAATATGGTTAAATGAAGCTGGAATATTATCACATTACATAATTTACAACTTACAAACTGTAAGCTCCTCACACCCAGAGTATGGAGTAGCCTTCACAGCTATACAGTCCAAAAAATGTGAAGGAATTTTGAGTAGTCAGGATCAGAATATTAATTCAAATGGATCAGGTGCATTAATTAGAATGGTTTCCACTCAAAGTTCAAAAGTCTTTTTTCCTCTGGGAGGTTTATTCTTCCCTTCTCTTCAGGTTCATCTATCTGTCATCTTGGTCAGTTTTGCCAAAATTGACTCTTACTGGAACCCCACTGGCACTTCTTTTATACTACAACTTAATTCCACATTTCCTCTATATCCTGTCTTCCCTCTATTACCACCACTTTCAAACTCTGATCACTTTCACCTTCATTGGCATGATTTTCACCTTTTGGGATGTTATGCAGCTTAAATTTTATTCTTCAGCCCGTCCACACAGCTGTGCTAAAAGTATTTTTTTTCCTTGGGTTATCCAAGCATAAGAGGCACGATCTCACTCACCTTCTTGGGTTGGTTTTTGGGGTTTTTTTGCTGTTCTGTATCATGTTACCATTGCATTGCATATATGCATGATTATAGTCCATGCTATGGGTCCAATTCCTGTTTCAGATATCACAGGTTCCTTGAAAAATTCTGAATAAAACTACAAATTCCACAGTTCCGTTTTTATAACAAGCAGCCCTGCTTCCCAGGGGCACTGCTGTCTAATTATGAAAAGCTACGTGATGCTAAGGGGTGGGTCATGAAAAAAGGGAAAGGAAAGTAAAAGAAAAAGGACATCCTGTAAATAACACACGCAAGTAGCTAGGCAGATAAATCTAGATGTGATCAATTGTAATATTTTGAGAAGAAATGAGAAAAGCCCATCATTAATAATAAATCGTCCTTAAAAGTGAGAGTGGTTTCCAAACACAAGTGGGCAAAGGAAACAAAAAAAATTCATGCTATATTTACTCTATTTATGTCTTTGGAAAAGTATGAAAACAACAGTTAGGCACTGCATAAGATAAGCATGGTTTTAGAAATACCTGATCATACCAGTAACTTTATTGACTCAGGTATTTACAGTTATGTTAGTACTACCGAGGCACTCTGGTGCTGACAGGACCTAGTCATCTGACTTGCCTTAATTTATCATTCGAAAAGAAAACATTCAGTGCAAACACTATTGAAAACATACCACCAAATATTTGAAAACTATGCTGTGAGTTGTAAAGAAACATAGAGGCATAAGGTGCTTACAGACTTTTAAAGTGTGGATCCTCGCTTTCCTCCAGTACATCCAATTGTAAGCACACTAGCGTTCTTGCATGAAGATGAACAAGTTTGGTGCATTTTGTTTAAAAGTTTAGGGTTTTTTTTACTTTTTTTAAGATTTAAGTAGCTGTTAGCTGTTAGCATTCTATGAATATTGTAAACATCAATTTTTAAGTAGGAACAACATAGCTGTCCCTTTTTTTTCCTCTTCATAACATTTGTTAAATAATTACTGATTTACTAACACAGTGTAGGCGATCCTAATATTTCATAACTGAAATTAAAATAGATGTATTTTTTGCTCCTGGATACCACATGAAGGCACACTGCTTTAATTGCTATTACGGCACGTAACAAGCTTCTCCCAAATTTCAATATCTGGTATTTTTTTAGGCAGAACAATAGTCAAGTTAAGAACATGTTACAGTAAAAAAATAAATCATGAACATCTTTATTTTGAATATGTCCAAATGAATACAAAGCAATTTCCATCAACTTTTTCATCAAAAATGTTAACTTCACTATAGACTGAGTAGAATTTCCAAAACAGGTCTAAGGGCTATCATAATTTCTTGTAAATTAGTATAACTCCAGTGTCATCATGATTTACAGTAGCTTAGGATATGGCCTTTAATTTTCATGCCAAATGACATGAATTTGACCTTGATGAAAATCAGGGTACAGGGAATGCATTAGGAATGGCATGTTTTTATATATGCGTGAATACTGCAGAAATAGCCTACTTTGTCTCATAATGCTGGGTCTTTGATTCTCAAAAGCATCACTGTTCTTCTAATGTCCAAACTAAAACTAAAACTTAAATCATACAGTTTTTGGTTCATTCCCTTTTCTCCATTTCCTCTCTCTTCTGAATCAACCTTTATGTCTGACTGGGGCACTGATCTTCTTGTCTGACACGACATCAAGAAACTGAAATGGTGGCTGCTTTCTGCTTAATTTATACGAATATTTTTAGAGTGAATACATTTGAATAAATGGTACGAGAGAGCTCTCCTTTTCTTGTAGTCGATGAAGGTGACTAGCAGCTACTTTAAATCTTCCAATTAAAACTGGTGCGATTTTGTGTAATTATTTCCACATAATTTTCCCCATTAGAAGGGCAAATTTTGGAGGGGAATGATTCCAGAAAGATTCCAAATCTATGCTCACATTTGCACAAGCAGGAACAATGATGTGTGGGAAAAAAATGAATTTTGCACAGATTTATTCTGCGTACTGACTGCAGTGAGAGAGTTCAAGTAATGGCATTCAGAGCGGTATCAGTATGCTTCAGAGACAGAACACCAGAGTCGGCACAGGGGCTCTACCTGAGCAAATTAAAGAATTCAAGAGTAATCTTGATGAAATCTTGATGACCCTCTGGGAAATCTGGAAGACTATTTTTTTTCTTAGCCTGCTATTTACATATAAAGAAAGAAGTATGATGCTTCTCTACCTCCAGATTTAACATTAAAATATTCATATTCTACGGAGGTGATATACTTTTTTATTATTCCATATTCACTCCTCATCCTTCATGCTTTTGATTTTAAGAATGTGATGGCAGTAGAATTTCCTCTTGTGATATTGTTAATAATATTTACAGTGACAGAAACCACTTTGGAAGAACTATTTGCAGAAAAATACCTCTTTCTACCTTTGGGGTACCCATAGCTCCTTTTCCGTATTCCAGGACAGCGCACACACTGTGCTATATGGCCTCTCCACTTGAGTGCTTTCTCAAGACATGTCAAATTATATTACTTTAAAGTTCTATCGACTTATAGTTGTTCTCATTCACATGGCTGCGTGCCCTGTTCTTCCTTGCACACTCAAGGGCTTTTTAATGGATTTGAGACGGGGGTCTCCCAGGGAGCTGGCAGGGCTCCTCATCATCAAGCACTTGACCGTGGCTTTTCAACATCCTGTAGTTCCTGGACTTTCAGGCCTGGGGTCTCACCTGCATTGACATCCCCTGGCTGGCAGAAAGTCCTTCTGTGCACAAGAGTAAAATAAGGCAGAATGCAGTAGCCTGCTTGATTAAACTTAAATGTATAGCGAGTCTGAGAATGATCTTATAGTTTAAGGATGATTTAATTCACAGTGAGGCTGCAAACAAGGATGGAATAAAGCTCTGAAACTTGTTATGCAAGAATGAGACTTAACATTCATGTCAAAACTTCTATACAATTTCTAGTGGTACTGACAAAACATACCAGAAATCACAGCTGTATTAAAAATAGAGATTATGTAAAAGAATTCAAGGTGTTAACCTGCAATCACCTATATATTTATTAAAAATCTGTATATCAGCAGGATGCTGTTATATAACATATTTTTTATGTTTCTTTTTTTGCCAGTCAGGAACTGAAAAACACTTTTTGGCATGCAAATTCTTTTTTCCAACAGTAAAATAAACCAACCCACTCAGTTCAGTTTTGGATAGTTACATACATTATCTTGATAAAGTCTCCTTTTACCTTTTATTATTACTGTAGCTCATGTGTCACCCTTGTATTGACAGTAACGGTATACAAAGTTATTCCTTTTTTTCCTGCTCATATACTTTCTGATTAATGAAATGCAGCACAGTATTTTACTGTGATTAGCTCTCATTGCAAAATTCCATACCAAAGATCAGGCTGCAATGCTGAAAATGCAAAATGGAAAGATTTAAGAATGCACAGTAGGGTTGTGAGTGAGGCATGAAGGAAAGTCAAGGAAGGACTGAATCCATTATTTCAAGGAAGATGTACAATCCAAAATGGTGCACTGCTTGTGACAGAAAATGGAAGCATATTGGCATTGCTACTAAAAGGAGACAACAGATCTTCTAGCTTTTCTTAAGGCATCTTTATCTTCTGCAAAACATAGGAAGTGGCTGCAGAGTAGCCGTATAACAGAAGTTTATAACACAAAGAAATCCCCTTTTTATTTGTGAATTGTAACTTCACTTTTCCCACAGATTGTTTCCCTAAGATTCTTTTCAGCTATGACTGACATTCTTAGTTTTCAAAACCAAAGAATACTGAGGATAAGTTTATCATTTCCAAACAGTAATTTTAGTCCCCTTTAAAGGTAAACACTGCCTGATGCTTGGGGGAGGCCAGGGAAGAAACTGGAGTGCCTTCACTGAATGAACCGCGTATCTCTCTAAATGAAGGTCTTGTTTGCTGTGCATCAGTTTCAAACATCTATTCATTATATTTGAGTGTGGATGCCTACTGTCCCTACTCCACAACTTCTGAACTTCATCTGGAAAATAAAGTCTGATATTCAGTAAACTTAAGAACTTCCAAGTCATTCCTAACACTTATTCAAAGTCCAGTTATAACTCAGAGAAATGTATGCAGACCATTGCATACATAAGGGCTCAAGATAACACCCCAAAAGACTGAAACGGATTATTTTAATTTATTCTGGTAGTTTTATGAATCAGCAGGTCTTGCAGCTCCACTGTAAGCAAAGATTTCTCTAAGTGATTTTATGGGTGTGCATTTTGAATTTAGAAGAACCCTGAATTTCAGAAAAGGAGTGGACAGAACTTACTGCAAATCAGATTCCTTCAGGCTGTGTAATCTGATCACCCAAAGACACCTGCTACTTTTGAAAGTACTAGATTGAATCATGAGAGAGGAATCAAGCACATGGATTAAAATAAATGGGTTAAACCTGAGGGGATCTAATTTTTTTATTTACATACCTTGTTGTATATATTTCTAGTCATTTCAATACAATTATTCAAATTTTCCTTTTCAGTCTGAAGACGAGTAGCTTCTGGTCTCTAATGCATAACAGTTATGACAGCTTTTACTTATTTTCAGGCAGGCAGACCTGATAACACTGAGAGATCTCAGAAACCTTAATTAATTATACTACCAAAATCCTGGATAAGCGCTTTTAAAAATCTAGATTCATAGATTAAAGAACAGAAAAAAAATACAATCATCTGGAATTTTTTGGTTGTCTCCTCTAGGAGTGTTTAAGAGGTGCAGTTTTTCCTCAATATACAGGTCCATCAAATTCAGGGAAGTTACTCAAGAAAAACAGATTTTTAAGCACAAGAAATTAGAGTCAATATAGCAGAGAGTGGAAGTAACAATTATTTCTAGACAAGTACTGCACTTATATGAAGTTTGGCTATATCTGATGATATAAAAAATATCTCTCACCCTGGTAGGCTGAAACTGAGGGTAGCTGCCTTAGTAAAAATCAGTTCTTACAGCACTGTTGTCCATCTGGGGAAGGAAACTGAGTTAATCTGGCTACACAAACACACCATCAGCAACAGCCAATGTCAGAGTGTGGAACATCTTCATATTGCTTGTACTTATTTGAATGAATACAGGCTATTGACTACAGATAACCAAAATAAAAGCACAGAACTTTAGCACCATCTCAGTGTTGTTCTCTCCAGGATGGCTATTCATAGAAGAAAAAATGGAGAACAGTTCATCAACCACTGTCTTAAGAAACACACTTAGAGGATTTCTGGTCCAAATAGCATTTACTGGTCAGTAAAGGGACTATATGAAATGCTTAGAAAGAATTCCCAC
>WAAD01032332.1:318211-405872 GCA_013389945.1 Fregata magnificens | reverse complement strand
CCACCCCACCGCCTCTCCCTCCTTGCCTATCCCTTTGTTAACTGATACCAGGATTCTCCTGTAACCTTTTAAAAAGCCCCTGCCCTGTACTGCAGGCAGTCAGTTTAACTCATGTGGACTTGCTGCCTGTCAAAGGCATTCATAAGGCATGAAAAATCAACTTAGTATTTTAGTATCTCAGTGTTACTTAATGAAGAATATTTAATTATTTAATGCAAAAAATGTCTTCAACAGATACTTTCCTGTTAGACACTCGAGCATGAATTCTCAGTAAGAGTGATCCTCACAGAGCTCAAGGAGGCTGCTGAACACGCGTGCAGGCTGCATCTGGCCCCTGACTTTCTTATGGAGCAGAGACAAGGGCTGACTTCCCAAAATCATTTGCTGGACTAATAGGTTTAATCAACAGAATTTAGTTATCTGGCATTTTAGGCCATGTAAGCTAGGCAAAGCTCAAGGATTCATAGGAACCATGGTTGCTGTATCTGTAGGACAGTGCAGGGACTTACTTACACTAGAGGTAAGAAGGGGGTACTGCTTTTCTCTGTGGGGCTCTGCACGCAGAGCCTCATGGGGTCAGGCACACAGCCAGGAAAAGCCTCCCATGCTTGGTGAGTACACAGGTGTAGTGGGAGTAGGATGCTGTAATTAAAAAGCTAAAGCCAGGACTATAGTGCTGAAGTGTTGCAGCTGACACTTAGAGCTCAGCTGGTAAAAAAAATAAGTTAGTGAATGAGGTTAAACAGTGGCCAGCGCTCATAAACACTTCTGTGCCAGATATGATGTTGAAAATGGAAAAGATGCTACCTTGAGGTTGATTCTAGAATTATTAAAATACCTCTTTTTTTTAGGAACATGGTAATTCTCATATCGGACCGGTATGTGGTTCATCCTGTTCAATATGCTACCTTAAAAACCAGTCAGCACTAGACATTTGGTGAGAAAACCTTGCCTTACACAGGCAGGCAGACTTGTGTTCCTCCCCAGCAGGTTTCTTCCTTACAGCCAATATTTAGAGCCATCTAAATCCTGAAGCAGCAGGTTTAATGAGTCTCTTGGATTTTTTTCAGCATTACCTTTTATAATTCCCTATATTTTTATTCTTCACATAGTTGTCCAATCTCTTTTTCAAATGTTAACTCTCCCAGAAGCCCTAACAATTTGAGTTTTCTGTGTCAGAGGCACATCGAACAGATATTTTTACTGAGGCCCTCCAGAAAGTACTTGAGTCTTCTTTCTGGTGGTTACAATAACTGGAGTATTTCCTGGATGCTAGGTAAGAATTACAACTTGCTGTGCCTTTCCTGTGTCGCTACTTTACAATTATCCCAAGGAAACATCAAACCCACTGATTTAAGAAGAGAGAATTTTGGAGAACTCTGTTAATCTTGCCACATTGAAAAATAACTCTTTACAGATCCTAGCTTTTTCCTCACTCTGCTGTTTTTGATTTGTAGCTGGATTTTGTGTCGTACCAGGAGAATAATCATATGCAGAATTGTTCTGTTTGATTCTTTTTCTATTTTTCAGGTAAAATTACTTCAGTTCTGGAATATTATTCACCTGTTGATTCAGACTGAGGGAGATCCATGTGGTCATCTGATACGCAAAGTTCATTGCCCAATGTCTTGGCACCCAGTTAGTGCAATTGATTGAAATGTTGGACGTTTCCTCTTCTGATCCCCTCCTACTTACACGTCTGAAAGGGCCTGTGTTTTTAAAACAATGACAATAGGAAGTGTATCACAGTAATCACAAAAGGGAGTCCTACAATTAGAATTTGGCTAGACAAAAAGCAGCAAATAAAAGAGTTGGAGCATATTACGGCTTTAATCGCACCATCCCGGAGCCATGAGGAAGAAAGATGGGCCTGACTGGACCTATTAATGATAAGGATAAAGGCAGCCCAAATGAAAACGCTAATGTGTAATGCATTTTGCCTTCCAGAAGAATGTGATGCATGCATACCAAACAGTAATAAAGGAGATTGGAGAAGATCTTAGGAATTATTTTTAATGTGCAGCCAGCTATGCACCGAATTGTGTTACCTGGGGAAATTGAGGAACCTCCATCATTTGAGATCTTAAAGAGGAGGTTCCATAAGCATGCCTGGAATAGTTTAGATATAACTGGTCCTTCCTTGGGGTCGAGTCAGAAAACGTCTTCAAGCCTTATGATCTGTCTGTCCTTTAAAGGTCTGATCATGATTCTCTTGCGATGCCACAATTGCAAATGGGTCTGTTCCCCTGCTTGCTACTTGCTTGGAAACTGCTTAGTTTGAAACAAATCCTGTCTTGTTACTGATGTGACAAGAAACTCTTAAAATGGCTGTGCTGTTTCCTAACACGGACCCTGGATTGTTCCATATACAAAACATATATTGCTATAATATTATTTTTCTGTGTAACAGGTCATGATAACACCTATTTTGTGATTCTTTTGTTTCTCCATGAATCTCTGATACTGAACCAGCCCCATCCCTTTGAGAGCTGGCTTACTGCTCTCTATTCCCCAGAAAACTTGGCTTACTTTGTACACCAGTATACTTGGCCTTTGAAAATTGGCTTGCAGTTAGCAGACAGAAGCAGGGTCAGAATTAGTTCAAAATAAATTAATAGTCAGAAGTTCTAACTTGCTAAGCTGCATGCAATCCACCCTTCAAAGGATATTCACCAATTGCTGTAATTGCTCTCTTCAAGGGCTTCCAAAAAATCCTTGGACATGGTAATTAATGCTGTTTTAGATATATGTTAAGGTATTTGACCTGAGAGTTTAATTCTACAGTTTAATTCCATAATGATTGTAAATGGAAGGACTGCTGCATATTTAAAAGAACATTAGTGTGAATTTAGCTAGCTGTTGGCAGTTTAACAGTGACTAACAGATATTAAATAAGCATGAAATTCTAGTGGTGAATGACACTTTTATAGGGGCAAGGGCTGGAAGCTGAAGGCAGGAGAAAATATTGCAACCATCCGTGGTGACCTTCCTTTTCCCCTGGATTTTACAGAGTCTTTGCACAACTTTCCCAGCATCGGGGCAAGTCTGGGTTGGTGGAAGGGCCTTGTTCTTGCAGGCTTGGATGGCACATAATGAACTCAGTGGGATTTGAACTCCTTGATATGCTGAAGTCACTGACACATCCCTTGCTGATGTCACTGGCACCAGGATTTCCCCAAAGATCTGAATTCTTCAGCCACTCAAAGTTAATTGCATCTTCCAGTACTTACAGTGTCAAGGCAGAGGTGTGCGAATTCTACCACTCCTCTACCAAATTTTTCTTTTTTTAAAAGTGGATGTCAAAAGAAATCAATTGCCTAGAGAAAAGAAAACAAGTTGATCTTTTTACTGTTGCTGTTCAAAAGCATCTCTCTGTTTTAGGAACAAAAATGGTGGTAAGTGACTTTTTTTCCACCCCACAGTGGCCATATAAATTTCTGCTACTAAGGGACAAACATCATTGATTTGACCGACTTATTCAAAACAGGTCACAAAGGTACAGCTTGTTGTGTCAATTCTCATCATACACTGATGTGACAGGTTTTATGAATAAAGTATGGGCAGTTGCTGTCTGGGAGGATGCCACATCTTAGCTACCGCAAACCCTCTGTCCTTGAAGAGCAAAGCTTTGAAAAATTAGGACCATGTTTCAATCCAAGATGTACAATATGCTTTTCAATGGAGTGTAATATATTGTTTTTAGCTGAATAACTTTCTTCTCCTCTTCTCCCCTCCCCCTGTCCCTCCCCTACTTAGGAAAAAAACAAAGCCATGGCATCTTAAACTAAAGCACACTTCAGTCCGTCTCCCTGTGTGTGCTCCGTGCCAGCAGCATTTCTTTCATCTTGGCTTCAAAGTGGTGCTGAGAGGGGGAGGGGGGCATCTAATGAAAGAAGAGAAAACAAACAAACAAACAAACAAACACAAAATGGGGGAGGGAATGAAAAATAGCAGTCTACCTTTCAAATCTGAGTGTTGCCTGCAGGCACGCTCTGCAGTGGATGTTGCACTCAGCTTCAGCCCCTTGTATATTTTTTTTTGTTATTGCTACTTCCCATGCTGGGAAGATTCTTGTCATCCCTCACATATTTTATCCGCAGAAAAGGCTGCCCTGCCCTGTGCTTGGTGATTGAGGCTGTGCCCCTGGTGTGCCACACTATCAGTGGTTCCCAAGGCTGCCTAGCCTGGGAAAAGCTGCATGGAAACGGTCCAAAATCAGCATTACATGCATTATTGTTCTTACTCTCTCTGATTAGAGTGCACACAATGAAAACAACAGCAACAGCCTCATTTTCTAGCCCTCCTCCCAACACAAGGCTGTTCTTAGACTGTTTTTCTTTCTCGTAGTCTTCATAGAAATTAACTGCTTCTGTGCCGGTAGGTCCCAGGCGTCCCAGCCGCTTCTCTGGGGGAAGCCCAAGGAGCTTAATCCGACTGGGAGTAACATTTTCAAACATGTCTAGTTGACTTGCAAACCAAAATCCTTTTTCTTTAAAAAATAGGTCTAGGTGTAGGTTGCTTTGTGTACCACTGGAAATGCACCACTCAGATGCCATGGTAATATGCATGGCACAATAATCCCAGTAAAACAAAAAAGAATAGGCTGAAAGATATTTAGGCTTTTGTCCCTTGAATGCTTGCACATTGTGTTAAATGCTGGAAGCAACACACACAAAGTCCTAGCAGCAGGTCGCAGCACCTGGGTCTCCCCAAGCCTAACCACCATCACTTTTTGGCTTACTCCCTGATCAAAGGGATCTTGCTGTCCTGGCTGAAAAGCACCAGAGTAGGTGGAGGACACCAACAGTCAAACCACCCCCTGCCCTAGTGGCTACGCAGTAATTTGGCAGGTAATATTTTATATTTCCTGAGGCCGTCAAGCCTGGATGTTCCATGTCCTGGGGTAGCCAGTTTGGGAAGGGATAAAGCTCAGTGTCGTCGCTCTCTCTGAAAGAAATGGTATCCAGTGCTCATCCCAAGCACGTGGAAATACCTCTTTGGAGGCACTGAGTAAGGGATTTCAGACTGACTCCTCTCCTCTGCGTTTCATACTGCCTGAAATATATTAGGTGGCATGTCAAGGAAAGGAGGAAATGCATTTTCTTCCTGCTTTTCATTGCATCGAATCATGTCCCGGAGTGCCAAGTACCTGCGCCTTGAATGTGCTCAACTATTTGCTAGAAGGTGAACTTGTAAGGCTGCTTCAGAAGAGAACAGTAGATAGCCCTGGGTGCTAAATGTGAGAGAAGGCAAATGACAGGAAGGACTGAATATGTTTTTACATGTAAAAATACCATAAAGTACATTTTTTGTTCAGTAGTAATAGATACTACTCTTTCTCATTTTTAAAAAACAAATACGCATGTCTGTCTTCAGGACACCATTGGGAACACATGTAGGAACAGACATATACTGTAGGTGATGTTTTGGTTTAGGATCTGTTTCCAACTTTTTTCCTGTCTCCCAGCTGTATTGCAGAAAGGCGGCCCCGATTCCCTCCTTCACAGAAGGAGGTATAGATGCACTGGATTCCTCCGCACCTAAGGACCCCCGAGAGCCCCAAGCATCGCTTGCTCCCAGTGACCCAGAATCTGCAGAGGTACTTGGGGGGTTAATGATAGATTTTCTTTAATTGCCATTCAGCTGATGAAAGACAGATGTTTACTTTTAAACCACTTTCAGACCAGAGTAAAAAAGCACTTTGAAATTTGAATTTCTGCAACATGAAGAAAAAGCAACAGCCCTCTAGTCAGTGCTAGGTCTACTCTTCTTAAGAGGGATTAAACCGAACCATGGAAAACAAAAATGTAAAGTTGCATAGTTCTGTTCTGTCACTTATTTCAGTGTCACAGTGGTTAAATCTGCAAGTTTTTTCTAACTTTTGCCAGTTCAGCCTGAAATTTCAGAATCTATTCAGCAATTTTTTTCTGCCTTGTGCATCACTTGTGGTAAAAAACATGAGAAGAAAGTCAGTTCACTATTTTTCTAAGACTGTATGGCACAATGCAGAAAAAGATTTCGTTTATTCTTCAAGAGCTCTAGTGGCATCATATTCCTCAGAAAAATAAGGTTGTCCTTTTTTATGCTAACAAAGTCCTTATGGTTCAAAGGTTAAGCTGGGCAGAATTCTGCTCTTGTCTTAACTGGCTACTATATCTTTGGGCAGGATTGACCCTTTGGTTCTCTTTTATGTTTAATTCTTTTAACTCTTGGGGGCTACATAAAGAAAAAAGTGAATAGAGGGCTGTAAGAAATCATTTTAATCAGCTTTTATGAACATTTCCATGTTTTAGAAACAACTTGTGTTATTTAGTATGTGAACTTAAATACATCTGGGATGGGACTTCTGTATCAAAAACATTTCCTCTAATAAAAACCTGGAAACTGGCTGTCATTACTCTTGCTTCTCTTTCTTCCCAAATCAAATAGTTATGCCAGCCGCTTGTTTTGTTTAACAGTCTCAGTCAGAGAGATATCATGGCTAATCACGGTATCATTTTCTAATGTTCACTGGAAGGAAATCTCAAATTGTTCTCGAGAACTTAAGTATTAGGCTTATTATAAATCTGATTAAACAAGGGCACCAGTTCTTGAAGGCAGGATGAATGCAGCTCCTAGGGAATAGTGAAAAAGAAAACTATCTAAATATTGTTGAACCACTCTGTCCACAGATTATTGCAGGAGACTGGTCTTCCTGAATGTGTGGATTTTCTCTGCTCTCATTGGTTTATTTGCCCATCAATTTCTTTTTCATTAGTTTAAAAAAGTTCAAAATTTAAAGGGAACTGGCAAAACCTATTGCTGCACTCTTTCCTAATATGCCCAGCATGAACTGAAACACTTGTTTTCACCTGTGCACTGGGCAAAGGCATAGAAGTCGTGTTGTGCCCTGCGTGGGGCCCATGACTGCATGTTCGTGTCTACGTTGCCATATGCCAAACAGGAATGTCCATTGGCGGGGTGATATCTATGAATCAGGAAGTGTGAAGCCCAACCTTATGTGGAATGCTGTAATTGCCAGCTTGGACAAGCCATTAGCCTTACCGAGAGCTAGAGGGAGGTAGGCCCTAAAGTCACTTTGAAAAATAGTTGCTTTAAAAAATGCCACTTTAAATCTACCTAGATCAAAGCTATTTCTAAACCTACATGAGATTCACACAGGACATAACTGCTGCACTTGGTTTTTTTTGTGATGGGTTACCATCATGGACAAATGTCTGACTGAACAAAGAAACGTGCATTGTGGCCCAAAAGAAGCTCCCTTGGCACTTATTCGGAGTTTCACTGGAGTACGTAGGAACTGGATGTGACATGGATGTCACCAGGGCTAAAGTGTCACGCAAAACCAGTGGGAGTGCTGGCAGCAGCTGGGGAGGCTGTGGGGCTGTTGCACCGGATCCCACCCCACCTCCAGGGCAAGCGGGGCTGCAGCAGCCACTGGCTCCCTGTTTTGGAGTGAGACCAAATCCGCGATGACGTACTGAAGTATGCCTGTATGTCAGCCAGGGCCCTGACCTCCCCCTTGCTGCAGAGCCATCCCTTCATTGGGGCTCTTTCTCCTGGCCCCAGGGGGAGTGCAGCTACCTGACTGTTGTCTGGGCTTATTTGTCATAACTTTTTATTTCCACGACAGCCGAGGCGTTCCTCATAGTTGCTCTGCTTGAGTGCAACAAGATGGGATAAATCCCAGCAGTAAACAGGCTAGAAGGCAGTTTTCTTTCTTTCTTAGTATTTTATTTATGGGGAAGAGGCCACACGAATAATTGAAGATGCCTGTTTTGCACCCACTGCAATCTGTGAGTGGTTTGAAATGTAAACATGTCAACTCGTAACTGGAGCTTGAGAAACACATGTGCTGAAGAGCCGCAGGCCGTTTGTCGTCTGTCGCACTTACCTTCCCAGCAACCCCCTCCTTCCCTCACGCATGGGCAGCCCAGACGCAGGGCGTTACTATCCTATATGACGCTGGTGCAAGTTTCCATGGAAAAATTGATGTGGAGGAGAATGGAAACACGCACATGACATAAGGTGAACTTATGGTGCATTTCAGACAGTAAAAAGCAAATAGTATTTCAGACTGAGTTGCTTTTTTTTTTCCTTGTGTGACATACAAATTGAGATCAGCTGAGGCTCCAGTAGTGGTGCATTTAAAGAAATTGAAATGCTGTGCAGAAAGACATGACAGAAACAGCAGACAAAAGGCCAACGGGGAGAAGTAAAGAGTGGAGAGGCCTGGAGCGTTGGAGGGGGATGTTGGACGATCCTGCTTGCATAGATCTGGTAAGGCGTAACAGGAGACAGAAGTATTGCTTTATAAGATGTCATAAAAAAGAGAAATAAAACAAAAGTCCAGGATTCTCTAAGAAGTGGCAAGGTCTCCAAAGTCTTTTAAATCTGATTTTACTACGTACCGGTCAGACACTGAATGAATCAGATCCTCAACGCAGTTCTTGATCTGGCGTGATTTCTGAACACAAGAGTAACCTCAGGAGTTAGGATGTAGTCTAATGGATCAATTCCTATAAATATTAAAGAAAGATTAACAATGAAAACTTCTGCCATCCTAAAACCCTAGAGCACATGGAAGACAACATTTCATCCCCTCCAAGTCTAGGATCGGGGGAGGACATAAGGAGTTGTTATTTAGATGTATTAGATTAAAAATGAAGAATTTGGGAAAATGTCAGGAGAAGCGTTTTCCGTAGCCATGATGGTGAATTAAAATAACAAAGTGGACACATCAGACCCTAGAAGAGTTATACAGGGGGCTGTTCTGAAAGTGCAGAGGAAATTTTGGAGACGTCTCAAGGACAGACAGAAATATTCAAAGACAGTCATCGTTGCTTTGTTCCCTTTGTACAGAAGTGGAATGAGTGAACAGGATTTTGTAGAAATCGCAGTTAAAATCTACTGGGTTGAATAAAACTGAGAAACGTATCCTACCAACAGTTTCAAAACTGTACATTTATTTTAAAAAATGAGGTGGTAAGTGAGCAACAACACTATGTCAAGAATAAAGTTGGTGCAGGAAAAGAGGTCTGGCGTGGGCTTCTCACCAACTTCGCACTGGTGTCACATTGTTGGCTACAGTGGACCCAGCCCTGATTAATTGCCCTTGTCAGTCAGATCCTGGGAAAGAGTCTTGAAGGCAGACTGATACTCCAAGGGCATGTCAGATGTGAGGTTACTTGATTAGGGTCTTAGCTGAGAGCAGATCTATCATGCTTTGAGTTGCTGGGCTGTGCAGTGACAGCGAGCATTAAGAATTGCCATGTGTACAGGTTCTGCCTCCTGTTTCTCCGTGCAACTAAAGACCTCCCTCCGAAACGTGTGCATAGTTCCTGTCAAAATCAGTGGGAATTATGTGAAAGTATCAGAGGACAATGAGATCATGGTGCACTTAAGTTGTGAGAATTGTCTCACTGCATTGTTCATTTGCTAAGGATTGGTGTCTGCAACTTAAAGCTTTTATATTAATGATAATAATGCCTAAGATTTTTTTCTTGAGATTTCCTGAATTAGGTCATGCATCACTTGTGTCTAAATTTAGTCTTTAGACTGCTCTAATATTTTCTCTTATTTCATATTCATCTCTCTTCTGTCTGCTGGCTTCATTTCAGACAAAGAAAGTCAATATTTTCTCTGCAAGTTATTTCATTTTGTTGGTCTATGATATCATAGTCAGCTGATCTTATGTAATATAGAGTTGAAGACAGACTGTTATCCTTCCTTTTACAAATAAACAGATCAAAATAACATAGGTTCATGGTCAAATTAAGTATTTTTAGAGCTATTAAAGCAGTTAAAACAGTTCTCTGCTGATGAGAAAGTCTGCCTCTTTTCCTGGTGGTCTCTTGTTTCTCCTCCACTTGCATTTGATCTCTGTAACACTGACCATTTTGCTGGTAACAAAGTCATCATTCACTCATTACTTAGCAAGTCTGAGCACATTTTATGGTTGATAGCTGGATTGCCAGCATGATCCAAAATTAGCCTCTTTCTGCTTATTCTTGCTTAGCCTGTAGGGCCAAGGCAGTACAAAACTCAACATGTGGCAGGAAGCAGCAAACGATAGCTGCTGTGTTTCTTTACGCCAAAGGGGCTAAGTCCTCCACTGTTTTGAATGCAGATAACTCTGTTGTCAGCAGATGAAAATCTGGTCCAACAGCATCAAGAACCCCACCATTTTTTCAGTCTGTGATTTGGACAGGAGCTGGATATCTCTGGTTTACAACCGCAAAGTGGCCTTAAAAGGTCCATGATACACATGCACAATCATTTCTGCGTAGGCTGTGGGAATTAGCGACTGTGTAGGAGGATTGGTGTTTGCACGGTGTCGCTGTTTTCCTTGGTAGGAGGCAGTTGAGGGGAGCAAGAGCAACGCTACGGGAGCTGCTGGTCAGCCCCGACTGTCGGCACACTTAGATTTTCTCTCCCAGCACAGTGGATTAAATTTGCTGCTGGCAAAAGGGCAACACAAATGTATTTTAAAATCTCTTCCTCCATGTAATCAAAAGGAAAGGAACATGACACGAAAGCTGCCGAACAAAGAGCAGACAAGCACACCCAGCCGTTCAACCTCCCCTTCAATCACTCGCACTACGGCTGGCTCTCAAGGCCTGTCTAGGTCATATTATGACTCCTTTATTAGTGTTTAAGGTCACTGGGAGACATGCAAGTGCATCCTATATCAGGAAGTGTAGTATGTCTCAAGAGTGAAATATTTGGCTGTTGGTGGGAGCCATGGCTGCGACTCGGAAATCCCGGGAAGTGTCTGAAGGGCAGGCAGGCTCCAGGCGCCGCGCTGCCTCCCAGCAGATAGAGCCACCGGGAAGCGGAGCGGCTTTCCTGCCATTCTCCGCACGGGGCTGCCTTCCTCCCAGACTTTCCTACCGAGCGCCGACAGCCCCTTTGCCACTCTGTCCAGCTGGCTGCAGGCTGCAGTTCAAAAGAAAAGGCCTCCGCTAAAGCAGGTACCCAGCACAAAAATGTGCCGCCGTCTGATCCGGTATTGTTGCTCCTGCAGGAAAACTGATTAGGAGCACGTAACGCGGGCAGAGAGGAGGTGCGTGCCAGCCTGCAGCCCTGCGTGAGCGGGCAGTAGATTTATTGGCGTATTTATCGGCACTGGGCCGTGGGGAGACTTGGCGAGCGTGCAGAGGCGTGCCGCCCCACGACACGCACCACAGCCCAGCGCCCACAGGCACCCGCCGCCAGCGGGGAGGGAGAAAAGCAAGAGATGTGGTTCTTGGACCCGACTCCTGACGTCTTTACGGTCAAGGCTGCAGGCCTTTCTGGAGCCGCAGGTCCTGCAACCGAGATTAGAACGCAAGTGCAAAGACCCTTGAAAGGTGTTGGATGATAGTTTCACAGCTTCCTTAGCTGTACCCACATCCATTCTGTTGCTCTTTTGCTCTAACTTTAACATCACTTGGGCATAACCCACCCTCAGAGTACATGCATTTTTTTAATGCAGTGTGCTTGACAATAGCTAAATGAAGCTGCTGTTGACAAATTATTATGTAAAAAGGGAGGCGGAAACCGGGTCATTTTTCCTTATCTACGCGATAAAGTTCAAAATATTTATGTTGTATCAGTACATGCAAGGATAATACCCCCTTCTTTTTATTGTCCTCATGTAAAAGAGATAGATAGCGGGCGACAAGGGTGTGTAAATGACGACAAAAATTTAAACATTGAAATGCTTGTCAGCTATTTTAGCTCTGGTCTTCCTGCATGGTAGAGGATCCTCTCAAAAACACATCCAACTGCACAGTAAAAAAGTGAATGTTTCCCCTTACAGCAGGAAGAGACTATCAAGAAATCATCATCTTGATCTGACAGATTACAATTACAACACCTCTAAGCTCCCTTGAATGTTAAGCACAAATAGATGGAGAGAGCAAACTCCTGGTAGCACTGATGCCTGCTGTAGCTACACAGTTATCCCCACCAGGAACCCCATTTTCAGGCGTTAGCAACTTTTTTGTTTTTCCAAACTGGCCTTGGCCAAATAGTATATGTGTGTGTGTGTGTCTGTGTGTGTGTATTTGTGTGTGGTTTTATATGTGTATATGTGTGCATACACAGTAAATACATGTTTACTGTTTGGTTTTTTAGATTCAGTGAAATAGTCAGCCAAAAATAGGAGAATTCAGCATAGAAAGTGTTGAGGCTGATTTCAGTTGGCAAGATCTCTGTTCAGAGCCATTTTTTTATTTCCCAAAAAAGTATTTGGCTTTTAAAAGAGATATTTTTATTGAAATTTCATTAAAAATCACACTTGAAACACAATCTAAAAGGAAACAAACCAATAACCATCTTAAAAAGAAGGCTTAGTAAGGAAAAAAAATGGCAAATTATTTAAGTGTTAATAATACTTAGATTAAATGTCTGGGCTTAAAGGAAAAACTCCAATAACATCACCAATGTGTGGCCAATAGTCATCTTCTAAAAATGCCAGGTTTTTTATGAAACATTTTTGTGTGTTTTGGTCAGCTGCAGATTAATTTCCTTTTTTTTTTTTTAGCACAATGAAAGGAGGGGAAAAGCCACATTTTATAAATGCTCAAGCCTCTGGGTTAAGGGTGTAGTTTTAACTTCCTGTCTCTGAGTAAATTTTCACACAGCCAGAGACGTTTTATTAATACAGTTCATGCAGGTAAAAAGTGGTGTATGTGCACACAAGAAAAAGCTTTTACTGGAGAGTAGGCTTTCCCTGAAGTATTTTATCCTGTCTAGAAAAAATCCAATACAATACAGTGATAGGCAGTACTTACAGCACATACCTGTGTGTGGTAGCAATTAAGTCCTGACCTTCACACTCCTCTGTCCTATGGGACATCCATCTGCCATCATGGGGCACCTCTGAGCAGCATCTTTGCTCTGGGTAGCTGACACCGGCATGCACAACATGCACTCTAAGCACCTTGGGCAGTCAGCTCACAGATGGAGATTTGCTTGTGTGCTGATTTTGGCAGTCAGATCAGATTAGTAGGTCTAACTTTATGCCAGCTGGTTTTGACATGTTCATTTATTATGTTGTATTTAATTATTTATGGTTGTACAGCAATAAAAACCATCTATGCCTCATATTGCTGCCTTTAGAAGATCATCTACGATTAATATTATGGATAGCACCCAGAGAGTCCGCTGGAGACTTTTGGGAAATGTTAATCTCAAGAGGTCTCATGTGTGGTTTTCCCTGCTGTTTCGTCATCTCTCCCTGGAAGGATGTCTCGCCCGCCCTGGTTAAGGTAGCAGCAATACGTGAGGAGATGATAGTGTTGGGCTGAGAGTTTTCTCCTTTCCTCTTCCAGAGAAGGACGCCGTTCTCCAGCATAGACCACGCAAGATGTTGCAGGCCTGGAGAAGCTGCGAAGGGTTGTGTGCAATCTGTTTTTCTCACGCAGATCTGAGATCAACAGCGTGACAAACCTGGCTGTGTCAGACATACATGGCAGGCTCAGAGCATTAATAAGCATTTTTCTTTGCTGTCACTGTAAGACAAGTCTCTGCCCTGTGAATCTGTTGGAAGATATTTACTGCTTGGGTAAAAAAAAAACCCCAACTGTTAGACAGATGAAATTAATTAAAGGTTTCACTTTGCTAAGTAAAATTTCATATTTCCCTCCATGTAGGCTATTATAGGTTGCCTGATGACTAACCTAAACATTATCACACGACATGCTGTCATCTTTCATAAATAATATATGGAGTGCTGTAATCCTGCATAAACCCAACTTTGGATGTTGAGAAATATTATGCAAGTGTCCAACATGAAAAGAATAATGTTTCTTATTCCACCACTCTGGCCAAATACCATGTTGTCTTTACTGGAAAACTGGTGTTCATCAAACGAGTTTAAAGCTGAGAGCGGGAGAGGGTGGGACATTGCATTCTTGAGAAATGACGTTATAAATAATACGGTACTGGTTTGTCTTTGTGCTGTTAGTAAATCTAGGATATTATAGAGCAAACAGGGAGAACACGCAATACTGTTCTTGTGCTCCAGTCTCTCTTTTTTCTTTGAACACATAAGACTGCGTAAGGTGATCTGTGCTCACCGGGGCTTCCTGTTCCCTTCTGCTTCACTCTCTTAAGCTTAGAGCTCTAGATAAAGAAATATCAAACTTTCTCAATCTTTAGCCCATAATCAAAAAGAAAAAGGGAGGGGGAAGAAAGAAAATCTAGCATGGCTTTGCTTTTATTTCTATACAAAAACATAGATGTTATAGAGGAAGGAAAGGACTAAAGGAGAGGACGAGGTTGATTTTGAGAGGCTGTATAACAGAAGTCTTGAGATATAAGCAGTTCTTCTGCATGTTAGTGGCTTTCTAGAGCATACAGGTCTTCAGATCATAAGCATTGAAGATCTATTTTAAAGGTGCCATTTTTAATCTGGGACTCTTCTTTACATAATGTTTCACCAATTGAAATAGGGGTAGGCTTTTTGTTTTTTTAAATAGGATCAGGCCTTTTGCCTTTAACTGATGCAACAGACTATATTGTAATGCATGCTTACTGTTCAAGATGTAAAAAATAACTTTCACTAAGCAGGCTTGGAGGTCTGCAGTATCAGCCCATGGTGCACTGTGCCTGCTTTGGGGGTTTTGATGAACGCATCAGCCTCACACGGAGGTGCTGCTGATGTGTGCTCTCATTTGCAGGAACTGGGTAGAAGTTGTTTAGCTGAAAGATGCTAATGACCTCTTTTATCAAAGGAAACAAAAGGCAAAACAAGTGCTTTATTAATTTTTTATACGGATTTCTATGGCTCACCTGGAAACCAGAATGTTGTCAGAAATCCTGGAAATTATTAGAATGTAACAATGAAGGAGTCTTTTAGAAGTTAAAATCCCTTTCTTGTGGGAGCTTTTTCTGAAAGGCCCAGCAAGATGTGGAAGCTTGCAACTGTAAAAAATGTGACTTGGCTGCAACAAGTCCAAAGGTTATGCAAGGCTCTTCTCTCCTTACCACGTTTTTCCTCTCGCCATTTATCTCTCTTCTCCCCCCTTTCCATTTCACCTTCCCTCCCTCCCCTGATTCTCCCACCAGCATACAGCTCCTGGGAAGGAAGGAGATAGACTGCTCTGTCCCCTGCCTTTGTAGGCACAGAGGACCGCAATGAGAAGGAGCTTCTCTCCCCCTCAGCAGGAAGCTTTAACACACTGCTGTCCTGCTGCAACATCAATACCTCAAAACCTGGTGGGGTATGGGAGCACTCCAGGTGACACAGAAACAACTGTTAAGCATGACCATAATGAAGAGAGAAAAACAGCAAACAGTTTTTCTCCTTCCTCTCTATTTTGTAGTGAGAAGGGGAACTGAGTAGGTTAATTGGAGATAGGGACTTGGTAAAGGAGAATCAAAGTGCTCTCCACCCAGTGCTGGCTGGCAAAGGATGCACCCTCGTCCTGCAGAGGGAGGGATGGGTGCATGGCACGGTGCTGGCCCCAGCCCCAACTTTTTTCTTGATCGCTCTGTGAATATTGTTGACATTTGAGATAGGTTTGGGTAAGCTTGAATAGCTTTAAGACCAGAGTATAGAGCTTTTGTGCTTCTCTATAGGTGAAAGTCTGGTCAGGTTCTAGCAACACTGACTAGAAGAGAGCAGAGAGACATGTTTGGGAGAGATCACTAAAAGAGCTTGAAAGTGGGCAGGGCATTTGCCTGCAAACTTTCCTTTATCATTCTAAACATGCAGTCTGGAGATATTAATACGAAGACATAGGCTGTGGTTTCTATTCCCTGAGAAGCACAAGGTAGACTGCTCCTATTCATCTAAGTACTTGTTAGGTTCATGTAAGCCAGTGAAAGCCTTAATCTTGCATAATAAATATCTGATAATGAACACTGCTCAAAGACTCTCCTGGTGAATCTCAGAAGTTCAGGCCAGCTTTCCTACACTGATTTATCCACAGCCTACTGTTTAGAAAGCTCTTGGAGTCCTTTGCTGAACCTAAAACCTGATACCTAAACTTTCACTGAAAAGACTTTTCTGTGGTGCTGTGTCCCAGTCAGCCCTAAGCCTGTATTGGCGTCTGGGGTTATTCCATCCCAGATGTAAGACTTTGCACTTGCTTTTGTCGAACTCCATGAGGTTCCTGTCAGCCAGTTTTTCAGCTTCTTCATGTCGCTCTATATAGCATCCCCGCTCTCCAGCATATTGACCCTCTCATCCTGCCAGTGCATGTAGTCCTATCATCCAGGTTGTTAATTAAGATATTAAACTGTAAACCCCAGCTGGACTTTGCACTCCTGATCACAGCTTTGAGCCTGGCAGTCCAGACAATTTTTCACCCACCTTATCATCCACTTGTACAGTGATAATGAAACTATGGGAGACTGTGTCAAAGACCTAGCTAAAGTCAAGGTGTATGACATTCACTGCCCTACCCTTGTCCACAGCATATGATCACAGAAAGCATTGAGACTGGCCAGGCATGATTTGCCCTTGGCAAACCCATGTTTGCTGCTCCCAATCCTCCTCTTGTCCTTCATGTGTTTGGAACAGTTTCTAAAAAAATCTGCTCCATCACCTTCCCAGGGGTTGGGGTGAGGCTGACCAGCCTGCAATTCCCTGCATCATCCTTCTTGCCCTTCTTAAGGATGGGTGCGATGTTGCCTTTTTCCAGTCCTGAGGAGCTTCCTCCAAGTGCCACGACCTTTTGAAAATTATGTAGACCAGCCTCACAATGATGAGAGCCAGCTCCTCCACAACCCTTGGATGCATGCCAGCTGGGAGCATGGACTTGTGCCCGTCCAAGTGGTCAAGTGATCCCTAGCTCTGTCTTTGTGTCCTGCAGGTATGGTCTCACTCCCACAGACTCTGCCAGCAGACTCTGGGACATGCAAGGCCTGAGGACAAGTGAAAACTGAGGCAAAAAAGGCACAGAGGTGCACCTTTCCCTTCCCACTAAATTCCTGACCCCATTGAGCAATGGCCCCACACTATCCTTAGCCTCCCTCTTGCTGCCAGTGTACTTACGGAGGAAACCTTTCCTGTTGTCCCCCACCCCCCTTGCTAGCTTCAACTCCATATGAGCTTTGGCTTTCCTTATTCCATCCCTATATGCATGGTCAATGTCTCTGTATCCTCCCAATCGGCCTGTCCCAGCTCCTGTCTCTGTGTGCTTCCTTTTTGTGCTCAGGCTCAGTCAGGATCACTACGTTCATCCATGACTGCCTTCTATCATGCTTGCCTAACTCTCTGCACATTGCCTCGGACGATTCTTGTGCTCTGAGGAGCCTGCGCTTGATGATGTGAATATGATTTAGCTGCGCCCAAAGTTCCAGCATTGCACCTTAACCAGTGCTGAGTGCATTTCCCCAGCAGCCATGGCACCTGTGGGCACACTCATCTCTCTATGCTGATTTTCTATAGCATTTCAAAACCAATGGAAGGTTTGGGGCAATTTTTTGAGGTTTAAAGTGAGCTTCACCCAGCAAAAGTTTAATACTTTGTCTTATAAAGACTCTGACACAAGACAACAGTTTGCATAAAGAGAAAAAATACTGTTTGTGAGACAAAAATACTTTTCTTTGGGGTCAAATCAGACAGTCTATATTAAAATTCCCCAAACTCTAAAAGGCATCATACATATCACCATTTTTTTGCCTCAAATGCATTTCTGTTCTGCCTTCTTTTACACACACCACAGTACATATGTTAAAGGAAAAGGGATAGCTTTTCCCACCTTCCCAAAGCTAATAAAAAAGACACTTCCTTGTAGATTCTTGTCCCTTCAGGGAAAAGATGAGAAAATAAGCAGCCCAGGATGACTGATGTACACTCACCACATTAAATGCGCTATTCCAAGGTGTAGATATTGCAGTAATGAGTGTGCCATAAGAACCTGAATGCAACGGAATAAAACATTATGCTCCACCTTCGTGTTTTTCACCAGCCCAATGCACTAGAAAGGATATCCTACTGGTACCTTCTCAAAGAAGTAAGATTGGGCACAATGGGCAGACATGGCTTTCATCTTAAATTCTAAAGTAAGTTCCTATACCTTTTCCTTTTGAAGAGAGCCTTAAGAAAACATGAGGGTGAAGCATGGAAAGTCTTAAGAGCCTTTGTAGGAAGGTACATATGCAAGAGCCTGAAAACTAATAACAAGACAGCATGTTTGCAGGTGGCTAGATTTTCAGTGAAGGTTTCCACAACTAGCTGTCTTCAAAATATCCTTGGCACTAGAAAGCTCTTTTTTTGGATTACCCAAAATATGATGCATGATGCCAGGGCCAGCATTAGGACTGAAAAATAGGACAAGTGACTAGGGTGCCCAAACATGCCAAGGTATGAAGCTAAGTTAGGAAGCACTGAAAGTCATCCAGTATTGGATGGGATGAGAGAAGGATCCACCCCATGGGCCCTGTCTGATATTTGCCCTGGCTCAGTGGGAACCATGGTAGTAGGTGTCAGTCTAATAAGACTCATTGTAAAGGAGCATATGTGATTAACAGGCAAAAAACCCAGCACATCTGTGAATTGGCAACATTTGTGGAGGATTTGTGTAGATACAGGTGCAGACAGCAAAACCTGTTCCAATGGGGGAATGCAAACAAGATCTGAGATTGTCGGAGAACTTGCCATGGAGACAAGGACAGAAAAGTAAAATTGGGGGTATTTTGCATTCCTTTCTTCTTTGTTGCTTTGTATTCATTCTTAGAATTGAATTGACACCTTTATTTGGGGTTCTGAAAGGGAATGGCTAGTTTATGTAGAGTATGTGATGCATTATTGACTGGGACTAGGAGAACCTCCCTCTTATTCAAACTGTGCTTTACTTTCCACGTGTTGTCTGTGGTCTGGATGGACAAAACTACATCTCTGAGGATATGTACCTTGCAACTGCATGCCAGAAACCCTCATATAATGCTGGATAAAAAACTGTGTGCCAACACAGAAGAACAGGAGTATAAAAATATTTAAGAGTAAAGCTATTCTGTATACATACAAGGCAAATCTGTGAAGGAAGCAAAGTACTAAATCAGAATAAATAACTTTTAAACCTGGGGGTATTCTCTTGCCTCATCTAATCTCATATGATCTTAAACATATTGATTTTTGTTTAATTCTTGATGCTGAACATAGGCATTAGAGTCAATTTTGTAATGAAAATGTGACCTAAACATCAAAAGTAGAAGGACATAAGCACTTTTGATAGTTACTAGTGAACAGAAAAAGTTTAAACGTAAGTGGATCAATAAGTAAAATGTTCTGCTTTAGTTTACAAACTTTATTTTTTCCAGTCTACAATAGCACTGAATAAAACTATTTTGGCTGCAGTGTCCTCCTGAAGTCCCTCCCACCTACTGCTGTGGAGAGCCCAGAAGCAGGGACTTTGGGGCACTTTTACAATACTCTTAGGTCACTGTGGTGTACCGGTAGCAGAACAAGGTCTACTCACCTCAGCTTTCACATCCAGGCTAGCACAGAACAGTTTAGAGCAAAAAAATTTCCAACAGGCTTTCTAATACCTTACCAGTGTTTTGTGCAGTAAAATTTATGCAATAAAATGTGTGCTTTCCTGGGAAATAATAAATATATTTTGGAATAAAAAACATATTACGGAAATCTGGGATTCCGTCATAATAATAGATATCTTAAAGGAAGATAAATTGGAGTCTTGAATATAACATCTGTTTATTGGAAAACTTTATTAGGTGCTTGGGGTTAATGGTTAATATTATTAATTCTTGCAAGCTGAGCATTGTTTCATGATAGGGTATCAAGAAAGACAGCTGCAGAAAGAAGGGGATGCCAGACCTTCAAACAGTTAGAATTTTGGACTTGGTTTCTCAGGGTCCCAAGTTGGTAGCAGGGCAATATATTTAGTATTCCCACTAACAAGGAAGGCTGCTATCTCACTACTTGACAATCTGCAGGCATGTAATGAGTGTACCTCATAGGTTATCCATTACCATGCTAGACTTTCAGTTTGTCACTTGAGTTGTTTAAATTAAGATGGGTTGGCTTTCCAATAGAGTTGCCAGAACTGAGGGACATCCTGGTGAAAGAGGTGAAATTTTGATGTTAATCACAAGCAGTAAATTTCCACCTTACAATAAATTTAAAACAGAAATCTACAGAAAGCTAAAATGAATAGTATAGAACTAGGTATCAACCTTCACAAAGTAATTTGCTTACTCTGTGGTAGTTATAAATACGGTTTAAAATGCAGTTTATTTATTTCTACAGTGGATATTTGCAGCTTCTACAGTTGGTAAATCTGTAAACAACACAGCACAGCTACTTAATTAAGACTATAGATGTGGTTTTGACTGTTTTATATTTGGGATAAATTCTTCTGCTTTTCAAGTCATAGGGCCAGAGAAAACAGGTTTTGGTCTGAGTTTTTTGTTTTGTTTTAGGGGAATTGTTTTCTCCAATGTGCCTGTATAGAGGTTTACATGAATAGGATTGCAGCAAAGATTTTTAGAGAAACTCTGGGAAAAAAAAGGAGAGCAATATATAAATCTTTGCTATTTTGCAGAAGACTTATGTGTTAAGCTGCAAATGAACCAGATAATGAGGAGCCTTATGCAAAAATACAGTAAAACACTGACTTCTCTTTTGCATCTTTTTATGCTAAAGTAACTTTAGTGAAATGTTTCTTTAAAATACTGGGGGTATCCTGCAGGAGAGAATCAGTTCCAGAAAGCATGACATTATATGGTTAGCTTTCTCTACCTTATTGACCATAGAAAATATCTGTGAGAAAATATCTGTTTGCATCTCCATGCAAACTTAAAATTCAACACAGAGATAAAGCGCTAAGCATTCTGAGTTATAAAACCTGTTGCACATCATTATGCCAAAAGTAATAACAGTGAAAGAAACTAAATCAGTACATCCTCTGAGGCGGACCCAGATTTAGTGCAAAGAAAAGCTGCACTATGACCATATCAGAATTTGTTCTCCTCCCTGGGCCAATAACAGGGCTGCCATGAACTAAATACTATTCAAATTTCTGTCATTCAATTTATAATGGATAGCTTTGAAGTATTACCTCCAGTGTTACAAAATAAGAGAAATTTTCTCCGCAAGAGAGATAAAAGAGATACGTCTTCTGGCAAAGACCTAAAAGTAGGTACTCAAGGGTCTACAGGGCCCTAATCTTTTCCCCTCTAAGGCAAACTAATTTAAGGAATATACTATCAGGCTTACAGCAGATCATATGAACTCTCTAGGGCACATTTGGGTAGTAGATCAGAAACATTAGTTGCATAAAATTGATTAACAGAGCTGTGCAATCAGAAACAGAGAAAGCTTATGGTGAAGGTCTTGTAAGAAGTAACTTGTTATTAATCCATTTGAAAATGTTATACTGGCACATAAATAATTTGGAAAGCACTTGTTTCTGTCAGAGGCTGGCTCTTGCACTTCAAAAACTGGTGTCTCTGATAAACTCCAGCAAAGAAGGCTCAGAGTTATCCTGCTAGAGGTTAACTTTCCTGTTCTCCAGCTGCACCCACAGCAGGGCAGGGTAACTGGGACTATATTGCCAATGAGTTCTGCTCCTGTCCGGATTTAAGGACAGGACACTGAAGGCTCCTCTGAATATAAGGTTCAGTCATATGTTACTGGCCTGGGTTACCAAAAATATAAGACACAGAAGGAAAAAGCTGCAAAAGAAATCAGGACAGTGGTGAAATACAGATTATTGACAGCTTAGTAAATGTTCTGGGCAATATGTCATGGACCATCTCAGAGGAGCTCTTATTGTAGGATGCTAAAGTTGCTGTATCATGTGGTATGAGTCATGTAATATGTCTCTGCATTTGAACAATGTTTTGTAAATTAAACACTGAACAGATGAGGGCCTATAATATAATTGCCAAGGTCTGTGAACACGGATTCCATCACAAAATGGCACATGCTGCTGTGATGGCTGTCATCTCCTGCTTGAACGTGTCAGAGGCACTGTAGGAGCAGACAAAAAAGCTTGTATAGACTGAACTGGATTGCTGAAGAGGTAAAGAGCAAACATGGAAGTAGGAGGCTTTGCAGAAACTTAGTGCTTCCCTAAACCTACAGGCTCCAGCTTCTGATACAGTTTAGAGCAGCCCAAGGATCGATCTGACCGGACTGGAATGATGACATAAAGGTCATTGTGTTGGTTGAGCGCTGGCCAAAACTGTCTACATTATAGGCAAAAACTCATTTACTGTTAACATGCAGTTTCTAACCCTCCCAGCTCATCCTCCATGTCTTCTTTCCAATGAAGAAAGGCAAGTAAGGCACCTGTATAGTTTGTACTCATAACAGAGAAATCGTCACTTAGTTTCCTTATTCCCACCTCATCTCTTTGAGTTAAGAGTTAGTTTCTTTGTCTGTTCTCCGTAAATTCACTCACTGTGACCTTGCATCATTGCAATTGGGGGAGCTTTGTATTTTGCTAGGAGTGGAATTGCCTCGAGGTAGTATACAAGTAACTGGTATTTCCTTCCAGGAGTGGGATTCAGACTTTGACTGTTGCTTGGTTATATGAAACCACTGATGATGAGTGGTCAGCCAGGTTTCTAATTTTCTGCTGGATTTCATTCATATTTCAAAGAGGTTTAAGAACAATAGGTATTACATTCTCTGCTGCCAGACGTACTGCCAAATTGTCCAAGTCCTCTACTGTTTGTGCCCTTGAAAGAAACATTTTTCTCAACAGATAAGCACTTCTGATATGCAAAGAGGAACAGCACTGAGTATAAAATTAGGGAGTTTCTTCATTTGCATAAAGGTAAGGATCGTGTTGTCATTTTGATTGATAAGCAGATTGAACACTTTGTATTTTCATTTCCTAAATCAAAATGAAGCATCATTCCTCCAAGGAATGCCACTAACTTGGTCATTCTGTGCAACAGGTACCTCTCATTTGCTTGTGGTCCAGTTTAAAAGCATGTGATGACTTTGAAATACTCAGTAGATAAAGATTTATAGGATGATTTTACATTCTTGAGAAAACTGGGACAAGAGAATAAAAGTAAACATAGAAATATGGAAAATGTTCCTATTTTGACAGCTGTACTGAACATTTATGTAGTGAAAAATCAGGTGACTAAAGATGACAGAGAACTAATAATTTTGCCTACAGGGACCAGAAATATGTAGTCTCATGAATCCCTCCAGGAAGAAGATGGCTACACTAAGACAAAAACCTTTAGTTATAAAAATTCTTACACAATGGGTAATAAACTTACATGTAACACACGGCAAATTTCTATTGTTAAACTGAAAACAAAGTCTTACATTGAAGTTAGTAAATTGAAAAGTACCCTAGTGGAAAGTGGCATAAATGTTACAGCAGTTGCTTTTAGATTGGAGAATGATGCACTGAATGTAACAAGAAACAACAAAAGAATTTGTTATTGCCTCTTATATTCTCAGATTTGTAGTTTTTCTGTAGAAGTAGAAAATATGACAAATATCTCCTAAAATGGCTAATTCAGAGACCATGTAGTTCCTGGAGTCTCAGTGGAAAGTGTTCACAGACTGTGCAATCACTGCATCATTTGAGCAGACCTAACAAAACAATCTATTAAAAAAAAAAAAAAAAAAGAACAACAGTTTCTTATTTTCAAATGGAAGAGGAGCATAGACTAGGAGGACACATGAGGAGCAATGTGACTGGCTGTACTGGTTGTCATCTACACTTCACCATATACCTTGCAAATGGTGCTTATAGCCATTGCTATCTGGTCAGTAGTAGAGAAATGGAAGTGTGAAAGAAAATGTAATGATTTACAATTATTCTAAAGAATAGAATTATAGACACGAAGTTTATATGTTACCAGATACAACAGGAATGTAAAATATGAAGTGCTTCCTGCAACAGACCATTTTAGGAACAAACATTACAAGGATAATAAATTCAAAGGCTTCCAGAGACAAACTTGTTAAAATTTCTGTTTTAGCAAGGAACCAAAGTCAAACCACTAGGAACACAAAAATATACACATTGCAGTGAGCGGCTACACAGCATGGTCCAGATCTGGGGTCAAGTTTTCACACTGGTGATTTAGGAGCCCAAGTCCAATGAGCGTTCCCTGCAGCCACTCTTAGATTAGAAGTGACTTCCGTTCTTTTAGGGGTGGTAGGACAGATGATGTGGCTGCTCTTCGGCTGCTGCCAGCCAGCTCTGTTAACCTAAATTGGCTTAGGCTGTGAGGCAGATGGCAGCTGAGGCAGGCTGGGTGCAGGGGTGGAGAGATCCCTGAGGGCAATAACCTCTCAGGGGTTATTGTCCCACGAATCCCCAGAGCTTCGGAAGAGACAGCTAGAGATGGGCAAGCAAGCAACAGAAAATCGTAAACATCTTCAAGAAACGAGAGAAATAGCTTAGGCAGAATTATTAGACAAATTTTAATTCTCTGTGTGTGTGTTTTGTTTTCTTTTTTTAAGGAGAGATCTGTGATTACTCAGATGGGATTGGAGAAGGCTGGAAAATTGTCATCTGGATATTTATTTCATAGTAAGCCATGATAATATTAATGTATTAGAGTAAGATACAGTTTGGTATCTATTATTTCACTCCCTTTGGGTAGTCACTGTTGAAGCCGAGGGTTACACCTACACCGGTAAATAAAATGGACCAGGGCCTGCTCTCTGCCCTTGGAAGTAAGTGGCATGGCATAGCTTCTGTCTGTACAGCCAAACCCTTCCTTACTGCTTCATGGGAAGAGTCCCTGCCTGTGCTGTCCCCAGGTTGTCCCTGGGACTAGCAGCTGACCACCTCCATGAGCACTGATGTTCAGTGCCATCCAGGCTGCTCCCGCGGCCGGCCCAGAGAGCACAGGTCCCACCTGCCAGCCTCCCACTCTGTTGTCAGTGTCCTGGGGGGCTCCAGCATATCTCCGTGTCTACAGGCAGGCAACCGAGGGGAACTCCTCATGAAGATCTTCTTGTCTCTAAGGTCCCTCGATAGGAAGGGGGGACAGAAGGGCACCCGGTGTGGGTAAGGCAGGTTAGGGGCTCTGCACCTCTCTCTCTAGGACCTGTAAAACCATACCACATGGCAGTTAAATTGCTAAAGCTAGCTGGGGAGATGGGAGTTTTCATAAGTACCCCTCCTCTTCCACTTAAACAGGTCAGAAATAGTCTTATTGGTATAAAATGGTTTGAAGGGGATTGTATTTGGGAAGGAGCTTCGACTAGACACTGACACAGTGTGTATTTTTTTTTATCATCTGCAACAAGTTTTTGTGGTGGAATAGTGGCACCATTCACACCAAGTGAGGCTTTAGGATTGAATTTGATAACGTTAAGGCACAGTGATGAATTGGTTAGCTCCGTGCTGGGTTGCAAATGAACATCAGATACTGTACAACAGTTTCCTCTTTGTTTGGTCTGAGTGGTATTCTTACACAAATCTTGGGGCTTGAATCAGGATTTTCCACTATCCGGCTTATGTTGGGCAAATGAACGTTAACTTAATAGAGGGCAGTATTGCATTGTATTTTCATATACCCATGGACGTATATAGCAAATAGATCTCAGAAGACTTTTGCTTCAGTTAGGTAGTACTGCTGTGAATAATCATTTCAGCTTTTGTTTCGTACAGTTACAGTTCTCACTTTCTAAGGGCTGAAGGAGCATGTACATGGGTGTGCAAAGGCCACGAAGAACAATGTTACCAAGCCTGTTTGTAAAGAAAATGCACGTAATAACACTTGGAGTACTTAAGAGCGATTTATGTAGCCATCTAGATAATGTTACAGGAGTTACTGTTATGCTAAGTGCATAATACTGTGTTAGTCCTGCTTATCTCATTTCACTTACTTGACAGACAGTTCTTGTACCAGACCAGTTCGTGCTTGTGTGAAATAAGCAGTGAGAATAATGCACAATCCGTCTTATTTTAATGTTTTTGCCACCTGGAGCCAGAAATGGGCTTTCAATCCAAGGAACAAGGAAGCTCCTTTCATAACTTCCTAACGAGCTCACGCTCCCTCTGTTTGACATCGTGCTGCACACAGCATGTCTTTCCACAGATGTCGTAGAGCCTATTGATGAGTACCTGCTCTTCTTTTAAAGCTAGGGAGTTATTTCACTGCCCAGAAGTGCAAGTAGACATGAGGAGAGAACTCTATGTGTAGGTAAGGATGCGCATAATGTCCTTTATTCCCTTTATTGAATATGAGTTTGATCCAGTATCTACCAGAGTCCTGTTCTCTGCTAGTATTGATAACACATTTTAAACACTGAGAAAAAACACCTGTAACTTATTGTGGCTGGCTAATATAAGAAGCTGTCATTGTGTATTATTATTGGTGTATCAGTAGGGGTGGATGAGCAGCAGCAGAACCGGCACGGCAGTAAACGCTCTGGAAGACTAATATGACCTGCAATTCAGAAAACTTTCCTTGATTATACCAAAGGTAAAGAACACAATTGGATGAATCTAAGAGTGCTACCCTCACAACATTGTATGTGTACTTTTTGTCCCTGGGACAGAGTGACTGGAAATGGCAGCTTTCGGAAGTAAACTGATGTGCTTACTTTCAAATTTACCTTTGTCCCAAAGTAAATATGAATTCAGAGATTGTGAAATGGGATAATAATACAAAATATATACAAAATGGAAAACAATGATTAAGAATCTAAGATAACATCACTGAGGAATGTTTTCCCCATTTTGCCTATGGGTAAAAGTCTTACGAATTTTCCTTTTGTGTTTTGGTGCTTTCATCTGTAAGACATTTGAAACATCTCATTCATATGGAATACTGAGGAAAGAAATATCATATTACTTATATTAGACTATGTTGCATTAAATCATAGCAAGGAATATAATCTGCTGGTGAGCAAGTAGGAGTTTAATCATTCTTCTTATAGAAGTTATCGTTAAATTACCTAATCCCTCAAACAACTGACAATCAAGGATTAAAATGCTTCACAGTCCTAGCTACAATAGTTAATTGTTAAGTTAATCATCCTGTAAGGTTTAATGCTCTGTCATTCTCTTGCTACTAATTGCTATCAGGGCGTCTTTCTCACTCTTCGTTGAATAATATCGTGATTTTCTTGATAAGAAAAAAACCCCACTGTGGTCACACGACACAAAACACTGATCAAGAATGAACTCACATCATCAGCATAAATGTGCTAAAAACCATTGACAACCCAACTTTGTACCAGCAGGATTTATGCCAGATCTTGTATTATCTTCCTGTGCTGCTCTAACTTTGTGCTGGTTCAGCTATTTTAAGTCCTCTTAAAGTCAGAACAAAACTGGCAGAAAAAAGCCTAAAACTGGCATAGACTCTGTAGTGTGTGCTCTGGTTAATCTGACAGAGATATGGTTGTGTGATGATGCTTGGGCTTCACGGGTGATCTGGCAGGGCTCAGACCTCTGAGAGATGCAGAGCGGAGAATGCAGAAACTTTGAAGTTGGGATAAAGCAGAAAACTTTCATGGGCCAAACCAAATCCTTGGGCTGGAGCCCCAGTCAAACACGCAAAGCGCCTTGGTCAGACTCCAACCATCACTGCATCAATCTGTTCCTAGCAGGGATAGGAGAAGCGGATAGCTGACACCTACCCCTGGCACCTGAGAATGAAAGGATGAACCAGAAATAGATTCCTCTGATTAGCCCTAATCACTGTGTACCTATGGTTCTTCTGAAAGAGTCAACTTGATTTGCAATAATTTTATCAGAGAAATTCTTCTTTTAGCAGAGAAGGGGCAATTCCTTGCCTCCAGGACCTCTCAGTAATTTTATTTATTACTTTATGAAGTTCCCATCAAAGAGGCTACTTACAGGGATCAGACAGTCTCTGTTGGAAGTACACTTGAATGCGTTCTGTAAGAATAGAGAAAACTCTGGTAGCAACTTAGGGAGAATATTTTTTTTCAAGGAAGGGAAAAAAGTCTGAAAATACTTTTTATCAGGTCTCAGGAGTGTCTTCTATGGCCCTTAGTAATCAGATAAAAGGGTCTGTGTGATGTTTACACAGCCTCCCGCAGAGTAATTGCCATAGCAGCTCATATAAAAGCAACAGTAGAAAGGTGTAAAAGTCATTTGCTAGGAAGAAATAGGAAGCAATCAGCAACACTTTAAACAAATTATTGCCATGAAATCACTCTCTCAGCTTGAGATAAGCACTCGGGGTCTGTTAAAGCTATAACAGCCCTGTGGCTTCTCCTCCCAAGACATTTTTCTGCTAAGTTTTTATTCATAAAATGAGGGATGCAATGGAGTTATGCTTTAAGCCTGTGCTGAACATACTTGTCCGCGGGCTATGGCTGGTACCCCCCTGTGTGAATGTGTGTGTGTACATGTGAATGTGTCTGTGTGAGTGTATATGTGAATATATGTGTGTGTGTGCAAGGACTTTTCAAATGTGTAATTAAGAGCGATGTCCTTTTGCAGCGAAGCAGAAGTCTGCACAGGTTAAGCTGGTTAGAAGTAGGTGTCTGCAGAAGAGCCATCTGCAGATGTCTGTGGTAGGTAGCAGAGCTCTGAGCTGCCCCGAGAGTGAAACGCTTGGCATAGGTGAGCTGGGAAAGGAATGTCCTTTTTGGGGGAGACCTAAAGGACGAGAGGGTTTTTTGGGCTGCCTGTGAAGCCAGGCCAGCTCTGTGGCCACCCTGGCTCCCTGGGAGGGAGATGTACTTTCCTGGAGCTCTGCCTTTGGAGGGAGAAAGTATCACCCCCATGAGTCCCCTCCCCTGCCCTTGGCGAGAGGCCACATCCATGCTGAACATTTGGCTGCTTGTTCCAGCTCCCAGTTACCACATCCAAAGGGTACTTGAACTGTGTATCCAGTTTGTCGTTATGGGAAACTCAGAAGTGTTTGCTTCAGAAATAGTGTGATTCTGTCATATTTTTGGGTATGCAGGGGTTTTGGCTATTATTTCTGCTTATTCTCCTTTTTTTTCAAACCTCTCTTTTGCTCTTTTGGGAGCAGATGGGTGTGGGTGTAGAAAATGAATATGAGACCAATCACTTTTGCCTTTTACTGAAAATTCGAATGTCTGCCCATTCCCCCTGATGTCACCAGTAGGATTAGGAGTGCAGGTGGGGACTAAGCGGATGAGCTCTTGAGAAGGAAATTCTCATTTTGTAAATCTTCTTTCTGAGAGAAACTTGGCTCTTTAGAGATGCAGGGCTCCAGGGTTATGATTCAAAGGGAAAAACAGGAATAGCAATGGATGTGGTAATACGCTGTGTGTATATGTGCAGACCTGGGTTAGCAGGAAGGGAATGGGGAATGAGGTGGGATGGTCCTTGAATATGGGGAAAGGACAGCGACTGGAAGGGATGGGAGGTTACAGGGCTACCTCTGCTGTGAGAAAATGGTTCTTGGCACTTGCAAACTGCCTAAGCAACGTAAGTGGGCTAGGAGACAGCCGTCTGCGCTGCTCCCAGGAGCCTGCCAACAGCTAAATGGTAGAGGCAGCTGTGGGCCAGTGTTGAAGCCTTTTCCCTGGCCTTGCTGCATTTACTGGAGCAGACATAGCCAGAGCAACACTGGCATACACAAAGCAGAAGCTGATCTGGGAGAAGAGAGATCTCTGCCATGAAGGAGGGGAAGCACTCGCAGTGTTCCCAGCGGGGTCTCTGACAGACAGAGGCATTGCAGGTAACCCTTAAATCAACAAGAAGAAACTGGTAATGGAAAGCAGAGATGCTGCAAGTTCCCACTACAGACTTACAATGGAAAAAAGCCAAGAAATCTCCAGCTGCCTGTTTTTAGGTATCTTTTTTTTTTTTAATTTAGGTGAACACATGCGGCTGCAGGGATAGCCCCTTCAAAACACAGGATCTGCCTCTGTCAGATGGATGAGATTTGTAGGTGTCACAAAGTCAGGGCTCATAGACCTTCAGCAGTGTTTCTATAAAAAACTGTGGTAAGCTCTAGTTATTATTTTGTCCCTTTCTGACCAGCCCAGCACCACATATGTTGCAGCACTCGTCCACTTTCTTGGAGGTAAATTCACTCAGAGGGGAGGGGGAAAGAAGGGTGCTACTGGTCTTTCCTGCTGCCTTGCCACCAGCTTGGGAACCTTCTTAGTTGTACTGGAAAGTACCGCTATTAGTTTTTTACTGTAATGCTCATTCCTTTTCTTACCTACAGGAGCTTAAAAATTACTGAATGTATACACTTACTTGCGTCAAAGTATGTGACACCAGTCAGTCTCATTTTCAGTTTTGAAACATCACTGAAGTTGCACTCATTTTACATTTTGCCATCAGTCATTGGTTGTGTTCTACATTTTCCTTCAAGCTACTGTATCTTCCTTGCTAAGGATTTGACTTTTGATAATATTAAGGCCAGGTTGGATTGGGCTTTGAGCAACCTAGTCTAGTGGAAGGTGTCCCTGCCCATGGCAGGGGGGTTGGAACTAGATGATCTTTAAGGTCCCTTCCAACCCAAACCATTCCATGATTCTATGACTAAGTGGAGATGCATCTGGAGCACAAAAATTGGATCCATCTCTGGATTCAAACTTCTCCAAAATTCAGGCACAGTGCAAGATAGAGTTTGTTCAGGCTCATGTCTGCATGGAAAATATTCAACCCTGTGTCAAGGTTTGTTTACATGTTTTTTGATTTCAATATTACACAAACCAACTGCTATTTAATTAGTGAGGCATTGTAGAAATTCTTCTTATGGGTGTAATTTGCTTTGATCTCTTGCCTGAGGAAGGAGTTTAGCAATGGAACCACTGTTCCTTCCTAATACGAGCACAAATAATTGTAGTTGTTTTGTCCCGGCTGTGGAGTAGATTATTTCTCTACTGATTTTTAAATATTGCTTCTTCCTCTCAAATAAATTCTTCCTGTCAGAAGCTAGCCGTACATCTCTCACTTCTTTGCTAGTCCGTGCTGGTTTAGCCTTCATGCTGCGTGTTGCCGCAACTTTTTTTATTGGGCCCTTTTGACTAGGAAAGTGATTAGTGAACATCTTTTGGAAGCTGTATTCATAACCTCATGCATTGCTTCAGATCTTTATTTTACAGTTTTTTACATATGTGTGGGGAACAAGCAACATCCAACAATTCTTACCTATGCAGTCAGCAAACTCAGAAGAGTAGCACATGTGCAGTTATTTACTTTTTATGGTGGCATTGTCACATTGGGGCTTTCTGGGGCACCTATCCTGTTGATCTCTTTGGTATTAGGTGGCCCGAACCCTGAGCGTGATGCTCTTTTAATTGTATTTACTCTGGCAGGAAGGAGTCCGCCTGGACATGCTGTCAAGCAGAGAGCAGGAGGTGAGACTGGCCCCTTTCCTTCAGGAGAAACAGCTGGGCTGGAGTCAGGCTGGGAGGAGAGGTCAGCAGGTCACCTTGGGGTCAGGGATGCAAAAGCCTGAGTTTGAGTAGTCTTGGTCTCTGCAGAAAGAACAAATCTTCCTTTCCACTTTTTCATCTCCTTTCATCTCTCACAGCTCCTCCCTGCAGTCTTGGCATCTGATGTATTGGGGCCAGCTAGCTCAGATTCATCTTTCAGCAGCAGAGGAGCTGCTGACACTCTCGCTGTGCATGCCTTTTGCAAGCCCAGCAGCTAAAATACTCTCATGCGCTGGAGGCAATTCTATAGCTAGCCTATAGCTAGACCAGGCTACAGCATAATGTGCCCCCCCAAAAGTGAAGGTTGAACCAGCAGCTGAAAGGGCAGAGCAGGCTCTAACCCTTTAGCAAGGTGAGGACACAGCAGGACCTAGTTGCATAAACCGGGAGAAGAAGGAAGGCAAAGGGAAATGCTGCAAGAGGCAGAGAGAGGAGAGCAAGTCCCCCCTTCCCCTGCCCGCAGTCTCCACTGAAGGGATGTGCATAGGAAATGAGTCTTGCACCCATTTATGGTATAAATTGTGGGGGATGCAGAGTGAACCGTGTGTGTTCACTTGGACTGATTCCATCCATGACCTTCTGACTGAGGTTTTTTCCCCTCTAGATTATCACGCACTTTTTTCCATCACTTTCTGACAGTCTGGACTGACAGCCTCAGTAGCTTCCTCAAATGAAAGCTAATGCACAGCAAAGAGTGGCAAGAAATCAGCATTCAGTCAATGCCACAGCTTCCTTTCTTCTCCTCTTTTCTCACTCCCTCCCGTGCCCACTGCCTCTGAAGTTTAGCATCCCCTCTTGCTTTTAGAATAAGCAGTCTAACAGGTTGAAGAAAGCTGGTGAAACAGAAGGAAGCTCCTTGCATGGTGATGTCTCTCAGCGTACTCTGTGCCTCACATTCACACCTGTAAAATGGGGGTGATATTTCCTTGCTAAATGCAGTGACTGTGGAAACAAGACTGTCAAGTAACCCGAAAGACAGCTGGATAGCATGTCTGAGGAAAAAACAATGCTGAGCTTGTCTTCCTGGCAAAAGGAAAAGCGAAGCCTTGATTTAACAGAGCAGAATGAAGCCATATACCTAAATGAGCTGGCAGCTGTGGGAAAGAGGGTAAAAACCACTTGGTGTGCATTTATGAGCAGTGCTTTTGCAGCGCCCTGCTGTCGTATGTTGCTGTGTCCTTCTTAGCCTCTTCTTCCTGAACTCAGACTTCAGTCAGACCCTCCTGACTTCACTCTGCTCATCACACAAGGAGCTACACAAGCTGCCCGACTCATCTCTCGAAGAGATATAACATTTTCTACAGCTCCAGTATCCTCGTTCTGCACGCAGACATATTTTACAATGTCCATATGGGTTTCGGGATGGTTATTATCACAGGCTGGACCTCCTGATGGGCAGGCACTGGACGAACATGGGGCAGGAGTTTACAAACTGAGTATTTGTGCTGCAGCGCTATGTTGTAAAGCTTCCTGCTTATTTGTGCAACTGAAATAAACCGAAAGGCAGCACCCTTCACTGTGCTCCCGATGTATTTTGTCCCCGAAGTCAGGGATGAGCTGCTCAGACCCCGGTGAGGCTGCCAGCAAAGGGACGGGGTCGTGCAGGGGGTGAGGACCTGGTGAAGGGCAGGGTGGGGGTGAAATGAGGGTGTGCTGAAGGCAGCTGTCCTCGTCTGCCAGCACCTGCGATACAACTGTGCCCAGAGTTAGGTGAGGGCAAGTGTTTGTGATGAAGGGAAGTAGGAGAGTAAAAGAAAGTATGGAGGTAGCACAAGGACAGCCTTTAAAATTCCCCAGGCTTGAGGAAGGAGATAAAAAAGATACGCTTCTCAACCTGCTGAGGTAAAAACAGCGGGGGAGGTAGGAATCAAGGGGGAAGGATTTTTTTTTCTCTCTGTCCCTTTGCTGCCCTCTTCCTTCCTATGACCTCTTCCTTGACACGGTGAGTCATGATCCTGTGGTGGAGGGATGGGAAACTTCGAGCCATAGATCCTCGTTGTCACAGCCACACTCCCGACCCAAATTCCTGCTGATCGCAGTCATCTCGGCTCCACACAGCACTCACCTCAGCTGCACGCAAAGCAGTGCTAACCACCTGGCTGCCTCCAGACATGCATTTTTGGGACAACCAAACCAACAATTTACATTGTGGTAAAACCTCAGTCTCATCATGGTTCCTCTGGAGCTATAGAAGTGGAGTAACAGGTAGAGCCCACACGTTGATCTTTCCCAGACTATGGATCTTCTTCTGTTCATTATAATCACCCAGGGATTTACTTAGGCAATTGCAGGCCTGGTAAATGCCAGACTTTAAAATGGCTATTCAGCCACCCCAGAAAAGAGCAACAGGATGCTGAGGCTGTCACGGTGGAGCTGCTGCCTCTCCTTGGCTGGTGTCCCCAGCGAGGTCTGCCTGGCCCCAGGCTGCTCTTCAGATTACTAGCTAACTTCAGTATCAGCCAGGTGCCGCACCACTCGTTGCAGACTTGTGTTATACCAGACCCATTTTGAACATGGGAACTGGAGCAGATAGCTATCAAACAGGGCTTAAAATCTGGTTTAGACCAAATCTTCCTTCATACTCTGAAAGGCTTCTTAGGATCCCTTGGACATCTGGGGTATGTGTTAGTGACTGGTGTTTCTGCATGGCATCTTAGCTGTCATCCTCAGTCAGGATTTCAACAATTAACTGGTAAGCTGCGGAATAATTACTAGCCACCTTGGCATCCAGAGGTGGAACAAATCCAGGCTGTCTGTGATAGGTATCGAGGCTGGAGAGAAGTGTGGCACCTGGTGAAGGAGATTGCCAGTTTTTCCCTTGCACTAGGAAAATTTGCACTTTCCCTTGCACACCAATTGGTTGTATCAACACATACAATAATGCATACTTACAAATAATACATACTTAAAAATCCATAACGAGAACACATTAAATCCTGAAATCCTTGCTTCAGGGTCTTCACACTAGATAAAAAAGGTTTTGAAAAACTTGAGGATACTTTAGTTATCTCATAAGTCATGACTAATATTAAAAATGACACTCCTTTCCCAAAACAGCACTGACTCATACCTTTTCTAAGCTACAGAGCTGGCTTAGCCCTACAACACCAGTAGGGAGCTCTGCTCTTGCCTTTCCTTGGATCTGCGGGAAGGTGGATGTAAGGGGTGACACGGCCTGTCCTGAAATCAGTGGAAAAACTTGTGCTAGTTTCTGTGGTAACAAAAGAGTCTAGAAGGTGCTTTTTAATAAGAGAGTAAATGGCAGACATCTTGAGAAGTTATACTTAATGTAACTTCTGTGTTTATACTGCAAATTAAGCCATGCAGCGGTGGTCGTGCATGACAGATCATGTATAAGCTGTTCTTTGGCGTCTGTGTTTCATGTGACAAATCAGTACTTTCCATAGCAGCAGATTTTTTTTGCTGCTACTTTTAACAAGAGTGTTTTACAGATGTGAAAGCACTCTTGAGTGAACTGGAGTATTTTGACCAACGAAATCCTCCAGAATCCCAAGCTCCTTCTCTTTTCTTTCTGTTGAGCTAAATACCCCATCATCATAGTCAAACCATAGGGTGATACACAGAAAATGCATCTAATCCCAAGATTAGGCATATGGCTACAGGTAACTGTCTTTTTAGAAGAAAATGCAGATATAAGAGCAAGGTTGCACTTTCTTTAAGCTGTGCATTGCATATGTGAAATATATGAATCAATAATTTTTCTTATAAGCAAATACACAAATATTTTCTTGAAGTTTAGAGAGGGTTTCAAATTTAAGTCTATTAATTCTATTATGTACGTTAGGCTTCAAAGCTTTCATTCATTAATGTATGCAAGGAAAAGGTAAAATCTGAAATACACCAGATCAATCAAAAATGCCTTTTAAATGCATTGTCCTGTTCTTCATTAAAGACAAGCTTTTTTATATAATCAGCAGCTTGTGAAGATATAAATGCAGATCACAGTAGGTCTGATCTGGGGGGAGATTTACTGCAGCATCACATCTATCCCACAGCACAGAGAATGCTCTGATGCCTGACCCAATCTTAGGCATCAACAACAATTTCCCTCTTGGCTTTTGCTCTTTGCTGAGAAAGCATCTTCCCCTCTTGCAGCTACATTTCATCCCAGGTTTTCCCTTTTCACTCTCAGGTTGTGTAATAAGTCACAGCAAGGGCATCTAATCATCTCTAGAACGTGACAACATTTGGTTCAGATTCCCTTATCAGCATCACCTTTCCTTCTGCCTCTGCCTCATCCTTAAAGCAGACCAGGCGGTGGGCCTTAGAGATCAGTCACACGTCGACCGCTTCTTCAAACACTTCACGTGGGAAACCGTTCAGAGGCATGATTGCTGAGCTGCAGACCTGGAAAATAACTGTCATCGAGACCTTTACATCTGTCAAAGGAATTTCAGCCCAGTGACACCGCTTTGCCCCTACTTTTTTTTTTTTAAACTTTAGCAAGCCCTTGGATACTTTATGACTTAAAACTACTACTGTGGGCATTACTTTGGGAGAAGCTCTACTTCAGAAAAATGTTTTAGCCAAGAATTAGTTACACACCTTTAAAATGAAAAAGCTTTTTCTTGTATCGTGTGTTGCAATTAAGATGAAACCGTGTGCTTTGTTTCCTTTGTTCTTGTTGATTTATGGAAAACCTTATGCTCCTGCAGGCCCAGGAAAGCTGATCGCATCTGGGTCTGAGCTGGTGGGGCTGCGCCAGGTGTGGGGCAGCTTCCCCACTGCCTTGCTGCCCCACAGCCCCCAGCCAGCCCTGCCCCTGTCCCTGGTGGTGCTCGGCCACTCCCAGGCTGCCACGGCAGCTCTGCAGAGGGCACGGGCTGCCCTGTGCTCCTGGCCGCCTTCGACAGTCAGCCAAAGGGGGTCCCAGCCCTTTGCTGCAGGACCAACACCAGCCAGGGGAGCAAGGCTGGGCAGGGACATGGTCCTAACCCCAGCCATACCGGGTGAGGAAGTGTGGCCCTGATCCTGAATACATCAGCTTAGTGTGCGCTTGACTCTAAACAGGTGGTGGAGACCTGCCGAGTTTGGTAGGACTGAAGGTTGGCTTGCACTGATGTGTTCTGCTAGATAATAACACTTGGGTACATTATTATAAATTTTGTTGAATCAGGACCTGATCGTGCTGGGATGTGGCCAGCTGCAGAAACACTAAATGCTGCTGGATATGCCTGCATTAAAAAATACAAACCCTGTTGCAAACCTGACCACTACTGCATCTCAACGCCAACTGCTTCCTACCTGAGTGTTTTTACGTGCAATGACGTTAGAATGTAATGGCATTTAGTGCCTCACAGAACACAATTTTGATTATTTGGAAATTTGTGGACCAAATTTTTTAGTTCTTAAACTGTGCTCTTTTAGGAGCGTGTTTTGTGAATCCTACATAAATCTCGGTTTAAAAGCCCCTTTTGAGAGCTGTGTATGTATTCTAAAACTTTGGGGAAAAATGCAAATTATACATTTTGAATACATTTAAATGCATCACTGTTAGCCTGCTGCTACCACTGTATATGGAAGGTAGAAAACATTTTGTGCTCTTACACAATTTGCATTTAAATTCTGTTGAAAGTTTTCATCAAATGATCTCCTTTTTTTTCTTTGGTTGAATAGAAAATCATATCCAGATACTGAAAGTGATGTGTTTTGAAAGCAAATGCTATCTTGCCTCTTCTTCCCTTGCTGGTAATAGCAACCTTAAACAAACTTGTTAACTTTTATGAGGCTCTGTCTTTTTCTCTGTAGAATGCAAGGCAGAATGTTTAGTAGGTCTAAATAAAAACATAAAACCTAAATTAAGGTTCAGCTTTGACCTTAACATCCTCCTCCTCACTGTATTAACCTTTGACTACTACTTAATGAGTAACACTTTGAATTCACATAGTTCCCTTTTCCTGGAGATCACACAGAACTTGAAATAATTATCCACCAGCAAGAACTGCAACTATTTAACATGTCCCTTAGTCTAATTTACATATGATTTCCCTGGCACATTAAGTGTTGCTGTGATATTTTTGCCTCCATTTAGGCCAGGACAGTAACCAGGGTCAGCTGGAGAGGGTCAACTCCATCAGCCTCCCTGTGCTGCGCCCTGGCAAGAGGGGTCAGCTCTGAATGTGATTATAGCTCTTCAAGCAGCCAATGCACACAGGAAGGATATAAAAAATGTATTTCTTTCCTCTTTTCTTTCTTTCCTTTCTTTCTTTTAATTCTTTCCTCCTTTCTTCCCTTCCTCTCTTTTTCCTTCCTTCCATCCTCCTGTACTTCCTTCCTTCCTTCTTTCTTTCTTTCTTTTCAGACAAAGTGTGTTCCTTCCTTTCCCCTAAAAAAAATGCAGGGATGTGTCATATTTGACACTGCAAGACATCCAAAGGCATACTGTTTCAGCCTGCCATACATTTAATCTGAAAGCTTCATATTCATATCTGTTAACCGTATATCCACAACTACTCATGAAGTATTCCTTTGCAGTCTGTGTTGTGAGATACGTTTTTTCTGGGTGGGTCATTCTAGGCTGATGGAGTTATGGTCAGGCCATGGTAAGGAAATGCAGAGGTTTAGTCAGATGAGGAGGAAACCCCATGCATTCAGCACAACAGAAGTGTATTAGGGGCAGATGATCCTTGTAATGGAAGAAAAAGTCAGCGGTTTATAGTCGACTCAGCCTGCCAGTCACCAACTCTGGCTACGGGGTTATCAGTCTGTATGTTTCTGCTGAAGATGAGAAGATAGTAGCTTATTTCCAAGAGACCTTTAATTGGCTTTAGTCAAGTAACACGGAGCACTGATAAGTTATCAACCCTTTCTAATCAGACACTAGTTCAGTTCTCCAACATCCCAGCTAGACCCATTTGGGCAGTGGTCATATGCCTGTAGCTGGAAGCAGCTGCTGGCACAGGCAGAAATTTTGTTTAAAAATAGGTCAGTAAGCAGTTAAAAATCCGCCTTCCACAAAAAAAAAAAAAACATTAATGTTTTCACATCAGAGGAAAGAAAATACATTCCCAAAGGGGACGTGCTTTGTTTGTGTACACGGCAATGCAGCAGCCTTTCTAATTATCACCTAGTCAAAGAGGATGTTTTCTGTTTTGCGTGTATGGCTGCATGTTACTCATTCCTGGCTGCGTTCTCACCCCTGTAATTTCAGCACTCATCTGTAATGCTGGAATGTGTGCCCAAAGAAGAAAGCCTGTGAAAAACAGATTTGTAAGAAAAAAGAAAGCAAATCCCCTCCTCCTTGAAATCTAGAGCAACATCCCCCCTCACACGGTTACGGGACACTTCAAAAAGATGGGTGTAGTCAAAAATTAAAAGCATGCTTTGGCTTCGTGTTTAGGAAGCTCTAGCTCAAGTAGCAGCAGGTATCTCGCTTTTTCTGCTTTTGGTTTCCCCACATCAGAATTGCAGTCTATTCCCAAACACACACCAGGAGCATGCACACCAAGCAGATACTTTTATTTTCAACACAGATGCATCCCATCTCCTTTGTACAATACCATGACCACAGACAGAAGGTGTCTCTTGCAGGAACCCTGTCATTAGTAATAGAGTATTCTCATTAATTCCCTCTTTTTCCCTACATTTTTTCCTCTTTTAATCAAAACACTGCCAGAACAGTGAATATATATCATCATTAGTGCAACAACATACTTGTTGGTGCAAAAATAGGTATCTCTCACAGAAATCTGTAGTGTAAGTTATTCAAAACCTCATTGCTTCTTCATTTCACTGCAGACGTATGAGGGGGTCTCCTCTCTTTGCATAGTTCTGAATTCAGCCTTTGCTAAGCACCTTCAGGAAAGAAAAACTGCCTTGTACACTTTGTGTTTTAAAATAAAGATGTCATGTTCAAAAGCACGGAGTCACTGAAATCTGAGATCATCTATTTCTGGTTTCCATTAACATAAGCTGCACATAGTTGCTCACCATGACACGTTACAAAGTCCCAGTCCCCCCATCACTCAGAAACCATCTCAGCCTGAAAATTGGCGGTTAAAACATGCTGCAGCTCCTGGCCCATGCGTATACCTGATTTTCTTCAGCCCCGGAACCACAGTGCTCAGGGGCGTGGGGGGCAGGTCTCCAGGGCTAAGAACTCTGAGTACCTATCCACTCCCTTGTGCCCGCCTGACCTGAGAAAAGTGGATGGTGTAGCAGCACACGTAGCCCCAGCGTCTGAGCACCTTGATCGTTCAGGGAACTTAGGTGACTTGTGTTTTCAGATGGAGAATTTGAGGCACCTGAAAATTGGAGGCTCAGACTCACAAAGGGGAACCGAATTCAGAGCAGCCTAAAGACTTTTCTGGAATTTTCCCAACCTCACACAAAAACCTCTTCTTCTCTGGAGCAGTGGACCAAGACTTACACTACCTTAGCTTCTAACTCATCCCTGTATCAGTGACTTGCTTTTCTTCCCGTCTGTTTAGGAGATAACGTTAGAGCTGCAGGTCCAGCCCATCCCCAGCCGCTCTGGAGCTGCTCATTCCTGAGCATTTGCTCGTCTTTTCCCCAGGCTTGTTTGCAACCTGTCATTGACGGTGATAAAAGTCGGCTGAACTGAAGGCAATGTAAACAGACAAGTACTGTCTTCACATTGTCCCTCTGAAGTGCCTCCTAGGAAGTCTGGAAAAAGGATGTAAATAGTTTATTAAGGACACTCACTACAAGAAGGACATTGAGGTGCTGGAGCGTGTCCAGAGAAGGGCAACGAAGCTGGTGAAGGGTCTGGGGAACAAGTCTTCTGAGGAGCAGCTGAGGGAACTGGGGTTGTTTAGCCTGGAGAAAAGGAGGCTGAGGGGAGACCTTATCGCCCTCTACAACTACCTGAAAGGAGGTTGTAGTGAAGCAGGCCTTGGACTCTTCTCCCAAGAAACTAGCGATAGGACGAGAGGAAATGGCCTCAAGTTGTGCCAGGGGAGGTTTAGATTGGATATTAGGAAAAATGTCTTCAGTGAAAGGGTTGTCAAGCATTGGAACAGGCTGCCCAGGGAAGTGGTTGAGTCACCATCCCTGGAGGTATTTTGAAGACGTGTAGATGTGGCGCCTAGGGACATGGTTTAGTGGTGGACTTGGCAGTGCTAGGTTTACGGTCGGACGCAGTGCTCTTAAGGGTCTTTTCCAACCTAAACGATTCTATGATTCTATGATTCTATGACAGTACATTAAGGACATAACTACCTTTTTGGTAGCCTCTCTGGAGACTAGTAACAAGGTCGCTCATTCCTTTCACGACCACAAATCATCTGAGTGTCTTTTGTCTATGAAATGGGACATGGCTTAATTAAACACAAGGCATAGACTAGTTATCCGACAGTGAGGCTTCGCCTGTGGTTTGCTGGGGCGGAGCTCTGTCCCCACCAGAGGAAGGAGCTGCCCCTCCAGCCCCAGGATGCTCAGGCTCCTATCGGACAGGCTCCTTTAAATCTGCAGCCTTACTTTCAATTTATTCTTGAGAAACAGCAGGCCCTGCAGAAAAAAAAGAAAAAAAAAAGAAAAGAAAGAAAAGAAAGCTTTCCATTCAAAGCGCATAGTTGTGAAAAAGCCATGCTCTGAACTGGGGTGAGGGAAAGCAGCTCAAGGCATATATTCTACCCTGGCCTGTACTTAATTATGTGTTTTGAATTGAAAACAAACATTTTTAAAATGGCTACTGAGACGCACTTCTCGAATGAATCCAAGATGGTGGCAGATGTTATGGCTTCTGTGATAAATGATTTCAAAGGCGCCGAGGCCCATCGCCTTTTTAAAGTGACAGCACTTGGGTCTCTACAGCCGCTTTCCAGCTCTCCGGCGGTTTCTTCGCTTGACTGTTTTCGGGACGCCTTTCCACCCCACGTTTCACAATATTGCCACATCATTCAAGCGGGATGAAACTGAGCCGTTTCTGTGACATTCGTGCAGAAGGATGGCCACTGTGATCTTAAAGAATGTGGCACCCACAAGCAGACACATGGCTTTGATATTTTTTATTTTATTCAGAGCCCTCTAATTTAGAAAGCCATGTGTCACCAGGCAAAACTGAATGCTTGCTCACAGTGATCGCAGCCTCCTGCCTCTGCCTGCTCCTCTCTCCCCCGCAGTAGTTAATGACTCAAGAAGTTGCTTGAGAAGTTGCTCAGGAAAGTCCCCCCCTGCCATTTTGAAGAAATGTTTTTCACTGGCTGCCAGTTAGCCAAGAGGGTAAACTGGAAGAGAGAACTGCCCCGGCACAAGCCTTAAGAAACACTGAGCTCTATAAAAAGCCCGGAAGCCTATAAATCATAATCAAGAGTAAATCGTTAGGTTCGGCTTAGAATAATGACATCATTGGTAGTGGTGCAGTGGGAAGAATTAATATGTTCAAATACAACAAAAGAGTTTTGAAAAATAAATCTATCCTAAGCACCGACTTGGGACTGCCACGTAAAGTAGATGCGGAAAATTACTAATATCCCAGTACGGGAAAGGAAGGAGGGGAAATAATTGTGGATCAGAATATAATGTACTGGACAAAAAAGTTGTCATGTAGCTCATATTTCCTCTTAGATGGAAGACAAGTCTCCTCTTAAACAACTCATAATTTTATAGTATATCCATTCCTTTCTTTTCTGCAACTTGCCACTGCTTTTGGAGAAGGCTGTGCTTCCCAGTCTCCCTAGCCCAAGCAGTCTTGCTGGCTGCAGGATGCTCTGGGAAGGTGAACAACATGGGTTTGAATCCTTATAGACTTGGGAGATGACTCTGAAGAGCCTTCTAACCTCTGGGCTGTAAGTCCTCGTGAGACCCAGATGCCTTCCTGCACCCTCACTGGGAGACTAGGTAGCTCACCTGGGTACGAAGGTACCCGCTGACCCCTGTGGGGATGGAGATATCTTCCCCTTCCCCAGTGCTCCCCATGGGCTCAGGCAGCGCTGGCTGCTGTGCCTTTCATCTTCAGGGAGACAAGTCTCCTGGGGCATCACAAGGCCAACTGCGGGCCTCATCTCTAGTTGGTGGCTTCTCCTTTGATATCCACACAACAGTGAGTACCTCAGTTCTTACGACCAGATCCACAAGGACTTATTATGACTAACTCTTAATTTCCATTGGGCTTATGGACCTAAACACTTTGAGGGCTGAGCTGACATCTCTTCACAAGTTCAGCTGAGATTCCTACTAAGTTTTAAGCATATCCTTTTGCTTAGCAGAAGCAGTCCTGCACTTTGGCTGGATGATATCTACCCTTCGTGTCTTTGGTATCCACCTGGTTCTCCCAGGCTGCTGTACAGAGCCCTGGTGCCCAGCCTGGATGATAAGGACCCCACTGCAGCTCAAGGCACCCACAGCAGTAAGCATTTCGATACTGAAACCCTCCTTGTGAACCTAACCCCAACCACATCTGAGGTGGCTATCTTCTTTTGTAGGATAACACTTCCTGATGGTGCTCAGGTTCAATCAATAATAGGCTGTTACCTACTACAGAGTTTCTACAGGTGTCACAGCTGTGATGGGATTAAATGTCTGATTGACAATAGTGCACTTGGCTAAGAGAGATCTTCCAGATTACCATTTGAAGACACATACCAGATCTTGAGCTGCCCATCTGGCAGCTTAGGAGACTGAGCCTCATCCTAATTTCTTTTTCTTCATTCTGTTTTTGATTCTAAGGTATGATCTGAAAAATTCACTTCAGATAAGCAGCCTGCAGGATTGAGGAACACTTTTCTTAGTGTGAAAGTATGGTGTGCTTCACTAGAGAATGTGTAAAAGGAAGGGTAGGTAGATTTGATAAAAAGTGTGTTGGTGGTTCAGACGGTATGAAGTATCTGGATAATGAAGCCTACAAATGACAACGCTCAACCTGAATCTGTATACCAGAGGAATTATACTCAAAGGAGCCACAGATTCTTGTAAACACTATAACTTTTCTTGAGAGAATGGTAACAAGCTGCAAACTAAACTAGGTTTTCTTCCTCAGAGGATGGGACTCCATTGTCATCCATTACAAAGGGTCATTTCTGTAATTTGTGGTGCAACATAAACATGCAGTCTATGTGTGTGTTGTCATCTCTGCCATTGGATCACAAAGAAACATTGCCTCTCGGAACTTATATAGAAAACAACTGGCTGTCAGTGCCAGAAAATATCTATGGTATCCTTCAATCAAGGTGACAAAAAAGAAGATAAATTAACATCAAATTGTATTCCATTACTTGTTTAAAATTGTATTGTAAAGATCAAATTTGGGAAGGATAGAAGCAAGATAAAATGACTTATATTCAATTACATAATTAATTATTAAGCTACTAAACATGCTTTTGGTGATCCTTTACACTGACAACACTTAGCTTCTCTACGGCTGGGCAGAGTCATGAAATATGCTGTACCTCACCCAGTTAGTTCTGCTTGACCTCCCACTTGACTCTGTTACACCTCGCCTGTGATGGAGACCATGACCTGCTCTCAGGTTTCCCACTTGTGAGTGTTGAAGTGTTAGTCCCATAATCCAGTTTGTAAGTGGACTGTAAGATGGGTGCATGAGGCACAGGCAAATTCCTGCTGCAAGAGATAAGTCTCCAGCAGTCGCAGGCATGCGGATCAAATGGCGCAGGCTGGGGTCAAGGCTCCAGATAAACAGAAGGCGAGTTCCAGGAGCGTCCTGCTCTCTCCTCCTGGGGAGAGCCTTGTAGCTCATTTTCCTTGCTATTTCATCTTGTAGCAGCACAGAGATGTCTTCAAATATCAGCTCAGTCTTGGAGTTTCTCAACACCAGTTCCTGTGACAGCAATACTATGATTCTTGGCACAAACAGGTGCTTTCTGTATCAAACTTTTCATTCTTTGGATGCAGAACCTAAGTGAAATCTACAGACTAACTAGCAGTGCTTCTTAGGAAATCTAAGAGAGATTGGTCCCAGCATAGCCAATAAAACAAAATGAAACTTAACTTCTTCAGTTTTGTATGTTATTAACTATTCAGTAACACTGTCATTCACTGTTAAAAAAAAAAAATGTGGAGCTCTTGTATACCATGCTATACTCTGCCATTCTGCCAGGAACAACCTTTTGGAGGATGAAACACACAGCTACATATATATAACGGCTCTTGGCTTATGCTGGGATCCTGAAACATGTTTGAGAAACTTGTTTTCGTTTGTTAACTAGAAAACACACCAAAATGTCACTTCTCTGCAACCAGACTTTGCAGCATTCTGGTACCTCATGCCTTCTGCAGCGTGTGTGTGTGCCTGTGTGCCTGTACTTGCCACATGTGTATACATATACAGCTATGCACATGATGGTCACTTGTCTTCCAAAATATCTTGGTGTCATTGTTTGTGTTGTATTGCAAGTATACAAACTCTTTCCTGCTGGTTTCTTGACCTGGAGTAGGTGTGGGAATGGCAGTCATAAGACAGCGATTTCATTAATGTCTGGGTTGCTGCTTTCCTTCCGTGGCTTTTAGCTCCCTGAATTGTATTTCACAGGTACTAGAGTTGTTTGGAGGTACATCCAAGAAAAAGACACACACCCCTACAAACTGGGCACTTGGCCCCCAGAATGTAATCTGAAGGTCAGAGTTACACCCCTCCACCGCTTCAACAAAGCGTGCAGAGTGCCCCAATCAGAAAGCCATCTATGGTCAGCTAATAGAAAACAAAAAATGTGGAACTGTGTTGGAAATCCTGTCCAATTCCAGCTGTCAGAGCCAGGGTTAGGGCTGCAAAGCTGTTGTCTCCCTCCAGAGAGGAGAGACAGTCTGTCCTTGTGTGGGACTTCTCCTCTGAGCAAAATGAGTTGGGCACATTGTGCCTGCTGCCACATTGCATCTGATGGTCCCGTTGCTTAGATGATCCCCTTACTCTGACCGCTCAGAGAAAAGAAACCTGGCAACTCATCCCACCCTGGGAAGGGATTTAAGGCATTTGAAGCTGGGCATCCCATCCTGGCAGCCTGTTGTCCGTGCCTGGGGGATATTTTGCACTATTCTGCTGATGCTGCGCCACTGTGCAGGGGAGCAAACTGTGCAAGGCAGGACAGAGACCAGCTTCTTGCCTTATAGAGACTTTGGGTGAAAAAACTAAATCCCAAAATAACCCTGACAGCAGAGATCAGAAGCCATACCTTTTTAAGTCTAACCTATTTTCAAACTGTCAGAAACGATGCACCTTTTTAAAGTAGGAACTCAACTCTAAGATACGGCTGAGATCCTGTGACCACTGCTGTGCAGAAAGCCAGCATAACCCAAATGGTCCAGCCAGGCCCAAAAATTTACAAAGAATTGCTTTTCTTGTTCAACACACCTTGCCAATTTACCACTATAAATAGTTTTCCCTTATTTTGATCATTGTGAAACACCAAGTCTCTTGGTCTTTTCTTCTTCCCCTGGGAGAAAACCCTGTTTGTAGCAGTTTACCTCCAGCCCATGGCTGCAGCACGGGACAGTCCCGGCACCGGAGAGGGACCAACTCCAAAGACCAGGCAGAGCTGCCTTCCTGTTCCTCCTTGCGTGGCTGCAGTCAGCACATACTGGCTGCGATGATGAGAAAGGAAAGCCGCTTCCGCAAATGCCACAGTGTAAAATGATGATGAGAGAGGAAACCCCAGAGACAGAGGAAATGGGAAAGGACAGTTCAACTTGCACAAGCCGGCAGATAGGCAAGTACAACTGGGAAAACAAATAAGCTGTCAGGTAAAATAACAAATGAATAGAGAGAAAACACCCAGGAAAGAAAGAGCCTGATCTAGGATTTGTAGGCAGGGAGTTTCCCTCTGGAGTATTATTTCAAGGAAAGGTTAATCAAGAAAACACGAAGGGGCTTTTTTTAAGCCATTGGCTACATCTATATCAGTAAACTATCAGTGCTAAAGCCCGTTCTCTGGCCCTGAAGCTGGAGACACAGTCTGGCCACATCCGTAACTATTAAACTCTCTTAACCTCCAAAGATTAGTGGCCACAGGTAGGCTGCCTATTGGGAACCGGCCACCTGTGAGCTGTGACCAGGAACTCCTTGGGATAATTGCTAATTGGCATGGCTAAACTGTGCCAGGGACCTTTCAGAAAGTTAAAAATGTTCATGACTGAGTGCACATTCCCAGATCTCAGCATGTTTTATTATCATAGATACAGCCATGGATGCCAGTGTATTTGGCACTGCCATTAAAAACCATCATCTAGAGGGTTTGATGGTGGGTTGTAAGGATAGAAGTTGAATTGTGAAAAGTATAATGCAAAGATGTTGGGGACATTAGAAATGCCAAAAGGTCTCTATATGATCCAATATCCTGTCTTGAAGAGTGGGCAAGGACCAGAGCTTTCAGGGAAAGTTGGACAAGCACATTACAGAATAGGCACCCCATGGTCCATAGTCCCCACAGTGCACAAGTGTCTGCCACTTTCTGCTGTAACTCTGAACGAGTTAATTTACAAATCAGTTTTTGAAACAGTAGTTCATATTGTCTCTTCTCTTAAGGAGATCCTAAAATACAAAGCATACTTTATATTTGTCAGCCCACTGTATTTTTATCATTATTTTGTCCATTCACTCACGCCGGTTGGATGACTTGGAGCATCCTCTGATTCTCTTTGATGTGAGGTAATGCAATTGACTTTTTTGTCATCAATCTGTTTGCTGCCTTTTTTCACCTATATGAGACAGTAAGACAGCAAGCAAAGACTTGTCGAGAAGCTAAGCTAGTGGGCAATCTAGAATTTTGATACAACATCATGTTTGTCCTGAGTGAGAGAACTGACCTTAGATTATATCCAGGTGTGTTGGTTTTGTTGTTGAAGTTGCAAGCACCACAGAAAAATAAACCACAAACTCTACCTGCCAGCAGTGTATTTAAAATGATCTTTTGAAGATGATGACTCTTCCAAACCAATTAGGCTTCACACTGGAAGCAGGGTGGGAAATGCTTCACCTGTGGGAATGCTTGTGTTACCACTTGACAATGCCAGACCAAAGGTGCCTGAAGGACTTCTGTCTTTGCCACAGATACAAATCAGAAGGCATTTTAAAATCTAAATTCCACTGATTATCCCCATTGATGCCTGTGCCAATTATTCCTGATTTTCACAAGTGAAAGTCGGAGTCAAGTCCACTGTGTTTTACAGGCTGAATCGATCATAAACTAATGGACTGATCAAAGGTTATTAGACAGCCAGGCTGAAAAGGAACATGCCTCCTTCTCACCCAGGTCCTCTCATTGAACACCTGCTTTCCAAGTCACCTCCTTTTACAATGAGTGTAGTTCTTTCTATATTATTGCGAGAAAGACTACACTACTATTGTTTAAAGTTAGGGTTAGTTTGGTTAAGCCAAACTTGATGTAAATGACTTGGACAACAGGTGGAATTGCAGAACAGTGAGGAAATAGAGATTTCCTTGCATGCAGAGCTGGAATCCGGTCTCCAGAGCACTTGCAGGAGTAACATCACTAACTTTAATGCCACCTTACTCCAGTGCAGTANAGTTAGGACTTCCTTTCCTTCACATGGCTTCTTTTCAGGAGCAGCAGGGTGACAACCAGCACCTCAGAGGAAGGCTTTCAAGAGAGGGTTTTCAGCCTAGAGCTCTCAGCAATATGTTGGGTAGACTCACCCATGTTGCAAGTACTGGATCTGTTGACATGAAGAATCAGTGCCATATGCAAGTAGATTTATATGTGCTCTTGTGGGAAGCTGGGACGAACACCAGTGGACAGGTATGATGTGTTTCTGGCTATGCTTTAACAGCCAGCACTAGCTGGTGTTCCCAAAGGGCTGACAGGCTTCGTGCCCAGGCGAGCTGTTGTAAGATGGAGCATGACAAATTTATGGAAGAGGTTGTATGACTTGGTGCCAAGAAGAGCATTGGGACAAACTTTACTTAGGATGTCCTTTCCCATCCTGTGTATTACTCTGGCCCTGATACGAAGTGGCAAAGAAAGATGAGTATAGCTTCATTCATGTAATATCCCACCAGAATGAGACAGAGTACCTTAGCTAGCTGGAGATGGCAAAAAGCATTTTTCTTGAGTTCTGCTATGTTACCAGTTTGTAGTGGTTAGAAAAGCAAGAACATTCTTAAAGATTGACTGAAAATACTTGCTATTTGGTAAAATACAAAGGATAAGATTGCACTGCTAATAAAAGCTGACTTTACACTTGTTCAGTGGAAGAAAGGGTGAAACCTAATCTTTTCGTTGCATGCAACTGAATCAGAGGTTTAAATTTCCTCTGAGTCATGAACTGTTTAGTGGAGCTGAACAATGCACATAGCTGACCACTACTTAATAGGCCAAATTTCCAAGTTAACTTAATCTAACATTGCTGTTGTGGCTTCATGTAAATCAACAGAGGATTGTGCTCCGTTATTCTACGCTTGGCCAAAAAAACAGCGTTGTTCAGTTTTCAAACTTGTTCACAGTCTGAAATCACCACCAGTATGGAAGTGGGCAATGCTGTCTGATTAAAAAAAAAGTGCATTCAGGTTAACCAAAATCTTTGATGAATTACTATCTATTTTGTCAATTTGTTTCAGTATGAATCCTCCCACTCCGATTCTAAAAAGTCCATCTGATTTGTTCAGTTAGCTCCAATCTGGATTCATGTTTCAGACTGATCAAACTATCTTCAAAATTTTTTAATCTCAATTTCTGTTAAAAATATTATACTCAAGCCAAAACAGTGCATTGAACATGGTTGCTTGCTGGAAATTGATTTTTAAAGCCATTTTAAGCTGATTTTTTCAGAATGATCTCAAAAACTTAAAAAAAGAGAAAGCTTCACGGCTCTTCTTACAAAGTTTTAGTTGAGCTATGAATTAAAGAAAGGAAAAGATAGAATTTGATCTGAGAAAACCCATTTCCTAGTATGATATGAAATCTGTCCCATTAAAAGTTTATTACCAAAGCTAGCTTCATGTGAATGTTTCTCTATTGAAGCTATTCTGTCAGTCTCAGATTTTTTTTATAAGTTTCCTGAGATTTTTTTATTTTTTGTCTTGTCTTAGGTCTGCAAAATACTCATTACTATCACTACCTTTTCAGAAGCATAAGCTGCTTGAATATCCCAATCTCATACCGTGCTGATCAATAAGGTGTTTTTTAAATGACAAAACAAAGATGCAATAGTAAATTTAGTAATTTTAGTTTAACAAAGACAAGTGCAAGGCCGTGCACCTNTTTTTTTTTTTCCAATCTGGATGGGTGCAAGCTCCTTTCTTAAAAGAAAATAATGACCCCCAAGGTCAGTTTTGTTATTTTGGGTAGAGTTTCTTCTTTCAAGCAGCCTTCTGTGTAACACATGAGAACAATTTCCAGACCCTTATCAGAGCACCAGCCAAGGAGCGTCTAGCCCACTATCTGCACCTTCCGAAAGAAACAATGAGAACCCGAAGGCAGACAGCGAGGCGAGCGCCGGTACACCCTCCCTGGAGAATGGCAGCAGGGGTGGGAAGGAGGGGCAATCATCGCCCTGTTGGGAACATAATAGCCCCCGGGTAGGCTACTGCAAACAGGAAGGGTGTGGACAGGATCTGAGTGCAGCTGCTGCTCTGCTAACAGCGTCTGTTCCCACCAGCTTTGATCTGTGGGCATGCGGCATTCTGTGCCATGAGATAAACATGCTCTTGGAGTGGGATTTGTTTGCCTTACACATATCTCCCTAATGAGCTGTGTGCCCAGGCAGCCATACACTCCAAATCCGGGAGCAATAAGACCAAGCCTTTCTGGGAGGGTTGCAGCAGGTCCTTGCAACCTTTTCACAAATCCGGGAAAGATGACATCATGTGCAGATTGCTCGCCAGCCCCAGATTTCTCACAGACCAGCATAATCACAGTCCTCACTATCGCTCATGCAAAACTGGCTAGACTCCTTCTCCTGTGCTTGCCTCTGTGGTTGAATCCCTCGGAGCAGGGCACCCAATTTAACATAATTAACTCTTGCGAAGAAAATTATTCTAGCTGGCTTCTTGGCATGGCTCAAGCACTTTGTATGCCCTAGCTGGAGCCCTTAGGTTTGGAAAAGAGCAGGGGATTCCAAGTTCCCAATTAACAGAGGCCAGAAACACTGCCTCGCTGGGAATAGACTTGGAGCTGTGCCTGTGGGACCCATCCAACTCCCGCTGAAGCCAACAGGAGGCTGTTCAGAAACCTCAAGGGGTGTTTGTGAGCCCCCTGGCAGATGAGGAGGGAAACTGAGTAAGTGTCATGGTCTGGGCTGTTTTAGAAGCCTCTCAGGTCTCTCACCTTTCCAATAGTCCAAAGGCTCACACTGAGGAGAAGGGAGGGCAGCTGAGGGTAGCTGTCTTATTCCCATTTTCAGAGATTAAGCATCCCGTTGCACAGGGGGATGACTGCATTTGCACATGATATTTTAGAAATGTTGGAGTCCTCCCGCATGTTCCACTTCACTGGTAGTAAACCCGAGGCAATAGCAAACTACCGGCAGGTATTTTGCTGGAAGAAACAGCAGGGAAAATAGTAAGCAGGTCAATGTTTATTGACAAATCATACTCGGCTCACCTGCAATGTTATCTGTAGCCAAAGGACTGTGGGTCCTGCTTGTCATCTTTAGGAGCCCAGCTCAACCCATGAACTCTCTAGAGGGTCCCTACGGAGAGTAACTGGGTGCAGAAATCCATCTGGAATTGTCTTCTTCCTCCAGTCAACAAGTGGTGATATACATGGCATGAAGATATTGTACATGGGCCAGAGAACAGGCAACCAGCTGTGAAAATGCTGGAAGTTGGGGACAAACACTGGTAGATAGGGACCTTTATACTCCTTGTACTGATATCCAAGGCAAGCATGTCATACTATGTCATGACAATGTCTGGTTTAGCTGCACTCCTGGCAGTAATTGCCAAACTCAGCTGTGTACAGAAGTGTTTGCTGAAAGCTTGGTTGGATTGAGAAGAAAGACTTTTTAGATGTGAAAATTGGGTCAGGTGGACACTGAGGGCCTTGACTATGTTGCCTTTTGCAAATCATTTGTATCTCTGGGATTTTTAATGAGATTTTCATTAAGGAGAACAAACCAGCAAAACTCTACTCTACTTTGCAGCTGCCCAAAGCCATTTGGCCAACTCTACTCAGAGAATTATGTGGTGGATGCCTGTTTGTAAACTACAGTAGGCCAAGTCCTTCAGTTGCTACCTTTGATCAACTTCGTGATGGTTTGCCAGAGTTAAAAATGAATTAAGATCTTAGGATATGGCTCAATATAATTAAAACTCTGCCATTATTTGGTGGGGTGCAGCCACTAATAACTAAATAGATCATACTCTGTCCCTGTTCACAGGTTTGTGGTGCTTTCCAGTGAAAACCTGCAGGCAAATAATTGTTTCTGTCTGCATCAAGGATTATGCTTTTATTTTTTTGACTGTGGACTTCGAGCTTTCCTTCAAGTCTCTCTCATTTGTTTTGTGAACTGTAATACTGCTGTGGCTTATTAGATTCTGCTTCTTCATTGACAGTCATTATGGCTATTCCAAAATACTCTTCTTACATTGGGCTTTACTCACATTGACTGAAGTCAAGGGAAAGACACCTTCTTTTGTCTTTATGAAAGAAAGTTAACGTAAAAGACACAGGACTATCAGGGTCCAAATCACTGTGTTAATCAACTTCTTGCAACCACCGAGTGTAGCCACTCTGCAGTGGGCAGCTATGGTGGGCTTCTAAACCTGGGACACAGGGAGCGCCCACAGGGCTCAGACAAAAGCTCCACAGCGCGTTTCCCTTCAGCTTCAAAGATGTTTAGATCCAGCCCTGCAGGCACTTATTTCAGAAATACAAGATTGTGGGAAAGGGAAGAAAAAGGATTGAAATAACTTTTGGTTCTGTTTTGTCATTTTTTAAAGTTCCTTTCATCTCTGACCAGCCTAATGCACTTTCAAAAGATTGTTCCTACAATATGTGGACTGAAGTCAATATCAATAATTTTAAAATAACAATATTTCTCTGATTTACAGCCACAGTATTAAAAAAATCATCTATTAGATAAGCATTTAGAAAAAAATTAAGTTATATATGATATATATGTTATATAAAAGTTTATAGCAAAATTCTCAGCAAAAACACTGACTAAAGTAAAATCTCGGGGTTTTTAAAGAGCGGTTAGAGTTCATGCATTATGATCACAGCAGAAGGCTAATTTCTAGATCTATCTAGTAGTGGAAAGTGGCTGGCTCCTCTACACCAGAGAGGAGAGAGCAAAGCCAGAGCTGCTGCTTATTAACTAAACACACTCCACTGTGGTGTGCAGTGGCTGACTCACTCCATCTCTGTTGTATGAACTCACATGAGCCCCTGTCCTTCAAGGCCCTCATGTCCTACCTCTATCTTCCATCAGTACTGGGATCATCCCTTGCCTCCTGTTTAGCCCTCTGACCCTTGTCATTTCCCCAGGATCCAGCCAGGGCCTTGTTTATATTGCTGTCCTCCTAAGATTTGTATGATAGCAGGGGAAGATGGGAACAAGGGATCTCCCTGAGAAATATCAGAGGTAAAAGACGGTCTCCCATCGGGCACTGTAGCTGGGAAAGGACAGGAAACAATGTTCAGTTCCAGCTTTGAAAACTGCATTTTTTCAGCATCTTGGAAGAGGGGAACAATGTATTTGGGGAAGCTTAATTAGACCCAGGATGTTTTAGACTTTATCAGGAATAAATATAAGCTCCTGCACACATTTAACCCAGTGCACGGAGAGACTCAAGTCTCAGAAAAATATTAATTTATTTCGTATTTCCAGAGGCATGCCATTTATTTGACTTCTTTTGACTTATTAAGTATTTGTGGAAACTTCATTTTATGCAGGAAATAGCTATAATCACTAGCAAATGTGACTTTAATAACTAAGATACTGGGAGCCATTTTTGGTTGGCACCAAAATCCACACACAATAAAACCTTGTGATAAAATAATCTATTTTCTTATCTGGAGTTGAAAGTCAGGACAAATCTGACTGATTAAGAAAATCTTCAAGCGAGATACCATATATCCTCTCTAAAATTAAACTCTGGCTGAAGATTCATTTAATTCTGCTAGATGCACTCAAAATGTAAATACTGACAGCAAAAAATAGCCCATAGAATATTTCGGTTTGGAAAATAATACAGTCCCTATCATATCTGACAGGTAAAAGAATATAAAGCACAACTTGAAAAACAAATTTGTGAATCTGGACAAGCAGTTTATTAACAATTGATTTCCATTTTGTAACTTAAATACCACCAAAATGTTTTTGACCTTTTTGGTCTTCCAGCCTGAGGAGGGTTCATGTGAAAATACATATGCATGTGCAAGTTAGGGCAGCCACTGACCCTACTTCCATTGAAATAAATGGAAAGACTCCCATCATTGGGGTATTAAACTTTAAATAGAATAAGGGAAATGTTATGGAAAACACTCAAGCCCTTTGTGAATAGCAGCCTTAGTGGATTTGCTTCTCACCCATCCCCACCGCCTGCGGGACACACGACCCTCAGGCTCCCTACCCAGACAGCCAGACACACAGTAAAAAGTAACGCTGGTCCTGGGAATCGTAAGGGGGGAAAAGGACACGTCCATAAACAGGGACAAACATCTTTCTCCAAGCAAAGCTGTCAGATCCATTTAAGCAAAGACCTGCTCAATCTTTTCCTCTGGGGCCACTTTTTCCTGTCTGGGAACGTCTGTGGCATTGCCTGTCTGTTCCCGAGCGACCATCACTGAGAGGTTTAGATAAGGCAAGAAATCGCACTCAACAGTCTTATGATCCCAGGCTCCAAGACAAAATGGGAAGGCTGTACTTTTGCTACCACTCTTTCAGAGGAAAAAAAAAAACAAACCAAAAACCAGCAAGTATCAGCTGAACAAAGGGTATATTGTCTGCTGGGAAACACTGATCCTTAGCAATTGTCCTCATTTGTATTTGCGTAACAGAAATGTTTTTAGGTGGTCCAGCTCAAGTATTAGTATGGGGGTGGCAGTTACAAGCTGTAGCTATGTAGCTGGCTCTAGAATGAGTCAGATGAGGCAGAGAAAAAAAAAGTTTTACTACCTGTGTCAACATTAAGTTGTAAATACCTCAGAGTGAAGCTCGTGTCCTGTATTAGAATATAGGGCAGAACACAGTGACTGCAGATTGCAAATATTATTAATCATATCCTCTGGAGCTTAGAATTTGGTGTTTTAAGCAGGGAAAAAAATGTTACTTCAATAATCTATGACTACATATACAGTGATATTCATCAAACATTTACACATGCAATGATATTAATCATTGAACAAATATAAATATCCCTTATGCCTGAGCACCTGTCTTCTAATGTACCTCAGATGTAGGTAGGAGTTGCAGGTGCCTTTTGCATGCAGTAAAATGGTCAGAGCCTCCTGTGTACCAAATGGCTGTACGAGGAGCTGAAGGCAGCAGCTTGAACTCACCACATCTTTTAGAGTTTAGAAGGATGCCAGATCACTGGGTCCAAACCACCTTCGACATGAAGAGACACTTCATGGATCAAATACAATTATTATTTATTATTTGCACTGGAAGGGGCCCAGAAACCTTAATTACATATGGTGGCTGCTTCTCAAAGGCCCTGTAAAATAGTTGTAATGAGAAAACAGCCCATGCTCCACAGACCTTGAAAGACAGGACTCTGCTTTCTGGTTTTAGAATACGTAGCCGCTGTTGATAAAGGAGCACAGTGAGAAGATGCTGATGTACAGAATTATGGGCCATGCCTTTAGCTGGTATATATTGGCACAGCTCCAGGGACATCACATTATGTGCCATGCCTTCAACTGGTATATACTGGCACAGCTCCAGTGACTTCACAGAGTGATGCTAATTTACACCAAACTTATCTGGCTTTATATCCATAATTATTGCCAGAAACAATACACAGTTATAAAGGAGAATTATTGTTTGAAAGCTTGAATGAGAGGCAGACAAGATGCTTTCTGTCTCCCAGGAGATGATGCATGCAGGTTCTTCCTTTTTCATCATTCAGGAAAATTGCCAAATAAGGGCTCAGGCCAGCATGGGCTGAAGTCAGTAGAAAGTTTCCTTATAAGACCCTGGGATTTTTGCTCTTGGATCTGACACCGGTTCAATAGTGGAATGTGTTTGGCTTGGTGTAGGTTCGGATCAACACAACACTTTTGATAGATATATGAAATAACATTGGGAACATCTATCAGAGGCAGTTAAATTTTGCTCTTTGGATAACATCACACATCACACTGGACATTAAATCAAAATCAAAGCCCAGGTCAGAGCCCTACTTGTCCTTCTTTTTAAACTGTTATTATTTATTATATAAATAATATAAAATATATTATAAATATAAATATAAACCCCTATATAAATATAAATATAAAACCCTAACTTTAATGTGAGGTGCTCCTGGAGGGCGTTGTCTCACCTTCAAGGTGTGGTGTGACTGGGAGCAAAGCCAGAGGTGTGAGGGATGTTTGCAAAGCCATGAGAGCCCAGAGGGACAAGGACCCTGGCTCAGGCTGGGAGTTAGGACTTCCTTTCCTTCACATGGCTTCTTTTCAGGAGCAGCAGGGTGACAACCAGCACCTCAGAGGAAGGCTTTCAAGAGAGGGTTTTCAGCCTAGAGCTCTCAGCAATATGTTGGGTAGACTCACCCATGTTGCAAGTACTGGATCTGTTGACATGAAGAATCAGTGCCATATGCAAGTAGATTTATATGTGCTCTTGTGGGAAGCTGGGACGAACACCAGTGGACAGGTATGATGTGTTTCTGGCTATGCTTTAACAGCCAGCACTAGCTGGTGTTCCCAAAGGGCTGACAGGCTTCGTGCCCAGGCGAGCTGTTGTAAGATGGAGCATGACAAATTTATGGAAGAGGTTGTATGACTTGGTGCCAAGAAGAGCATTGGGACAAACTTTACTTAGGATGTCCTTTCCCATCCTGTGTATTACTCTGGCCCTGATACGAAGTGGCAAAGAAAGATGAGTATAGCTTCATTCATGTAATATCCCACCAGAATGAGACAGAGTACCTTAGCTAGCTGGAGATGGCAAAAAGCATTTTTCTTGAGTTCTGCTATGTTACCAGTTTGTAGTGGTTAGAAAAGCAAGAACATTCTTAAAGATTGACTGAAAATACTTGCTATTTGGTAAAATACAAAGGATAAGATTGCACTGCTAATAAAAGCTGACTTTACACTTGTTCAGTGGAAGAAAGGGTGAAACCTAATCTTTTCGTTGCATGCAACTGAATCAGAGGTTTAAATTTCCTCTGAGTCATGAACTGTTTAGTGGAGCTGAACAATGCACATAGCTGACCACTACTTAATAGGCCAAATTTCCAAGTTAACTTAATCTAACATTGCTGTTGTGGCTTCATGTAAATCAACAGAGGATTGTGCTCCGTTATTCTACGCTTGGCCAAAAAAACAGCGTTGTTCAGTTTTCAAACTTGTTCACAGTCTGAAATCACCACCAGTATGGAAGTGGGCAATGCTGTCTGATTAAAAAAAAAGTGCATTCAGGTTAACCAAAATCTTTGATGAATTACTATCTATTTTGTCAATTTGTTTCAGTATGAATCCTCCCACTCCGATTCTAAAAAGTCCATCTGATTTGTTCAGTTAGCTCCAATCTGGATTCATGTTTCAGACTGATCAAACTATCTTCAAAATTTTTTAATCTCAATTTCTGTTAAAAATATTATACTCAAGCCAAAACAGTGCATTGAACATGGTTGCTTGCTGGAAATTGATTTTTAAAGCCATTTTAAGCTGATTTTTTCAGAATGATCTCAAAAACTTAAAAAAAGAGAAAGCTTCACGGCTCTTCTTACAAAGTTTTAGTTGAGCTATGAATTAAAGAAAGGAAAAGATAGAATTTGATCTGAGAAAACCCATTTCCTAGTATGATATGAAATCTGTCCCATTAAAAGTTTATTACCAAAGCTAGCTTCATGTGAATGTTTCTCTATTGAAGCTATTCTGTCAGTCTCAGATTTTTTTTATAAGTTTCCTGAGATTTTTTTATTTTTTGTCTTGTCTTAGGTCTGCAAAATACTCATTACTATCACTACCTTTTCAGAAGCATAAGCTGCTTGAATATCCCAATCTCATACCGTGCTGATCAATAAGGTGTTTTTTAAATGACAAAACAAAGATGCAATAGTAAATTTAGTAATTTTAGTTTAACAAAGACAAGTGCAAGGCCGTGCACCTGGGACAAAATAACCAAAGAGCCCAGTACAGGCTAGGATCTGTGTGGCTGGGGAGCAGCCTTGTTGAAAGGGACCTGGGGGTCCTGGTGGACAACAAGCTGGACACGAGTCCGCAGTGCATTGCTGCAACAAAGGCAAATTGGATCCTGGGCTGCATCCGCAGGGGCATTACCAGCAGAGATAGAGACATGATCATCCCACTCTACTCAGCGCTGGTCAGGACACACCTGGAGTACTGTGTCCAGTTCTGGTCCCCACAATTCAAAAATGGCACAGACAGACTGGAGAGGGACCGAAGGAGGGCCACGAACAGGTTCAGAGGGCTGAAGAACCTGCTGTATGAGGAAACACTGAAGGAGTTAGGTCTTTTCCCCCTGGAGAAGAGAAGGCTCAAGGGGGACCTCCTCACAGTATTCCAGTATTTAAACGGAGGCTACAAATTGGACGGAGGGTCTCTCTTCACAAGGGGCCACATAGAAAAGGCAATGGGTACAAGTTGCACTGGCAGAGGTTTCATCTCAGTATAAGAAAGAAATTTTTACAGTGAGAACAATCAATCAGTGGAACAACCTGCCCAGGGACGTGGTAGAGTCCTCATCACTGGAGGTTTTCAAGTTGTGACTGGACAGGGTGCTAGATAATCTCATCTAGGCTCCCTTTCCCATGAAAGGTTGGAACAGACGATCTTTTGAGGTCCCTTCCAACCTGAGCTGTTCTGTGAGTCTGTGATTTTGCCTCAGATTCAACTATGTCTGGGTGAATAGGGACAGATAGCTACTGGTATATCTTCTAGTTTCTAAATACATCTTCACATATAAAAATTCTCTGAAATACACATTAACTGTATTTGCTTAAACTTACTTTTTGTATACAATGAAATTATAAGGTTTCATTAGTAGATAGAAATAAAAGACTACATATATATCTATATATGTGGCCAATGATGTTTTGTAGGCTTTTTAGCAATATAGCTTACTGAGTCACAAAAGAGGTTGTGACATCACTTCCAGTGCAAAGCAATTGGAGGATATTCCTCTTTTCCTTTTCACTTTGGCTCTGACAGTACAACATTATTGTCAGTGAGTGCTAATTAAAGAAGACTAACTTGTGTGAAGATTGTCTTTGATCCATGTTAACAAAAGTCTAGAGTGAAGAAAGGGCTTCAGAGCTACAGCACAGGTCTCTCATCTAGAGTGAGCTCATACGATTATAGAAACTAGGATCTTAAACTAAATATTGTGTTGACTTGGGAGTTTTTCCACTGGCTGGCTTCTGTCCAAGATTTCACCCAGGACTGTGATGTTCTCTCTGAAGTGGCTCTGAAACAGATCAATAATTCACAGGAATTTCTTGATTCAAGCTGCAGAAGTAAAAATGAAGGAAAGCATCACAATGTTACAGTGCTGATACTAGTGGCTTAATACCCGTACTATTTTAATAGTAGTTAATCTTGCAAGAAAAGCAAGAGTCATATATTCTGCTTTATAGATATGACACACCAATGTCAGTCTTTGGAAACCTGGATGTGTCGTGCCTATTGCTGTGGCCATGAAATTTTAGAAATTGCAGAAAAATCACTGGGCAGTTTTCATGTTTAAAAAACATTAGTAGCCAAGATTTTTCTGAGTTTCTTCAGAAAAGGGAAACTGTGGTTCCTTGCCATGCTCTAGTGCGAAACAGGTGCAATCAGCGGGTTTGGGTCACTCATGGCGTAGGAGCTGTTCACAGGCTGCACCATTTGGCTCCTGTAGTCCAACAGGAATACTCTTGGAGAGCAGAAAAAGACTTTCTTTGGTTACCACGGCTTTAAGCCAACTTTTTCAGAATCCTCTGCTTAATAGGAGTTTTTCAAAGGAAGGCTACTGCAAGACATGCTGCACTAACTGATCCTCTGTCTACCTTGGGAGTGTTTTTCTGACTCTGGCTACTAAGCAGGCAGGCTCTGGCACAGGTTCTCCTGGCATTTCTGAATATGTTCTCCATTGCTGGAGTTTCCTAGTTCTGAGGTATAATGGGGAAAGCCAGAATATGTTCATTTTAAGTCATGACCACCAACCTGAATGGAATGGCATGATCATCTGGGAGCAAACTGGGTCCATTATGTCTGGAGAAGCTGCTAGATTTCCAGTAGATATTTGGGAGCATTACTTCAGAGAAAAATATTGTATAGAATGCTTATAATTAGCATTAATTTCTTTCCTATTGTCAAGGTGGTTATTCATTAAATGAACCTCCTCTGTCTAATTGATGTTTTGACAGCATACCATGCAAAACAATGAAGATTTTTCTCCCTGCTGTTTTTAAATATCTGGGAAACAGATGCCAAAGGGATTTTAAAGTTAATTAAGGATTCAGTTGGGTTAAAAAAAAATCCAGATGATACTGTGAGGCAAATTATGTTAATGGTAGAAGTAGTCCCTAGTGTTGCCCTCTGTGATGATTCTCAGATAGATCTACAAGATCCTTGTCCTAAGAGGGCTGATGCTAGTTAGGGTGACACTGAAGAAGACAGTAAACTCTAACACCAGTACGTTTACTTTGGTAGGTGAATGCAGTGGCTGCTTTTCCTTAAAGCACATGAGCTGGAGCTTCTAAATAATACTTAAAATAAGAGAATTTTATTGCAAGTTACATAGCTACTCTACTAACAGAAAGATGTATCATGCACTGGCTCTGGTTATTCCTGGGGAAAGCATGCATGAGTTTGGGAGAAGAAACCTAATCACAGCTCTGAAGCTGAATGACGAAAACAAACAAGGGCTGCCTGCTGCCTCCGTAGCGTTGATGTCTCCTGTGAGTCTGTGCACAATAGCAGCCCCCGTGCCAAGCTTCACAGGAAGCTGAAGAGTGAGCCTCATCCATAGATGTCACAGGATCAGGTTACCCGCATTCATAAAAATAAGCGTGGGTACAATTAACTTCTCAGCTATCCTTCATTAAAAGCCAAACAATCCCACATTGCAGGTCGCTTTCCCTCCTTCCCACACTGGTTTTGTGTCAGAAACTACGCATTACTACCATTACAGACACTGAGATCGGCATCTTAAATTACAAAGCAGCTCACTGGATTTGGGGTTTCCTGTTTTACTCAGACATGTTGCTGGGTTCCTGCTGGCCCGCAATCCCAAATTTCAATGCACAGTGCCTCTCATTTTATAAACGTCTCTCCTCGTTCTTTAGGCTTTTTGGGTTTTTTTCTATTCTTTAATTCCCTGTCCAAAAGGGTGGTTATATACTTATTTCTCTTATATTTCACCAAAACATAAGGAGTTAACACTCTGAGAGATAAATTGCAGATTATTTCATTACAGACAATTTTTGTGGGATTCATCCGGAGTTAATTAAGTTTCCAAGGAAAAGATGTCCCTCCTCCATACCCACCCATTTTAATTGTCACTCTCACTTATACCATTCTTTTTTCATTTATTATTTTTCTTCTTGTATAAGGTACAAATTAAGGCTGCAAGAGCAGGCTCATAAGCCTGATTAACTTTAAGCATGTCCTTTGCATACAATTTATGTCAGTAAAATTAAGCGTTTGCACTTATAATACAGGGAGGAAGCTATAAATTATAGCCTGCCAATGAAGTGATTCATGTAGGAATAGAAAAGCAAGGGGATAAGTGAATGATAAAAAGCTGACCTTTTTTGCAGCAGCATGTAAGAGAATGGACTTGGCTCCACACATATATCCTGACTTTAGTCAGGAGCATATAATATAAGTGGGGGCCTTAAATAAGCAGGAAGGTTTGAAGAAAAATTTATGGAACTGGAAGAAGCTTTAGAAATAAAAAAAAAAGCCCAAATAAAGGGCAGTCGATCCCAAAACCTAAAACCAGACAAGCACCAGGCCACCCTCCAAAATGTCCTAAACTCTGAAAAGTCAAGATCTTTATTGTACAACATATTTTTAAGTCTCATATGATGACAGTTTCCAGACCCCCGGCATGTTCCTTAATAAAAATGAGTTCCTTTCAGACTTGAAAACATATCACAAAACTGTAAAGTTCTTTTGCATTTAATATTGCATTAGCTGGGACAAGGATATTTGTATCAGCGACTCCATAACAGAGTGTTCCCGGCTTGCTGGAAGTGTTTGACTGACCAATAGTGACAAGTGGTCTGAAAAGAGAAAATATCCAAAACAAGAAACACTTGCTAAACAATTCCTTAAAGCCAGATTTTGATCGACTTGAGAGGAACTGCACCAATTTGCCTACAGCAAGAAGCTTGCTCGCTTTCATCAGAAAGCTGTGGAGACTCTCACCGTGAGAAAAGTTACTTCTTCTCAGACTACAGAAGATACTGACTCCCACCTTGCATACTATTTAGCATTAAGCAACAGGAAACTCAATCAAGAATTTAGAGGAAAAACAGACACCCCCCACACACACCCTAAGTAGCATATTCCCAGCCTAGATATCTTACAATTACAGCCAAAAAAAGCCACCCTAAGCCTTGAATATTAACTATGATGATTGAAATGTTATTTAAAGAAAAAAAATCCCAAACCTTGGAGCGCTAACATTTTCGGAGTTTGTCGGTGGTGTGCACAGCGTTCGAGACACTTGCAGACCTCCGGCCACCCTTCTGTCTGAGAGTCAGGCCAGGTAGGAATGTGACAGCCTGACAGTCCCGGCACTTAGGCAATGTTTCTTGCTCTCCAGATTACTCCTGCTACAGCACTTGAACTCTTTAGTCTCTTAGCATATTCAAACTCCCGAAGCACAAAGTAAGAGATAATAAGCCTCACTTTATCTGTTCAGTATTTGTAGCTCTTTCATGCATCAAACACAGTCCTGTGCTACTTGTTGTTCATATTTTTTCACATAGGAATGTCTTGTTCTTTTGTCTTAGCAGCTTTCTGTATCAACCACTGCAGTCCAGATATAGGAAAAAATGTGAAGGATTTTAACAATTCAACTTAATATAACACTCAAAGAACACAATGCAGCATCTTGCATTACATGATCAAAATATACTAACTAGGTCTACAGCTAAAATGTAACAAAACAGCTATATAAATTGAACCACAATTGATGATAGGTTATTATTATATTTTAGCTGTAACGCTAATTAATATGGTTTGATCAGATGGTTAGACAGTTATTGTTCTGAGTCTTTTGATCATCAGTGAAGTAGTCACTAATGAAGGGCTGTCACAGATAGCCACAATGCTTACAGAGCTGCAGTTTTAAGAGAGATCATCGCACAGATAGATCCTTTGTTATATCTCTGCAATAACACAAAAAACCCATTTAGGAAAGCTTTTGGTCCAGGATCGCCATGTGGACATATAAGGCAAAAAGTAACAGCTCCCATAACTGTTAGAAATTAAATCAGTCCGCTTTCTGTTGGAGGTTCACTTGCTTCATTCAATGGCGTATTAGTTTCCTTAACTCAATCCCAGATTTCATGTCAGTATGGTCGAGGAAAAGACATTTTCTCGCAGTATCTCTGTATCACTTTCCTCTTTTGGTGCAGCCTAATTAGATCTATCCTGCTGTTTTCTTCTAAAAATAGAGCATTTTCCAAGCTCAAAATTGTCATTCTATGGTATTATTACCTCACATATAAGCTGCTGGCAATTGCTTGCGTTTTATGGGTGATTTTGAACTCCTGAGAAAAACAAGTGGGGCCAAGGAGATGAAAGAATGAAACAGGAAACTGCAAATAGCTCAGTAATCTGGACAGTCAACTCTACCTTGTTAACACACAAATTAAGTGACTACAGGTTTATTATCTAAACTTCTCTGTAATTCTTTTAACTATAAATTGCAGTAATGGAAAGATTACTATGACCAATATTACATCATAAAACTCCAACATATCTCTGGACCTCTGGCAGCTTTCTGATAAGAAAAGACATCAGAAGAGGACTATCACAACTAAAGCCAGTTTAAAACCTCAGATAATGCAATGCTGTTGTACGTATACTAAAAGTCTACATACTTTCTTCTTGTATACTTTCTCCTAAGTATACTTACAACTCCAGGGTGTCATGAAGTGAAGAAATTTAGCTGTACAAAGCAAACCAGGCAACAGGGGTAAAGTAACTTAGAAAAAGGAAAAATATGTTAAATACCAAAAGAAAATGTATGCCTAAAATTCTGTATGGGAGAATCAGGAACTGGACACTTCTGCCCATGGGGAATGAAGGGAAAACAAGGTAGGAGGCAGGGAAGGAAGGGCTACAGGATGAGCTCAGTCAGAGATGCTGTCTGAAATCAGGGACGGCTTTGCTTCTGTGGTCTCTATACAGCAGTTATTGGCCTGTGTGCTACATTTGACAGCCTGTATCATAATGTCGCACAAAGGTCAAGAAAAATGAAAAGACTTTTGGACAATCTTAATGTTTCTGTAGTGCACTTTTTGTATGATGACCTCAACTCACACTTGTGCTCCGTAAACATCCTGTGGGCATAAAATTAGTCAGAATATTCACTGTGCATTTGTGGCATAGTTGCTAAACTATGCATTGCAGATCTTAGAGCAAATCTAATATCTCATTGCATGCAAAGTTAATCAACAGAATTTACAATTGCTCTTGTGTTAGCAGAATGAAGGACTGATTTTCTCTGAGTTGGAAGATGGCTTCTCTAATCCTTATTGCCTTGAAAGGCTGTATTGTTGTTTTCATCACTTGACCCATTACTCTTTTCATCATTTAATTAAATTATAAACTCTCTTGCTGATGCCGCTTGCTTGGATATTTTCCCATCCTTTTTTGTATGAACTCCTGTTCACCTACTGCTTTTTCAATTTTCTAATCCGCCTTGCCATTAACATCACTGCTGGAAGTTAGAAGCTGACACACAAATCCATTTAAAGTAAGGTCTGGGTCTATTTTTTGATCTGATACACATTTAACCAAAAAAAGCTTGACAAAATTGTACCATTTCCTCTCTTTTAAGCAAGTGCAAGAAGAATGAATATTTGTCTGTTCTCCTGTCATGTGTAGGAGGTGATCTGGGCTGCATTTACATAGAGTAGATGGGCTTTTGGAGGTATGCTAAAAAACAGTCACAGCTCTCCGTAACAGAAGAACACTTTTCTCCTTCTTTCAGGAAAATCAGAATAATTTTTGCAGAGTAAAACCAGCTCAGCAACTTTCCACTGACATGTCACGGAGAACATTTGCAATGTTTTGTTTTCATTTTTAAGCCTGTTCAGTTTATTATGTCTCTAAGCTCCCCCCCAAAAAAGAAGAGATAAATCTATCCCCAAAGCTTTAACTGGTACCCTTTCCTCACCATGAGAACTTTAGTAAAGCTGATATTTGTCAATGCAGCAGAAAGCATTGCTTCTTGGAGAGCTCTGGGTGCACACACCGGCAGAGCCAGGGCACATGAGGTAGTATATTCGGGTTTTGTTTGTCTATCCCAGTGCTGCCATGCTGACAACATGCACACTCTGTGTGCTCTGCAGTGCTCACTGCCACATTTTCAAGAAAGGAAGAAGACTGTAAATCAAAGTGCTTTGTCGATCACAGAATCAACTTCCTAACTTCCAAACTAAGCAGGTCTAAAGTCTGATCTGTGTTTATTTCACTGCGTTGCTGGAGGGGAACTGTATGCTGTGTTTCTAATATGTCTATCTAAGAAATTTCCATTGCAGAGCTGGCAGACATGCATGGATACATAAAAATAATTTTCTGTGGTTAGAACTGTTAGATACGGTCCGTTTGCATCACTGCTATTTGTACCAGTAGAAAGTCTCTTCCCTTAAAACTTTGGTTTAAGAAGTCAAATGCTTTCACTATTAGCTATATTCACCTGGGCTGCACTTCTGTATTATTCCTCTTTCATGCTCTGGTTTTCTGTTTTCCTGCTGAGAACAGCAGCTTCTATACCATTAGGGTTATATATAGCAGAAACCTTTTGCAACTGAGCTGATTACTGTGATCAAGACCAATCTGTTAATACTGGATGCCAGAGAATATTAAATGAGGGTGTTTGTAAATCAAGTAAGTGAATACCACTTCTTTTATAGACACTCCACTTCCATTGAAATATCTTCATCAGCTGTGTGTCCCTCTTGTGAATTTCTTGAATGAAGAAGCAACAGGTATTTTCCTTATAACATACAGTTACTGTTCAACTCCAAGTGTAGCATCAGACCCTAAAAGTGTTCATTATAAGATATTCAGTCTCTTTCCAGCACAGTCGCCTTACTATCATTTCCTCATTTAATATATAGTACTGTATTGCCAAGATGGCATTTTCCTATAAAATCACATTCATCACTACAGAATGCATTGAGATCATTATTTAATTAACAAACTAGTTAATAATTAATTTTTCTACCTATATTTCTACTATTATTTGTACTGCTGTTGAATGCATACACAGGCCTCATAATGCTAGAAGCTGTATAGCCATGTAACAAAAAATCTATACTCAAGCACCGAAAGGAGTTTAGTCTCGATTAATGGTAAGATACAATTATTGAAAGGTACAGACTGCAAAAGAAATAAAAGGAAAGCCAGCAAATTTCACACCATAATCCATAACCTCAGCCTGCCACATGCTCTGCAGAGTGCTAATGCACAAAGCACAGGAGAAAAACACCACTGATACTTTTTTCCCTGCTCTCTTGTGGTGGACAGTTATTTTGTTGGTTATGTAGCCTGGATGGCTCCGATGTCATCAGGCATCTACATTCAGTATTTCTTACATCATTCAAGCCGAGTGACTGCTCAGAAAGATATCAGTCATTGGAGGTTTTCCAGCAGCGGGTTTCTATCCATCCTACTTTCCACATACGCACCAGTTCAGCCAGACTTCCAGAGGTCCTCACCTCTGGCAGACCTCTTTTACAGATGTAAGTGAAAATGCCAGCTTTGTGAAAAAAGCAGCATAAATAAAAAATTTCTTAATTCCCTTGGATTAGAAAGGAAATATAAACTTATATCTGGTCACTCTACTCAAGGCCATCCCATCTCTGTGTTTTGCCTCTCTGACCATATGGATTGCATAGCTTGTACCACCTTCCCCCTGCACGCTTTCCCTAGCCCAGGGAGCATGTTCTGGCAAAGGGGTGTGTGTCTGTGTCCGTGTCAGGAGCTGACCTCCTTCCAAAAAGGAGAGCAAGGAGTGACGCTTGTGCACGGACTCTGCTCTCCACCTGCTGATTCCTAAGGCTTGCAAGCAGACGGTAATGCTTCCAACAGGTGGTTCAGGTGTTTTAAGATGGGGCTGATGTTTTGGTGTAACGTAACAGCCAGCCTTCCAGTTTGGTATGACTGACTGAAAAGCCAACAGGCTCAGTAACTGATTGCAACCAGCGTCTCCCTTTCTCATCTGAGTGGAAAAGAAGCACGTTTAGAAAAATCCAGTGACAGCCTGCTGTATAAGTTCAGATGTCATAACAGGCTGAAAAAGCACGTGTATTCTGTTTCACAGGGCTCCCTAAGGAGCATTTTACACATAAAAAATGAAATAATGAAAAACTAACTGGTTCTAGTCATAAAAACATAGTTGTGTAAAATACTACTCACACTGTAGAGATCACTAGATCAACATTATATCACCATCTCTATAAGCTTCCTACGTCCCCAGGGAAACATTTGACTCCAGTTCCATTCATCCTGGTCTCTCTCTGTATTAAGCTACTGAAAAATGGATCATCCCAACCCATGCTATTTGCCTTCCAAATCTCCTCCACTGCCACAGGTGTGCTGTGTCAAATAAACGGCAGGGCAGAGGGGGAAGAAGGGGGGAGCACCCTCCTCAGCTGTGTTTAGACTCCAGCCTGTTGTTAACATTATGAAAGGAAATTCTTCAGTTTGAGCACTGAGGGCAGAGCGCCTTGAAAACCGGTTGCCTCATCTAAATCGCAGAACAGGAGCTGGCGCAGCAGTGGCTTGTCGCAGTGCAGGGGAGAGAAAAGGATCTCCTTTTCACACAGACTATCTCAAAAAGTAATAAGAAAATAAGGCTTACTGGATTAGATCATAGGTCTGCCTTGCCCAGGATCTTGCCTCTGGCAGTGATCGGTAGAAGGTGTGTAGGGAAAGTGTAAGACCAAAATGAGTATGCAGTGGTACATCCCCACAACGTTCTCCTAGCTGCCAGTGATTTGTTGCTCTCAAAGCAGAAGCAGCGTTTTTGCATTTAATAATCCTTGACAGAATTTTCTGCAGTGATTTTGTCCAATCATTTTTGAACCTATATAAACTTTGATCACCCACAACATCCCGTGGAAGGAAATCCATGGCTTGACTATGTGTAATGTGAAACAATATTTCCTTTTGTTTGTTTTGAAAACTCTGCCTTCACTTCATATCTTCTAGTTCCTGCACTGGAAGAACCCCTCAAGAGTCATCCCCACCTCCATGTCCTTCATGACTTCTGTCGCAAGGCCATCACTCACCCCTTTTCCAGGCATAAAAGTGTTCCTAGCCTGTTTGGGTCTTGCGTTGAAGCCAGTCTGTACCACTGATCATCTGTGTTCCCCCCCTCTGTGTCTGTTGTAGTCCTGCTGTATCTTTTCTGAGATAAAAAGGCCAGAAAACAGAAAAAGGCCTCAATAGAACAGTACTGAGCACTGAGACAATGATTCCATATATCTATTTATTACAACACAAAGATTTTATTCCTGAGTGGCAATAGTAACTGAGAGCCTATACTGGCAGGTGTAGGGGTTTGGGGGGGTGGAGTTTGCATTTATCTGTGTTGAATTCCACCTGCCAGTTACTATGACAAGGTCTTCCTGTGGTTTCACATCGGTTTTAGCACCAATTTGAAGCAAATCATCTGCTGCATCCTGTGCAAAGAAGGATCCTAGTGTAGAGGTATTCCCCAGCTGCTGTAGTGGAAACATAATTTTGCACGTGTCTTCTGAAAGAGAATGTCATCTTGCTCTTTATGACTAAATCATCTCTTGTCCTACAGATTCTCTGGCAAGCTGCTTTTTCCTAACATGTTTGAAAGCTGATTTATTATGCATGTTCACGTCTTTTGCAAATAGTTTCTCAAACGTCCCCTTTTTAGGGGCAGAGGGAGGTATTCTTCCTTTTAACCTTCCAGAGCTTATAATCTTTGCTATTTTCCTGAATTGAACGCAACCTTAGCACATTGAGGGATGCCTCCTTCAACTGTTGCCCTCTTACCAGCTTTCTTCTGGTCTTTTCACAGCCTTTTTAAAGATGTGCTATGTATTTGCTCTGTGCCTCTGATATACTACCTTTACATTATCTGCATGCCATCTGTAAAGACTTTACTCTTTAAAAGTTTAAAATTTCCTTTTTTATGTAATCTTACACATTTTTAAACATATTTTTACACAATTTCCCGTTTTGAAATTAGGCACAATGGTACAGATATTGAGTGGTTTTATTGGTCGTGCTAGGGTGTTGGATCTGAGCCTATTTTGGTCCCTGTTATAGAGTGCCTGTTCCACAGCAGCATTTATGAATCAAGTCCAGCATTGCTCAGGGCAAAGCAAAGAGCTGATCGTTCCATCTTAGGTTCCCTGAGTACTTGGTCCAGGAGGAAGTCATTAAGAATAACTAAATGCTTAACTTTGACATCACATCCCAGCACAGCATTAGCCAATACACCCAGAAGTGTTTGCAGTCTTCTGCCACAGCTGTGTTTCCTGTTCTTGTGTTCTCATCTCCACCAGCTCATCACAGGCACTGCCGCATTCCAGTGGATCACTGGGTCGTATAGGTGTGGTATAGGTGACAGAGGAAAGACAGGCCCATTAAACATTGCCAAAAGTAATGCAAATGACAAGAAGAGAGAAATATTTCTAACCTGCTTAGAAAGGTCAATGAAATTTCAAGGCTTGAAACAGACAGACTTTGATGAATTTAGAAATATAGAGCTAGTGCTGGAACTAACACTAAAGAAGTTCAAATACACATGAGGGTCTTGCCTGCTGTAAGTACCTAATCTGTAGGCATCTTTGAATACATCACCCAAAGGACTGTTTCCATGTCTTTGCACTGTATTACACTGCAAAGAGATGCAAGCAGAAAACTGTTCATTAAGGTTGGCTTATTACTGTAGTGGGTCCCACAGGGTCTGATATTCTCTAATAAAACTGTAATAATTCATGCGGAATCCTGGCTAGCTACAACAGCTAGTGAAGGTAAGGATGATGGAATGGAATGAAAGAGTATTCAAAGAAATGGTACAACAAAAAAAGCGATAAACATAAATAAGTCTCTTGTCTTTCTAATCTTGAAACATTCACGCCTTTGTTCAGAATGAAAAAGATGCCCAAGACAAGTAGGGTATTGTACTGAAAAATATTGGCTGCCTGATGGCTTTGGAAAAAAATATGCCATGTTCACAAATACCTCCCCTGACCTGTTTATTAAAAAGGACAATAAATGACTGAGCAGTGAATATTCAGGGCCTGGGAGATTTTATCAGGCATAATGTTTCAGAAAAAAATTGTATGATACAGTTGGCTGTGGGAAGAACTACAAGTTCAGATCTTTCTCAGGTCAGCTGATTCTGTTCTCTTTCTAGCTCCATGTACAGTTGCTATTTAACATTTTGCCAGTCTTCTGGGAAAGTCTGTCAAACAAAGGTTTTGAACGTGACTTGCACAGATTGCTGACTGCCTTTCACAGCCTGGACTTTTTATGAAGTCCTTCACGGATGACTGTGTTTTGTTTTATTTTTTTAATGTATTCCATAAAGGAAGAATTCTGAACTAAGCCACTGTGATTGCACTTAATCAACTTGCAAACAACACAGAGAAAAGAATTCGTTATATTACTATGGTGAATTCCTGCTATTTAAGGATAGTGTCATTATGAATAGAGCTTATTGAAACCAAAATGCCTGAATTTATTTATAGATCTTACGTACAAATGAAAAGAGCAAAGGAGTTTGAAAACAGCCAATATGCTTGCTGTGATGTTGGCTTTCCTGGAAGTTAGCTGCAGTAGGGACAAGTCACCAAGGGTGAGACTTTGTGCTCAGCATTTACCTGTATCTGCTGCTGTTGAAGTCTGCAGGAGATCCCTCATTTATCTCACAGGAAACAGAATTATGCCAATGCTAAGCTCTTCTGAAAAGATATACTTCTCAAAAATGCAGAAGACTGCAGCTAATATGATTCTAGTGTTCCAGCAGCATTAGGAAGCAGTGTTTAAAAATGCTAAGCATTTTGCCCTTGGAACTATGGAAATGTTTTAGAAACTGTTATCAGGAGTTCAGGGAGGTTGATTTTGTACGCAGAAGAAGTACAAAGAAATAACCCCTCGGTAATGTGTGCTCCCTGTGCCGAGATGCTTAAAGGTACTTTTCTAAAAAACCCAATAGATTAACAAAATATGTTATTAAGCTAAGATTCTTTTTATCTGCCTGGGAAGAGTAGCAGCTTTAATAAGTTACAAAGAGAACTTTTTTAGGCCATATTTAATCACATGGAGGAAAGATGATCCAGTTAGTAGTTTCAAATACTTTATACCACTGTGGTAATTTCTGGTGCCAGCATACCACTAACATCTGTACGATTTCGCGGAAAGGAATGCTACAGACACTGTATATGCTACCAAAGATGCAAGGCTTACACATCAAGGTACTATTGCTCCACTGCACTGATGTCAGTCAAGAAAATCCCCACAGGAGTCTGCGGAGTCACTCCAGCAGAGAAGAAGAGTTTGATCAAAATTAGGCCTTGTGTCACCACTAAAGAAGTATTGCTTTTCTCCTAAAAGTCTAACTCATTAATCCCTTGAAAACAACTAATACCCCACTAATTCCATCTCTTTCATAATCAGGGAGTCAGGCATGTCCTGGCTCCAGCCTAAGTAATACATCATGTAAATCTATTGAAAGAACTACACAGATTGACTTCTGACAGCTTTTATTATTACTACTATTATTTTCTTATGACAATCAGAGACACAGTCTGCTAGTCATTGTCCTAAAGAGCTTTCTTAAAGGGCTTTCTCCCTTGTCCACTGACTTCCAGGGGACATGGATTGAAGCCAAGCAGAGTTGCAAGACGTTTTCACTTGAGGGTCATATCCTAGCATGGAATCTATTTCAAGCCGAGCTGACTAGGAATTTGGCTCACTTGTACTTTGGCTCACGGTGGTGTTGCCCATCAGGTTCATGATGACAAGTGAACAGGAAATTTCACCACTGCATCATCAGAATGTTTCAGATTGCTCCAGGTGCAGCATGGAGCCAACCTTTCTGTAGAAACCCTGAGATGTGATACACAATGAAATCACTGTCTCTTGCTCTCCTAATAGCATGCTTGAATAGGCTGTGGTGAAACGTCCCCAGGGAGACAACGGAAGCCCTATCACTTCAGTCATTTAGAGCTAGATAGTAGGAAACACTTATGAATGTACTGTAGGGAGCAATTCTTCTTGGCAGGGGCTATGTTAAGTGATGTAAAAGAGGGCTTTTCAGCTCTTCTTTCTATGCCTTTGAGGATATAGTGTTGCTATTTGGCATTTTTAAGGAGAGGCCTAAGCCTCAGAAGGAATGGTACAAAAGAGGAGATAATCAAATAACCGATTTCCTTGCATGCTTTCCCTGTATTCAAGGAGCCTTCAGAATTGAGATGCTGGGCTCTAGCAAACACTGATAGAGTTATGAGGAGCTGAGAAGCAAAGTGTCCCTTTGGCTCTGCTTTTCCTATTATTACCTTCATATTTTCTGTCACACCACCATGCACAGATGCTTTCCTTGAATAACACTGGAAGGTTTCAAATCCTTGTCCAAGATTTTTATGTGCTCTGACATCTGCAAGAAACTGGCAGATAATCATAGCTTTGTAGCATCAAAATGGGAATAGTGCAATTAAAAAAACTGGGAACAAGATATTTATTACTAATCAGATGGTGGTCAAAGATAGATTTACAAGTGCTGTAATCATGTTCGTGCTAGTTCTTGCTAATCTTCTATCAGTCTTTTTTCAGTCTTTTTTTTCCCTCTTCAGCAAGTTTTTCATTAAGTAGATGGAGCTCTGCCAGATTCAGCTTTCATTCATATAATTGTAAATCATGGCTGAAACCTGTGGTATTACTCCTGCTTTCTCCATGTACAACTCAGATGAGCTTTTAGGCTGTTGCGCTAGGTCTCTATACATCTTGATACCTTTTGGAAAAACATTTGAAAAGTGAAAGAACAGTTCTGAAGCATCTTTCCCTCCCTTTCTTCTCTCTCTTTCTTCTATCTCTCTTTCTTTCCTTCTCTCTCCATCTCTGTCTCTTTCTCTCTTTCTTTGTTTGCCTGCTGCCCCAGGCTCATGTCATCTTCCCTGACTTTCTAAAAAAATTTTAAAAAATGTAATCGTGATGCGCTAGTGAGGTAATTTGGAACATCTCCCAGCATTCCAGCAATGTTGTGGTAAAAATCTGAAATACCCACAGTTCAGAGTTGCTGCAATGGCATACCTACTCCTTCTGCCATCTGTTTGTTCTCTCACCTGCAAGCCTGTTCACACGGCTAAAATCCTCTCATGTCAAAAATCATGCACAGTGTTAAGCTTCATAAAGGCATGAAATGTGACACTCCAGTAATAGCAGCATACCTATATAACAGCAATCACACTAGGATTTTCTTGTTGCCTTAGGTGGAGTTCGTGCATTTTCTTTTGTATCCCATCTTTACGGAATAAATGATTTAATTGTTACCTTTTTGGTTGACTCAGAGGCTGAAATTAGTGCTGTTCAAGTATCCTGACGTTCATTTTGAAATGCTCCAGGCTTTTGATACCTGGGCAACCTTTCAATAAGGTCGTGTTATATTGAAACAACAAGTCCAGAGTATGGTCAGTGGAGTGCTAGGCCATTCATTGAGTTATGAAGACAGATGTGCTTTGGAAATACCTAAGTAGTTACATAGAATAGATATGGCAGATGACACAACAACTCCTGACTGAAACTAGCTTCCAATCCTAATTAGGTCACGAGTGATTAATTGCAAATTTCCAATTCAATGTGTCATAAACCCACCAAGTAATTGCTATAGATGGCAATTTCTGCTCAGCATCTGCTGAAGATGGCAGTCACTGGACTTAGAACAATGATGTTCTCTAGCACCCCAGCTGGGTTTACAAAGGTGAAGTACCTCCAGCGTGTGCAGGTGCTCAGCATTCAGCCCAGCACAAAGTTGCACTATTTGTCAGGCACTGCGCTAACAGGGTGCCCCAGAGTATTTTGTTCCTAAGAAATTCCTTCTTCCTCTTTCCTTTCCGCTCTCTTCACATCATCCTGCTACAACCCAGCTCCACCATACACCTCAAAATAGTTGCTACATATCTTGCTTGCAATCAGGCAGCAAAACTTGCCAGTGTCGCAGCCTTGGAAAGCCAGGATGGAAGATACTGCTGAAGAGTAAGGCAAAAACCACAGGGTTGCAGTTTCTGCTGAGGCAACATTGACTGGTTCTGCCTTCACTTCTACCATCCCTTGGAAGCTGTACCTATCTTGCTCCTCCTGGCCTCTTCCTGCAGCTCTGTTCCAGCTCTGACCATGGGTGGAATAATCAGGCCCCTGCCTGGCACAAGCCCTCATGCTTGGGGCAGCAGACACCAATTTTGTCTATGCTGCAGGCGAATTTTAAACTGGTTCTTGTTACCTAGTCACAAGCTTCAAGTCTTATCTCAAAAAGTATGATCTATTTCAGTTTTCTCTGCATCTTCCTTAGCAGATTACACTGTCCCTTAGTTGCATCATCCTTACACAAGCCTAATATTGCTTCAGATAGGAGATCACACAGAGAGTATATGCATTCCTTTAGGACTAATTATTTAGAGTTGGCTTCCAGCATTTTTTTGTGCACATAGTCTGGGGCCAAAGGACATAGCCCCCCTTAGTGTTTAGGAGATGCTAGATAAAGAGAAGTTGAAAAAAATGTTCTGTGTTGATTGCTGTAATTGCTGACACATTCCTGTGGTATACTTGATCATTAGAACAGCTCACTTAAAACAATATTTCCTTTATAGAAAGGAAGTTGGTAATCGAGTTGTTATGCTTCTCTGCTTTGCATTTTCAGTTTAAATATTCAGCTGGCATTCAGTATATGGTTACTGGTTACCAGAGCATGTTGATTCAAATTTTCATTATCCAACTGCAAGCTCATTTTGTTGAATTCTGTTTAACCACTTGATTGCTGCAGGTTTTCATGTATGGGCCTTTTTGATTTTAGTCGTGAATGTGGGCCATTTGAAAATGCTCTAATCTCTAACTGCTCTGTGACTAAAATGGCTGTGATACGGATTTGAATTTGGTCAAGTCTATCCCCAAACCACAGTGACCAAAATGATCTTGTGTAGAAACCATGCGAGGAAATACATTATGAAAAGTACAAATCTAGCTCTGAAGTGTATGAGACTATGTGGAGTCTTGCCAAAACAACCCATTTTACTGTCTGGGGATGAGCTAAACCTGTATTATTGATGAGTTTCAAGTGTTTGTGGCTGGTGTGTAAAGTGATACAGGGAACAGTAGCCCTACACAAGTCCTACCTCTTCCCTCTAAGCTGATAATCCAAGTTATTCCCATTACGGTTCTTGTCACTCCCCACCACTCAGCGTCATTCTGCTAGCCCAGCTGTTCCCACTCTCTGCTGTGAAATGCCTTCATCTCACTGTCACCCTCATTGTCACCCTCACTGCCCAGCAGCATGTGAGCACCATCTGAATCCCAGGTTCTTCTCTCTGAGCTACCGTCCCTGCTGAGACTGCCCTTGCCTATACCACCCTTCCTCAACTTTTCTGCACACTTTGGAAACCAACACAATGCATTCAGAGGGATTTCTGTGATAGAAATGAAATGAAGAGAAAAGGGATCATCTATCTTCTGCAAAACACTGTCTTTCTAGTAGAAAGGGCTCTTCTCAAAAAAGCCTAATGCTAGTTACCATGTTCCATGAAACCTCTATGAAAAGGATTCTGCACCAAGAAAATATAGAGTATGGACTTCATTGTGTTGGGATTATCTGATCTCTCTTCAAGTTAGGTGTCTTGTCCGCATTTGCCATCTCTGCTCCTTCAGAAGGAGTGATATTGGCACCTCAGGAAAGTAATTCAGTGCACCCATCTGCTTTAAGATGGGGTTACCTGTGTCTCTCCACCAAAAATAGAAGTTGTCTAGACAATTAACTTACTTAGGCAAGGTGCTAACCTTTTATATCTTGGGTTAGGTCAGCTGAATCCTGCATCAAAAGAGTAATTGTCGTAGCTCTTTCTTACAGAGTGTGTGGGACAGGAGAGGGATGTATTCCCAAGCAGAAGTTCACAAAACTATTTACTTACTATGAGATTATTATTCGTCAACGTTCACTGAAGAGTTAGGAAGTCACCCTGGATGAAATCCTACTGGGTGAGTTAAACCTATGGCATCTCACTTAGTAACAGCCACTGTCTTATTTATTATAGAAATGGAAAATGAATACCACAAAACACTGCTGGAAAATCCCAAAATAATTAATGCAGATGTAAGTTGCCTGGGCATGTCAGTTAAAACTTTAAATCCTGCACACTTGATTTAAAAGACAATTTAAATCTCGCAAAACTACTAAGGTCAATAAATCCTCCATTAAAACAGAAGCGTGCTCGTAAAAGTCATCTACTCCGTGGACTAGAACCTGTGTCAGCAGTGACTCCCTGTGCTCCCTGGTCTTTGTGAATGAAATGCATATCCCTGCCATGAAACACTGAGTTCACGCTATACCCAGATTTTTTATGAGGTGTGTAGTCTTTCAATATTGCTTGAGAACAGTTTGTAAACAGTATTCAAAATCCCAGCCTGAGATCTGATGGGATACAATTCTGCCATGAATTAACACAGAAATAATAGTTAGCTAAGTCTGGACTGATCACCTAACTCCCTTTCCTGGTCAACAGCAAGAAAAATTCACAGGGATAGTCATCTCATCCTGAAAAAGTCACATAAAATAAGCAACTGGGAAACCCTTTTCTACAAAGGATATGAGGGTACGTATTCAGGTATAGGTGAATAAAATTTTTGTTAGCCTAATGTCAGGCAAGATGAACAGAACACTTCTCTTTTCAGGATAGTAGAACATAACCTTGCAAAGCAAACATCTGATCAGGCAGATGGAAGTTGCCATGCAGGAATACCACGTCGAACTCTTTATTTCAAGTTTTAACACGTGACGTTATTTCTAAGAAGCCTAATTAAAACAGGATTAAAAATTTCAGCTAATATTTGCAGATGCTACCATATTGCCCCACTTCCATAAACATACACCTCTGCTTACTTCATCTTTTGTTGTTTGACATCTATTTTTAGTTCAGTTGTTCTTAGGAATTCTTCACACTGTTGAACACTAAACTGCACTGGCAGCTCAGGAAGAACGACAATGAAAGATCTACAACATGGATTTCTTGAAGCTCCAGTTTTCTTTTAGAGACTGTTATAAGACTACTGGATTGGTTTTCAAGCCAGGCTTCAAAAGAGTAATCCAGGAACAGAACTGCTTAGGATTTAATTGTTAAATGGAGCAATTACTGTATACTGTGAATGTCTCAAGTTCAGCCTCCAAGTATTCTTTGAGCTTGAAATGCATTGCACCAACAAATGGCCTCACAATTTAATGTAAGCAAACCCTTTTACTGGCATAAATTTTTCTGTACTCACCATGAAGGAAAGAAAAAGGGAAGTATGGGGTCGGTTCTCTCTCCTCTATGTCTCAGATATTGTTTATTCTGCAATGCATTATTTGTTTTAGCTTGGTATTTCTTTTTAAAATGTCTTTATTAGACTAGCGTGCTACAATTTTAAGCCTCACAGGGAAACTTTAGCAAGTTATGAATAATCAGGGAGTGGGATTTCAATGTAATTCAGGAATGAGAACTAAGCAAAGAGAAGAATATTCAACCTTTTCATGGAAGGACTGAGTATTCTTTTCAAAGTCATATATCAAAAAGCCACATACAATGGAAACATTCTCTCTCCCTAGAACATAAAAGAAGAGGGAACTGCCTGTTATGTGTTCTGAAATGATCCCTTTTCATTACAACTCAGAATTTTTCTCTCTGGGGATCGCTGACTTCAAACCATGAAGAAAGGGAGAAACGACATCATACTATTTCCATTAAAAGCAGCCATGCGTAACCTATATTTTTTCCTTTCCTCTTTTTTTCCCATTTCACAATAATATTTGCATTCCAAAAAACTTATTCTCTTTTTTTTGATGCACTGAGGTTAAGCAAATGAGGTTGCTGCCGACAATGTTTTTCATACCACTTGCGTCTGCCTTGTTTTAAGCCAGCAGCAGAGAAACTGCTACATCTGTGTGAAATTCATTAGAAAACAAAACATTCCATCTTTCTTCATTTGGCCTGATCCTTCTTGTTTACCATAATTAAGTTATAAGAAAACCATCTTACACAATAGGAATACAAAATTCTCTGAGTCTTGTAAATGCATAAGCTAGAATTGACTTGATTTTTTTTAATCATCCCGTGTACAGTATATTCAGAAAACTCTTGTATATGAAAATAAATAAGAATAAATGATTTGGAGACAGTAGAAGAAATCTGGAGAAAAGGGAATAAGTATGATAGGGCAAAGGTTTCAATCTGACTTTTAATACAGTGAAGAAAAATACAGTGAAGAAAAATAATTTAATTTTGAATTAATTTTGAATTAATGAAGAAAAATAATTTAATACAGTGAAGAAAAATAAAATGAACAAAGAACAGTCAGTATGACACATGGAATATAAAAAGAAAGAGCAACATAGTCCCAGAGAAGAATTTTTCCAGGTCCAATGAGACTGAAGCAAGAAGGTAACTTTGGACATTTCAATATTAGAAATATAAGATTACTGTAGGACAAGTTTAGAGAAGAGAGAGAAAAAATGAATGTGAGACATAAATAGACTAATAAATGAAAGAGAAAACAACACTCATCATTCACATGTTGTTCTTTAGATGTTCAAAACAGTGTACAGACCTTATCAATTAACTCCTATATAATATCTGTTTAAGGCAGGTAGATTTTTAGTCCCCTTTTTATAAATCAGGAAACTAAACCAGAAATGTAAAATGGCTTGACTAGGGACCACATAATAGGATGAGACCGCTTTCGTCTCATTCCTGTGTTTATTCCCCCAGATGATAATGCAGCACTAATCAAAAGACCTGTCTAAAGCATACTATATAATGCAGATTTTCTATTTTCTACAGTCAAATCATACCAATTGTAGATGCTGTGATTATTTATGAATTTCTGAAATGTGACCTATCAGAAAAAAAAGATAACGGTATAAAATTATTTAAAAGTCAGAAAAAAGTTATATTAAAGATTTCATATTTTGTAAATAAAAGGCAATGGGAAAACGTTCAGATGGTAGCGTCTGGAGGCCTGAAACAGTTTCTCAAAGCATATTTTACCAATCCTGTTGCTGCAGTTACTTAAGTCTAGACTCTTCCAACTCCATGCATCCTGGCAAGATTGTGCTAATAGCATCTAAAGCAATTCACAGATTACAAGCAAAATTAGCAAATGTGTTTAACATTTGCATGTTGATGCAAATGCATGATGTTTGATGTAATTTGCTGTAAGCTTCAAATTACTGACCTTTGCGACATCCACATGACACTTGCATTTCTGCAGCCACACAGAGTTAGCAGGACTCCATGAAAACGATCTGTATACGTAACTAGAATTGCTAGTGAATGTCAGGAAAAACTGTGTTGAATTCATTAGAGAAAGTCATTTTCTCCTGAAGTGAAGGTTGTAAATCTTGCTATGGGATTTGAAATTAGAAGGCACTCTAAAGACGTTCATTGTTACTATCAGTATAAAGAAAATGGCACTTGTAATACAATATGGTTGAACAGGATATATGATTGCTATTGTCTCATATTGTTTGCTAGAATAACGACATAGTATAGCAGCACTAATTTTGTACTGTCTTTTCTGGAATTTAGGAGCATAACATTGGATACTGAAAGCACTTCCATTTATTTCTGGTGCTTCCAAAGACTAAGGCGTGAATATACTTATTTCTTTGTCATCGATTAATTCTCACATCTATATTGGTTTTCAAAATGTTTTCAAAAATGTTTGCTGAATAGCTATGGGAAGTGATCTGGACATCCGGTATGTTTCAAGTGATGTTAGATTCTTCCTCTGCTTTATGAAAGTTGTGTTCTATATTATTCCCAGCCTTTAAGTGGTTTAATATCTTTTCCCACTGCAAGTCATCTGCAAAATTGATTAATATGCTTTCTTCCAATCATTCCTGAAACTATTCCACACAGAAAAACCCCAGAAGGCACCTTCTCTCAATTAGCACTGGAGGTTTTTTGAAGGCATTTCTCTGCATTCCCATACTATAGATTATGACATCAAAAAATTGAGATTAGGATCAGAGTCTGAACAAGCAGGAAGGACATATGTTCTTAGGGGGAAAGATCTCACACACAGAGATATTTTCCGTAAATGGCAGATTATAAAAGCTCAGCAAAAGCCCGGGCTTTAAATTGGCTTATTTTAAATGCTGTTCATTCCTCTGCCACTTTTAAAGCAACGTTTGGTCCTTGTGAAAACAGAAAACTGAGAGCATGAGACCCAGTCAGTCCTAGAAAAAGTCTGGAGGAGGCACCTCTTACTCATATGCAAGCTTTTGCCAGATCCCCATGCACAGCATTGCCAGCTTTCACCATGTTTTCCTGAGGAACTAAGGTGACTTGGTCTTGATTCAGATCTCAGACAATTCTAAGATGACCAAGAAGCGCCCTTTCTGATGGGTGCCCTCCTTCCTTTCTGCCTCCAGAGATAGAACAACCCAGGCATGGATAGAGAGGCAGAAGGGGACAGAACGTTTTTCCTGAGGGAAGGCAATTCTGGCCATCAAGCTTCTGCTCATTAAAATTGTCTTTTCTCCTTGCACGAGGAAGGATGGTAGGAGGAGAGACATTTGGTGGTGCAACCTAGACACAGGCCTCTCCTTCCCAGGGCTGGAGAGGAAGCGGGGTAGTGAAATAAAGGCTGGATACCCCCAAACTCTGGCTGCACAGTGATGTTTGACCCTTCTGAGGTCTGCCAAGGCACAGAAGAAGGAGTCTCGTTCTTGTACTGGAGTTCCTGCTTTATGGAGACCCCTATCTGTTCTTGGGTATAGAGCACTGAGATAAGAAGAAAAGTGAACGTCCCTGTCACTGGGGTGGTTCTTATCTTTTCTACATGGAAGACAGGCTTCAAGGCAGTGGCCAAGCTCCTCATGCCCAAAGTTATGCACCAACAGTTTATTTTAATAGAAAAGTGAACAATATTAGTCATGCTTAATAAATAACAAGCTCTAATATATAGTCCTGTTACATAAATTTTTAACAGTATATGATTTTTAACTTGATGCCAACATAAAAGCATACTGGATGTAGACAATAAGGTAGATTATTTTGATTGTGCCGAGTAGCATAAATTAGTTAGAAAGATGGCCTCAGTGTTTAGACATCAAAAATGTCTGTTTAGTTACATAACAGATACCTTGATTTTGGGGGCCCACTTACCTTCTTGTTATCTGCTTAAATCAGGCACAAACTTACTGAAACACAAGTGTGATGATATTAGACATTAGGACCGATATTTTGAGAGTTAGACCTAGAAGCCCAGCTTTTTTATTAATCAAAAATTCTAAAAAGAATCCCTTTGGTCTCACAAAGCCAGTAGCTCCTGGGCATTTTCCTCAGTGATGCACCTTAGTCCAATAAGAAAAATAGCTACGCAAGCTGCCAGATGCATTTGAACATTCATTATTTCCATGGTCAATAACACAAGAGTTGCACGACAACAGAAGTAGCAAAGCAATTTAACTCTCTCACATCGTTAGGAAAGAGAACTCATCTAGTCCCACGACGTTGAATGTAAATGCTATTGTTTAAAATCACAGCTAGCCCTGACTNCGTTATATTATTAGTTCACCTGACATTTTTGCATGAACTCCAAGTACAGTGACCCTCCTTATAAGCTAAACATAGTAATTTTTAGAATACATTCAAATTAACATAAAACTGAAAAAGTGATCAGATGAAAAAGTTTGTCTCTTACAATAATAGCAGTAAACTGTATGCTTAACCACTTAATTCTCTTTCTACTTTCATTCAAAGGAAACAATTGATCTGATCCAAACATTTTTTGATACTTAGAGAAAAAAGCTATCTTAAGACAAAGAAAATACTTTAATTCTGTGGTCTGATCCTATATTGTCTGGAGATCTGAAAATATCATTCTAACATTTCCCCTGAAAGGGATTCATTCATACAGAAAACCAAAAGGAAAGGAAGTGGGAAGGTCATTGGGCAATGCTTATTTTTTGCGAACCTACAAGCTCAGGCTAGCGTTGGTTTATTGGGTCAGATGATGCTTCATCATATGAAGAAACATCTTTAAGAAATTAGGAACATCCTAGTGGCTTAGTATGAGCATTCCATTTATATTTGAATGAATTAAACAATGCGTTTTCTTGAGAGGCAAAAGGAAACTTTCCTCCCCCTACTCTTCTGATGTTTAATTTTAAAGTTTTCCAGCCGCATATGGTTGATGTGCTTAGGACTGCTGGAGCAATGAAACCAAGAATAAGAATTTAGCACTACAATTTCATGAGCATTAGGAGATATAAGAGCCCGTTGTTAAGAAGTATTGATTGACCCAGAAATCAATCTCTTGGATATACCCATCTACGAGTTAAAAAGAACATGATTTAATTGATTACAGCAGCCTTCATTATGTCATGGGTTAGAAGTGGAGATGGCAATTATTGTATAAGCAGACAGAAGGTAGGGTACAAAAGATAGAGTTAAGATAGCATATAGGAAAATGAAAGACAAATTTTATTGTATACAGATTTACTACCACCTGGAAGAACAAAAATACAAGGTTGTTAAGATAGCATTTTCTCCTGGAAGTAGGAAAGGTGAACAGCATTTTTGAGGACAGACATAAACTAGGCATATTGGTGTCTAAGAAGCTTGGGAGTGTAAAAACAAAATGAAGATGGAAATAAAGAGCTAATTCCCATGCTTCTACAAGGTAAGGAGCCAGTAGCAGGAAGGGAAAGGCATAGGACTGCTTGAGATCACACTGATGTGTTTATCTGCTTTTTTCCTACTCCTGGGACTTACAAAAAATCCAGGAAAGAATTGAAAAACATAGATTTTTTGATAGCCTCCTTTTCAAAATGGAAATCTTTCTTCAAAGGCTAAGCATCTTCTTCTGCCTCTTCAGGTGGGAAAATTCACAGAAAGCTCTGGAAAAGTTTTCCACTTTTCTAAATTCAGCCTGTAGGTATTTCACAGAAGTTGATCCCTGTGGATGATAAAAAAGGGAAAATTTGGGGTAGAAGAACTGAATTATACTTAGGCCACAGGTTGAATATAGACTGAGCCAAAAGGGAATTAAAAGAATCAGCACTTGATTTTAATTCTGTGGGCAGAGGGATAGTAAGCGATTAAAGTTAAGAGAAGAGAGAAGAGATGAAGCCCCTTAGCAAATAATGTGGTCTGACTGCAGTTTTCTGGGCACTTTAAAGTCTAGTGAGTATGGCTGCAAGAGGCCATTAAAATGAGAATTGCAGTAGTTGACACAGGGAATAATTATGGCTTGGTTAAGAAAGGTTGTTACAGGGGCGGATCCTGGTAATGTTTCAGAGAAAGCAGTAGAAATTCAGATAAGGAAAATAAAATGTTTTTGCTAAAAGATAATAACAGATTTGTAGTTTCAGAAATAAAGTTCAGACTTGAGATACAGAGTGTGGAAACAATGTCACCGTGATGGAGCCTTTTACTGACAAAAAGAGCTTCATTCAGAAAAATGTAGTACACAGAGAAGCTGAGAGTCTTGGCAGAAAAGGAGGGTATGGAGTTATCAGAGAGGTACTTCTGTGATCAGAGAGGGATCTGCAGATGTTGTTCATGAGTCCTCATAATAAATTAGTTTCTTGAGCATGTAGTGAGCACATTTCTTTCTTGGTTTGACTCATATCTCTCTAGCAGTATTTTCACTCCGAGTAAAGGCTTTATGTCTTCTCCCTGTCTTTTCCTTGAGGGAGTGTGCAAGGTACTTCTTTACTTTATCTTTCTCATGGGTGATTCGTGGCTAGTGTCAGCCCTGGTCATCCTCTGCATGCAGAAGAAAATTCTATATTAACCTCTAATCATCTGCTTTTCATCTCACAATACTTAACTCACAGAAGCAAAGCTCCTGAAGCACATGCCAACTAGTCCAAAAGTATGATTTATAGTTGCACTTTGTCTATGGAGAAACATTTGTACAAAGCATGAAATGCAGACATACACAGTTTATAGACATCACTGACAAATACCACTAACATCAAGGTAGACAAATAGGACACAATGGCTTTTTCATTCTTGTCACCTCGCTGTATAACCTAGATTTTAATACAAGATCTAACAAAATCTAGTGGCAGCTTTGCAGTACATTCACCAATTTTTAAAGCTTTAAAAATTAAAGAAAATATTGTCTCTCTGAAACAGTAACTTTTGTCCTAAAAGTATTTAATTATTGATTAGCAAGTATTTTTGTCCCAACAGTAACAAGGTTTGTAGTTTTTTGCTTCTTTGGTTTTGTTTTACAAAACGTTCACATTTTTAGGTGTACTTGTGTACTTAAAATTTTATTTTTCAATTAAAAGATAGTGATGGAAAATTTTCTGTTGCTCTATCACTTCTAGATTGCCCACTTATGTGAAGGGTAAAACATTTTTGAAACTGTGCTCTCTATCCAAGTCTTGCCAGCACTTTGTTTTATTTTTCAGCCTAAATAAATTGGATCCATCAAAAGACTATGTGTTACTCTGCTTCCTGTTTCTTTCTATGCCAGTCTTGTCACTTCATGATATGCAGCAATTCCTTCCTAAAACAGTTCCCTTCAACATTTTTACAGTATTTTCTGACTGTAGCAGCTCCCTGTTTTTGAAATCTGTTCATATAATTCAGTGATCCTAAAGACTTGACTCTCCTTTTGTACTCATGTTTATCACATCCAAAACCCATTTTCAACTCTTGACATTATTTCCACCAGACCACATGGGAGAACACTAAATACACTTCATAAATTCCCATGCTTAAGCATCAAAGAACCTCTACCAGCCCTACTGGCATTGCAAGCCATATTACATCTTTTGTAGGTTGATACACATCTGCAGGGGGCAATGTCCTCATATTTCTTCAAAACTGCGGCTTAAAACTTAAAAAAGATGAATTATCATTTTAATACAAACACAAGAACATCGTTTACTTGTGAAAATGCACTGAAGTCATCCAGAACAGCATACTCCAAACAGAAGTATACCACATAAAACATGCCTCTCTCTGTGGCTACAACTCTCTTTGTTTCTTGTATACAGATGTTAGTGTGGACAGTATGGGGAACATCTCAGGTTGCACTCTGATGACTACCAAGAAATAGTACAAACAATCTCTGCTCTCTGTCTCTCTCCCTCTGCACTCAGCTCAGCCCTCTGCTCCACTGTAGGGAGTTTACAGTATAATTACAGGGACACTAGAAACTTCTGGAATGGTGCTTAGGGGACCCACAAAGACTTTGGGCTGTTTGCAGAAAAGGAGATATTTATGCACATAAATCCTGGCTCTCAGTGACTTCAGTGGGAGCTACAGGGCTGTATGAATCTGGAAGGTGGTGGGGAGAAGGCTGTGCAGAGGAGTGATACAACCACATACTATACCAGGCAATGCTGGTGGCTCCCCCATCCTCACAGGATCTGTTTGTGCCCTTGGAGTTAGGTCGTAGTACCTGTGTCCTGTCCTTATGTACATAAAAATCTGGGCATCACAATGCCTAGATTTTCTACCCTACAGAGAAATTCAGAATCCCTATGTGTTACCTCAGACTCCCTGCACTGTACATACGTAGCATTAGCCGAGGGTGCAGGATACTTATGAGTAGCACCTTGGTTTTCCCACCCTGTGGCACCCAAAGCAGGGAGCAGCCTAAAGTTAACATGCTAACCCTACCTACAGCTAAAACTAGAACGGACCGGAGGGAGGGCATGCTTTCTGCCTTGGAACCGCTGTTGTGTCAAATACACTCCTTGGAGCAGGAACCAGCAGCTCTCCGAGTTCCCCAGTTGCTCTTTTTTTCCCAGCCTTCTGGCAGTCAGCACAGCCTCATACGAAGTGGGTATTTGAAATGGAAAAGCCAAGCTCAGTTCTTCCAGTCTAGCTATGTAATCTAATTGCTAAGTTACTATTTAAAGGGATTGATACAAACCAAACCCAAAACCCAGTGATGCTACTTTTTGTAGGTAGAGTTTTTAGACTGCTCTAAGAACACTTTTTGATTGAACATCACTAAGGACCTAGACAAAGGAAAGACACATGTCTGGACCTTGATCAGGCTTGGATGTCAATTGGAACTTGGGTGTCCAGCTCTGTTACAGGCAAGGTACTTTTGTTCAGTCCCCATGGTAGACCTTTCAGGTGTCTATACAGCTTTAGGTTATAAAGTTTCTTTAAGTTTAGGTGCCACCTGGATTAGGTTGAAACTGCATAAGGACTTCTAGGATTTTATCTTTCTACCTAGTCGATCAATTTTCTTCCGAGTTCTATTTTCTTCCACTAGATCTGTCTGCTTTAGGTTTGTTCACTGAATGACGAAGGACTGGGCTATGTCTCTCAGAAGTAACAAATTCTTGCAAAGTTCATCCGTTATGTCATTCTTCTGCCAGGTAATGGGAAGGCTTCATGTATTTGTGCCTTTTTTATGAACAGTTTCGCTGCAATTTTTTTTATGGAGTGAAACTGCACTGTTAATTGACAGAGATGTGCATCAACATGAGTTGGTCGTGGGGAAACATGCACTTTGACATGAACCAGAGCAAGAAAAGGAGAGAAGAACAAGAAGAAAGTGTCATAAAGGATAGCACTAAGGAATTTGATTTTTTTTGTGGTAACATGAGAGGGTGAAAAGTAAGCTGTGGAAATCTGTGTTGTTTGTTAAAAGAACACAACATTGTTCAGGCATGATCCTGCTGCTTCCCATTAAAGACAGTATTGACATCTGATCCAATCTGGGAAAAAATTGCTGATGAAAAAAGGGATTTCAGTGAATAGATTTCCATTTAAACCTAGTGACAGCAAGACAATAAGGAGATATAAGCAACTTCCTTACACCTAATTCAGTAAATGTTTAAGGAAATAGAAAGGCCCTCAGAAGGCTGATACAATCCAGTGGCAGGGCATCGCGGGCTTCCAGCACTTCTGCAGGAGATCTGTTATTACCTAAAAATAGCAGACACTTGTTAAAATTGTAGCTCTTTCTCCTCAGCTTTAGACTGGTACTATTTATTAGTTTAGACGCCACTGATTCCAAAAGGCCAGGGCAGTTCCTATGCAATTAGAAGAAAAATATGCTTGTGACTCCCAGGAAAGTTTCCCTCCCAGCTCCCAGTTTCCCACTCAGACTCTTTGTGAGTCAAGTGGTGAAACCAGCTTTTGTGAAGAAGAACCACACACGCAATCCAGACCTCTTCGGACAAGGCACCATCATTCATGTCGCTTGCATGTTGACAAACACTTTGGTCCTGTTGCTAGGGCAATGGCGCTGGAGCAGCGAGCACATCCCTGTTAAACACCCCCCAAGGGCGATGGGGATGGAGGGCAGCGGGACCAGATGGTTCCACTCATTCCCGGCAGTTGGCCATCACTCTGCAGAGGACCGACTGGTAGCCGCTTTCCAGCCAGCCGGCTGGCTCAGAAGGCTTGTGGGTTGCTTTTCTTTAATTGCCTCTTTTCGAGAAACATATCAAAGGCGATTTTCTTCTTCTAAGCAACACATTCAGTCGCTCAAAATATTTTCAGGCAGTGTGGGCTGCAGCAGGAGTGTGACGGATCACTGGTGTGTTGAAACACAGATGTGCAAGGGGCAACAGCAAGAGGGAGACGGTCGCCGGGGCTCGCAGCTGTACAGGGCTGCTGCCCTCCCCCTGGTCTTTGCCGGTGGCTTCACGCGTGGCACACCTCTCCGTAAAATCCCTGGGGATTCGGACAGCTGCATGTGGTGAGGGCGCGGGAGCTCATGTGGGAATGGGAGCAGGAGAGTGCACTGATGCCAGAAAAAAATGCACTTGGAGGCTTTCCTTTTTCTTTTTCTTTTTTTCACACAAAGGTTAAAAAAAAATTAGCAGGGCGTACCTGCTTTTGTTTCATTTGTTTTATTTTCATTTCTCTTTGCTTGGGGGGGAAGT
>WAAD01032332.1:307466-318181 GCA_013389945.1 Fregata magnificens | reverse complement strand
TAAAACATGAGTTTCTCATCTCGCCTGCGTGTGCAGATCCAGTTTCCTGTCCTTGATCCCAGATTATTTTCTCCTGTCAGGAGACAGCTGGTTTGGCAAAGCTGAGCACGGGGCGGCTCCGCAGGCAGTGCCGGGGGCGCGGGTGCGGGGCCGGGGGGGGAGGAGGGCTGCCATGGCCGGGCAGCACGAGCTGCGCTTGAGGCTGCCTGCGGGTGACCGGCAGCAGCAAGAGGTCCTGTGAAAGCCGGCGGGGTGACCTCCCCTGGCCGCCCTCCAACAGGGGCTGTTCACAGGCCTGTTCTCAGCCTCGCCTCTTCCACAGGGCCCAGCTGGGAACAGAAAATGAATTGCTTTTTTATCGGCCTCAAAGAGGCCCTTTGACAGGCAAGCCTACGCCTGCCATTGCTGTTTGATCTCCCCCAGCCAGGCCGACCCTGGCGCTCCTGCCCTCGCCCCGGCCTGGTGGCAGGTGACGTTCCCCTGGCCCGCGGGTGCCCCGAGGGGGTCTGGGCCCCGGCATGGGGCACAGCCGGGTCACAGCACCTCCACCGGGACCTGTGCTCGGGGCCGAGGCCTGCATCCCGCATGCACAGTCCCTGCGGCTGTCAGCGGCTTCCAGGAGCAGGAGGTGGCCACTTGCAGGGTGTTTACAGTGTGTTTCCCCAGCGAGGCTTTTTTCTTTCCCCCTACAACTGCCCTAAGAGTGGCTTTTGGAGAGACCCTGCCACTCCAGAAGACACCGTATTTGATGCCGCCAGGCGGTCCTGGCTGCCTGCACCCCGTTTCAGAGGCCCCAGAGTGGACGTCCAAGGGGCAGGCGTCCCCCCGGCACCACGGCACAGGTGAGACCTCACAGCAGTGCTGCGAAGAAGCTGTTTGACATCGTGTGGTGTCTGGGTTTTGGGGTTGGGCTTCGGAGACCATATATCCCGGCTTTTGTGCGCCTCGGGAAAGGAGCAGGAATTGACTCAAGGGACATAAATAAGGACTTTTAAAGACATGTTTATTTATGGACAGCTTTCATGCATGCATCTTACAGCACTCTGCATAAAATATAATTAAAACAAGCATCACGCTGAATATGATTCACAAAATAAAAATGTCTTTAAGTACAGTTTAACTGCCAGCAGCTCGACATACTTCATTCCTCTGGGGAAGGAGTAACGGAGACATGAAGTTATGTGACTACAAAAGCCACAAGACACGGGTATTTTTAGGGGAAGTACAACTGGGGGAAGTAACTGACCTGTGACAAGGGTTTAATACAAGAAACACTCCTGAAGCCTCCCAGCTCCTGAGGGCAGTCAGGCAGCCTCAGATGGCGGTCGGGCCCTTTGGGAGGTGGGTGGAGAGGGAGGTCAAGACCAACCAGCTCTGCTCCTGCGGCTGGTCTCGGGCACCCCACGGAGGCATACCTTCACCCAAACAGATCTTCAAACACTTCTATTGGCAGGGCTGCCTGAAGGCTAGTTAACATCAGTAAAACAGTCTGAGATCCTGAATGCCTGCCACGATTTTCTATCATTTCTGCCTTTTTTTTTCTTCATTCCCATTCAGGTCTGCAGCCAGGGAGGCACGTAAAGCTGGCCTGGGGGCACCCCGCAATGCCATGCAACCGGAGCCAAGGGAGGTGCTCTACACCACATCTTACAGTGCCTGCTACCAAACAGGGACAGTAGGAGTTTGGTTACAGCCCTGAAAAACCAGAGGTGCTTTTCTGCATTTGTCACTCCGTTTGCCACCAGCACTGATGAGCCAGCACGCTTGCTCACAGGTTCTGTTGAGCAATCAAGGATGAACACGTATGGAGCCTGAAATAACCTCAACCTGTAGTTGTTTTCTTTTTCTTTCCTCCTCGTCATCATATTTGCTAAAGTCAGAAAAGCACCTTTTTGGAAGGTAAATACCAGTCTGGTATCCTGCTGTAGAGCTGGGAAAGAGAGTATGGACTGACCTAATGGTTTTTACCTATGGACATCTTACCACTTCTGTGACTTTTCAAAGACTTTTGCCAGCATACTTTCCATTAGACATACCAGGACAAGGGTGTTTCTCATGGGATTTCAAAGGAGACTTTATTTTAAATACCTCTGGAAAATAATATGTCAGTCTAATACTGTCTGTGATTTTCCCACATTCTTCACAGCAACATAGGGAACTTTCAACCTTTCTTCCTTGTTAGTTTCATATTTTCTTTTTATTATCTGAAATTTTTTTAGGGGAAGAGCCTCAAATTTATTTTCACATTGTTGTTCTAAACCTGAAGCAAGAGTATGCAAATATTGTGAGGCACTGAGGAATCAGTTTTGTTTATGAACAAATGAATTAATACTGTAGATTTAATTTTTTTCTTTCTTCTTTATTCCAAATCATCTCAAGGTACCTGGCCCTGTTTTTTAATTTCCTCATTCTGTTTGCAAAAGAAAATGCAATTCAGCTGTAGCTCCTGTTGCCGTTGAAGGCAATGCCAAAAACACAGAAGAATATGAATGGTGTCAGGATGAATCTTGTTTGACTGTACAACCTATAGGGTAAAAGCTATCCTTAAGAAAATCCAGTTGTAGATTACAGATTTAGGAAATCAAAGCCCTAAAGTGATAGATTTATAAGTATCATTGCAAATTCTTGAACATCAAACTTTCTTATTTATTGTCAGAAATTCTAGATACTTCAGCTGCATAATTGTAAGTATACTGCTGTAGCTTACGTCTTTTGTAAAATGAAAATTGCATATAGAAGTGTTCTACGTTCTTACTATTTCACTTTAAATGTGTTTTCCAAGAGGTTAGATTCAAGTCTTAGTTGCTTTTTTCTTACATTGTATTTAAATTTATTTCTAAATTTGCATATGTGGTGGATGGGTCCTCTAGATTGATGCACGTCCTTTCTACTTTGCGTACATCTAAGTGGGCAAATAAATGATACAGACATCAGAAAATGAAGCCAATGCGAAGCTGTGTACTAGTGTGTTACACAAATATAGGTGCTTTAAATGCAAGAGTTTTATCTCGAACTTCATCTTCCCATTGCACCCTGAGAGAACAGGCAACAGGTAAGGAAATGAAGAGTCAGCCTTGGGGCAGGGTTTTCTCCACTGAATTGACTGGAACTTTGCCACCGATTTTACAAGGGACATGTTTGAACCAGCATTTACCCCAACTGTGTAGGGTCTAGCTCTGCCCGCTATTCCAGATTATACGCAATCCAGTGGGTTTCTTCATGAGGGAATAGATAGTGACTAGGTCAATGCATTTGACCTAGGCAATGCATCTGCTAACCTCAGTTTCTGCTAATACAGGCAAACCCACAAAGCTCACGAAAAATAAAGACTGTGTGTGGTCATGTGTTTGTGTACATAAATACATACCAGTAGTCAAGGCATTAGGACACTGCCCAGGTGTTAGCTGCTTAATGTGCATGAGTGGGTTAGGAGGAGGAAAGGAATCAAATAGTGCAGTAGAGCTGGGAAGCTGAAAAGTGGTATGATTATGTAGAAGAGTATTCAGGTTGTCAGAGAGAGCAGAGGTTCCCTTTCAAATTGCTACATTTGAGGAAATTCCCAGATATTTTTACCTTTTTGTCCATTTGTCCAGCAGTTATGGTGGTCTGAACAGAGAAGACAAAAGGACAAAATGGCATTTGCAAACAAAATAACGATGTTTGACATCCTTTATAACCCTTGCGGATATGACTTTGTCACCTTGGAGACCTAACACTCTGCCACATGTTAAGATGAACTTGATCTCCAAAACAGATCTTTGTGACCTGTATAAAACCTGCAAGTGCAAAATCTCAAACTGCTGTATAGAAGGGCTCTGACAACATCACATTGCTCATTTTCAGGTACCTAAATGCAGATTTGTGAAAATTATGTCTTGTCTCTCAAGGCTAAAAAATGCATTTTTTGTTTCTTAATGATCACCAAATATTTCAGCTCTGTCCAAATGCACGGCTATGTTTTCCCATGTACCGGGAGGAAATGGAGCGTCTCATTGCCCTACAGCTGTGACCCCCCCTGCAATGAATAGGTGATGACAGATGGGACATTGGTTTTGGAATTCACATGATTTCTGAAATCCCATGTGCTTGCTGGTGGGCATGGCAGTGTTTATTCTCATCATTTTACATGCAAATTTTCCCTCTGCTGGTTTATCTTAGAGAAGATAAAGACAATTACTATGTGTGTATGTATATATTACTATTATTTGAAAAAACCCTCAGATATTTCCTGCTCTTTTTCCACTCTTGCCTCCCACTGTAGCCCAGCCCACCCTGGGGAAACACTCTTCATGCTGAGGGCGTGCATTGTGTGGGTACTGGCAAGTGCTCAGGGGTTACGCTAGGAGGGAGGCAGCAGCTGAGTCAGAAGCACTGCGGTAGCGCTGGGCTGGGGGCAGTCAGCAAAGAAACAGTGGAGAGACAGTTCTTCTGCTTCTGGCTGCTAATGAGCTTTCTGGTGGCAGCGCCGTTCTCATCAGGACTATTTGTTTTTACAGGCTGCCCTTTGTTGACTTTAGGTTTGTTTTCCTTGCCATGCAATACAAATATTCTCAGGCGTTAAGCTTTCCTTGCCCCTATTGCCTCCTTTTCATCTGGGACCATGTAGGAGCTAAATTTAAACTTGATTGATAGCGTTTAATCCAGAGAAGGTCAGGGTGCTATTTTCCTGTTAAACGTTCTCTGGTTTGCTTCTTCTGTTTACAATCATGTCTCTAAAGTACTGTAGTCAGTCCTGCTTCCCAGTGAAATCTCTTCTGCTTTCCTTGCCACTGTGGGATAGTTGCTCTTAATTATGTGGAGCCTCATGCCGCTTTGTCTGATCCTCGATGGAAAAGAACAGCAGCTATGGGCCTTTAAACCAGATGATGCCATGACTTACATACTCCCTCCATTATAATAGATAGCAGGCCCTGAATTCCACTGTTGTAAACCACTAAACATGGAAATACGAAAGCAGTCCGGGTTGTGTTTTCCCTTTCCTGACAGTCTTTGAGAAACATCTTCCTTGAGCAACCACATGTTCAGCATAACCATATGAGTTCTTTTTTATAGCTCTGAAGACAGCAATCTTACTGTCTGTCTCAGTACTGGATGTAAGTAAAAATTTTCTCTCTACCAGATGTCTGTGCAATCTTATACACATTATTTGCACATACTTTGAGCATGACACCTCTTGCTGATGTCAACTAACTGTATGCATAGGTTTTTACTGACTTTACCTAGCTACTTTATACCATCATTGCCTCCGTGGTAAAATTGTGACATTCTTAGCAAGATGGAGGCGTTTAGGGCTGGGGAAAGAAAGGCGGGACATCTTGACTTAAGGCTTTCATAGAATCATAGAATCATAGAATCATAGAATCATTAAGGTTGGAAAAGACCTCTAAGATCATCAAGTCCAACCATCAACTAACACCACCATGACTCCTAAACTAGCCCCTGGAGTGCCACGTCTACACCTTTTTTGAACGCCTCCAGGGTAGACGACTCCACCACCTCTCTGGGCAGCCTGTTCCAATGCCTAACCACTCTTTCAGTAAAGAAATTCTTCCTAATGTCCAATCTAAACCTCCCCTGACGCAACCTGAAGCCATTTCCTCTTGTCCTATCGCTAGTTTCTTGGGAGAAGAGTCCAGCACCCGCTTCCCTACAACCTCCCTTCAGGTAGTTGTAGAGAGCGATAAGGTCTCCCCTCAGCCTCCTCTTCTCCAGGCTAAACAACCCCAGTTCTCTCAGCCGCTTTACATGTTTTCACTTTTTCTGGAGAGTATATGCTCTTTTATTGAGGAGTTACAGTCCTCTGTTTTCAAAAATAGTTCCTCCAGCACCAATGAAATACGCATACATGCTCACACATAAAAGTGAATGAAAGAAAAACACCTGAACCACTATGTGAAGTTGGAATTCTTTTTAATGGTTTAAAAAGCCCTTTTCATTTGTTCACCTCTATAGTCGCGTCATATTCTTGACGATGTACCTGCAGTGTTCCTTAAAGTACCTTGACAGTCATCTGCTTACACACCTGTATAAGGTTAACTAATCAGTGCTTTTCCATGGTACAGTCCATCAGGGTTAGAAATTAGATTTTATGAGCTGCTGACAAATCTACCCTAAAAAATGCATGCCCTGACTCTGACACTGCTCTCAAGTAGCTGGTGCTTTCTGTTCAGACAGCCTGTGAAAAAAATGGCTTTAATATACAGAATTTTGAGTATAAATTATTTTTAAAATATATCATAGCAGAGAGCTACCTCACAGTCTAGAACCTTGCCAGTTTGTACACATGATTATGCATTTACAAGTTGCTGCTGCAAGAGCTGAAGTGTATATTCTCCTGCAGAGCTATGCAGGTATGTGTACATACCCTCAAAACCTCTACCTCATGTAGAGGGAGAACACATTTAAACAAGTAAGTACACCTCTTGAACTATGCTGCTAGAATCCTTAGGGCTTAACTGCTAGGAAACCAACAGCACTAGACCAGCTTATGTGTTAAAAATCATACTGGATGAAATAACATTTGTCAATTGGAAGTGGAAAATTTGGAAACAGAAAATTACTCTCCTGAGAAATACAAAAACANACCTAACAAGAAAACATGAGGAAAGTAGATGGGGAGAACTGGAGACTAGTGCTTGTCCAAGACCCTGTGACCCTGTGGACTGCTTGAAAATGGAAGAAGGATCAACTCATTTTTCAAGAAAGAATCCCAAGAAAAAAGATGAGCAGATGTCTGCATCTTACATATACAAGACAAGGGCTTTACTTTACCTAGTTTAGTTGTATAAAAATTAGGTGACTATCCGGGGTAGTGCTTTCATCTCAGTTTATCAGCATGGGATGCAAGAGTGGCCACAGGAATATCTGTACTAGTTGAGAGCAAATGTCCATCTTACCTGGTCTTCCTTCTCCAACAGAGTCCATAAATGGATGATTAGGGGTAAATAAGGACAGGACAAAAATGTATGATTCTTCCCTCTTTAAGTCCTCTGCCATGTCCAACTTTTTTTGGGTGAGGAGAATTTTTGGGGACCTGATGCAGTTTGTCTGTTTAGTAACCTTCAACGGATCCTTCCTCCAACTACTTGTCCAGTCTGTCTTTGAGCCCATGTGAACTCTTTCCTTGGACAAGAACAGCTATGGATCTATATTGCATGAAGAACCTTCTCCTTTTGTTTGCTCCAAACCTGGATCTTACTGCCTTTGTGTGATGGTTCCTAGTTCATATATTGGAAGAGACAGGAAAATGTTAACTCCTAAGCATTTTCTTCAGGCCACTCATGATTTTGTAGACATCTATCATATCTCACTCAAGTTGTCTCTTTTCCAGCCTGAAGACTCCTACTACTACTCAGTTGTTCCTCAGGTAGATGTTTCACGCCTTTCTCATCTTTATTGCTCTTCTCCAGTTTTCATATATCCTTTTCAAAAGAAGGGGACCAGCACATCACACACTGATATGACATTTAACTTCTCTGAGTGATCATCGCTTAGATTTCTGGACTCTCTAGAGGGCATTTTGCTCCTTCCTGATGTGCGAGAAGAATTTAGTCCTGGTTTTGATTCCTTCAGCATTTGCTTCTTGCTCTCTTTTGGCTTACTTATGTTTTTATATTTGACACGCTAACACGCATATTACTGTATATGTTCTTTGCCTGGATACAACTTCATCTTTTTGAAGAGTATCTTATGCCTAATAAAGTGCCCTATTTTTCCATTTAATGACATCAGCTTCCCTTTAACCTTTTTCAAGGCTTACCTAATAGATGACAAGTGAGGAATCAACAGCAAGATTTCAGCACTGAGTTCTGCACTATTATCCCCATCACATTCTTAGCTGCATCTTCTAGCTTCTTTTTAACAAGCTTCTTTTTAAAAAAACAAAACAAAACAAAACAAAACAACATAGTTCTCATTTGGAAGCTGAGCACAACTTTTTGACTTATGATGTCCTGAAAGACATCAAATCTAAGCACATCGGAGTCATGATACATGGAGAGGGCTGGCGGCCCCAAGGGGATTTATTCCCCACTATCTTAAAACCAGACCTGAAACTGGTTGTCTTGTGTCATCGATGATTACAGGGGGATCTGGGTGACTAACTTAGATATTAGGCCAGATTACTCATGGTTAGTGTTTTATAGTTAGATTCATTTCAGTGTCAAATAATCCAATGCTGCTTTCTCAGTCAGCTTGGCAAAGCAGCAATGTTAGGTAAGAAACACATCGCTGTGTGTAGAAGCATGTGAAATAAAGGCTCTGATGAAGACAGTGGTTACTGGAGATTAGCTGCAGAACTCATTTGACAATAATGGCTGATTTTTATCAACTTGAGTGGATACAATATACTTGAATCTATTGGTGTTAGATTTATATCAGTTGAAGTTATTTGCCCAAAGTGTTCAACACTTTTCTCCATCTTCCTGCTTTCCGTTAAGCTCCTGCATCTTTTCCTTCACCTTCATACACCACTAAGTAGGGAGGAGGTTTGATAGGGATATTTTTTATTCTCACTTTCCTTTTGCTTACCTAGCGGATCCAAGATGGTGTGTGATCCCAAGATTGCTATTGTCAGTAAAGGCACATGGGGAGATGTGTAACAGGAGGTAGTGAGGGAGGGACCATGGCTTTGGCTCAGGTTTGTTCATAGACTGGGCTAGCCAGTCATGAAACCTTACCCTTGATTTATAAACACTAATTATCTTTTAATGTTACCATTGTAATGAATACTCTATTCCTATTTTTTTGTTTATGCCTCTCCCTGGGGTAATAATTTATATTTTCATTGTGTTTCATTGTAGAGAAAAGGCTAGGAACTACATTTTAAAAATGCATGAAAGCTTAGTAGTCCCTTCATACCCTATTTTAAACAAGTTGGTGTTAAATGACTCAGAATAACATTACCTTAAATCTTAGTAAGTGTAATATGTCTGTGGCCAAAGGAAAATTGTCTAATCCACTAGTCTGAACACCAGTGTTTCCTTTGTGCAAATTTCATGAGTGCAGAAGGAAACCTGAGTCTAGAATTGAAACCCAGTTTTACATCTTTGCTATTCTACATGCAAATGTATATGTCTGATAAGACAGTGGTGGTGTACATGTGGGGTCCTAGCAAAAAAGCAGCTGAGTTCTGGTTACTACGCTCCTACCAGATATGCTGGCCTCTTTAGGGGAACATCAGGAGGCAACTTGTCTACTAATAAATAATGTTTATGAAAAACATCATGATACACATATAAAAGGCTAACATAGAAAAATGTGGGAAACGTCTTCATCTTCAAAATGAAGACTCAACTCGTGACACTGCCTGAGTTTTGCTTTTCGAGAGCAACTTATGCAGAGGACAAAACTATACATCCCTCCTTTGAATGCGTTGCCTTTAGTCTCTCAACCTTCATGTCTTTTAAATGAAGACCTTTATGTATCAGGTCACAAATGCCTGAGCTTCCAGAAAGTGCTTCTAATAAAAAGCAATTGTGCAGGGGCTTAAATGGGACTCAATAATTTACAGCTTTCAGACTGTCCTCTTCCATCCTGTTTAATGTGTCTATTTAACATGGGCTTTGCCCAAGTTCAGAATTGTGGAGGAATCATTCTCCCCCTCCCTTATTACTACTGGCAATGACTAAACTGTTATCGGTTTCAATGCTGTAGAGTTAAACCCAAAATCACTGCAGGTCCTCAGCACAACTAATCATGAACAACAGATAAAAAAACCCTCTTCCTCCATCCTGGTGATGTATTCCTAGGGTTAGTTAATTCATTTTTTGTTTGAGATTTTGTAATTCACACATGAAGTAAAGCCCTGTGTCTGTGTGCTCAGCACATGACCCAGTGTCAAGTGCTGTAAATGAGGAGCATCCTGTGGATTTTAATATGTTGCTTTTGAAACAGGCCTTTCTGGCATTTCTGGGGTTCTTTTCCTGCTGGAAGATGCTCTGCTCAGAGTATTTCTCTCTTCCCCCTCCCTCCCTCCCTCCCTCCCTCTTTTTCATATTCATGGAACCAAAATATCCAAAATGAAACTATACCTATGGACACTACACAGATGCCAGGGCAGCATGTCAAACACTTTCTGTTTTCACATCGAGACTGAAAAAAAGTTTCTTCCCTCTTCCTCTGCTCCTGTGTCTACGAACCTCTTCAGAGCTGTCATAGAGCTCCATAAACAGGAGGAACTAGAGATCTGTGTGTGGTTGCAGGGCCATGATGTCATTGCAATTACAGAGACAAGCTCACATGACTGGAATGCTGTCATGGATGGCTACATACTTTTTAGGAAAGACAGGCCAGCAAGGCGAGGTGGGGGAGTTGCTCTTTATGTGAGGGAGCAACTGGAATGTATCGAGCTCTGCCTAGGGGTGGAGGAAGAATTAGTCGAGAACTTACAGGTAAAAATTAAGGGGCAGGCAAATATGGGTGACACTGTTGTGGGCGTTTACTACAGGCCACCTGATGAGGAGGAGGAAGTCAATGAGGCCTTCTACAGACAGCTAGAAGTAGCCTCACAATCACAGGCCCTGGTTCTCATGGGGGACTTCAACCACGCTGATATTCGCTGGAAAAGCAACATGGCGAGGCACGCACAATCCGGGAGGTTCCTGCAGAGCATTGAGGATAACTTTTTGACACAGGTGGTGGAGGAGCCAATGAGGTGAGATGTGCTGCTGGACCTTATACTAACAAACAAAGAAGGTCTGGTTGAGGATGTGAGG
>WAAD01032332.1:264174-298531 GCA_013389945.1 Fregata magnificens | reverse complement strand
TTCTTTCTTTCTTTCTTTCTTTCTTTCTTTCTTTCTTTCTTTCCTTCTTTCCTTCTTTCCTTCTTTCCTTCTTTCCTTCTTTCTCTTTCCTCCCCCTTCTCTCTTTCTTTTTCTTTTTTTTGTAAATAATTTCAGTTGACTTGTGAATTCCCTTAAAGAAGCCACAAAACTATATAAGAAGCCTTTATCATCTGTTTTCTTTTAAAGTATAGCAGACCATTGGAATTTTGGAGAAAAATAAATTATGTTTGGGACCATTTTTCCTCTAGAAAAACAATAATAAACAAGGCACTAAACAAAATGTTTTGCAGCAGCCACTGTCTGAAGCGTATTGTAGCAAGGCATGATATGCTAAAATGCAACTTGATCAGATTTGATTCAGGGTGATGTCTTTCTTTAATCCACTGGAGAGGAGAACAAAGCTTAAATGATTTTATTTAATAACAAACAGACAATAATATCAATAGTACTTCCCATTTAACTTATGGCAACCATTAATATGTGCTGCGCGCATACCCAAGAAAAAGAGACATTTTCCCCATTTGGTTGGTTTCATCTTTGAAGCATGTCTCCACCAAAAATCAGATTTCAATTTCCTTCAGGGACCACAAAATACCCAGCTCTTTTCCCCTCCCTCACTGTGGTTAGAAGTTTATTTTTCAGTTGTGGTAAGTGCTTTGCACCATATTTATCTGCATGTTGTTTGTTTTAGGAGTGGAGCATAGAACATACTATTTTCAACATAGTCTTCTACCAGGGGAAAGACTAACAAGCAAAAGACTGTACAGAAATAGTTTAATGAAATTGTTATGGGTAACCATACTGGTTGAATCAGAAAGTCTGCGAGAGTCTCTGGACCATAGCTGAGGAGCTGCTCCTGCAAGAAATATGTGACTGAGGCATGCACACAGGCCCAACCAGCTGTGGAGCTGGGTTGCCCTTGGTTTTGCACGTAACCCCAGGCAAGTCGCTTCACTTTCCAGAACCTTTGTCCATAAGGGACATTTTCTATATAATTTCCGCCCTTGCTTATTTCAGTTGCCTTAGAGCTTGTTAGGACTGACACATGCACAGGGTTCTTGCAGTCTTTTATATTGCTGCAATGACAAATTAATATTGACAGCTGGTGAAAGCATAAAGTCTCATGGAAAGTAGGCAAGCCATCCGAGGAGGGCTCTTAGTTTCTGTAATTTGTCTGTGTGATGATTCTACCACCAGCAGTTTCAGTAACTCCCATACATTTCTAAGTGATTTGCAGGTATGTAAGCCTAAATAGGATTTGGCCTTCTTTTGGAGGACGTCAGAGAGGAGGTGGTGGAAGTGATCACTGTGTAATGAGATGAAAAGGTTTGTCATCTTCTTTTCTTCTATTTACTCTGAGGCAAAGAGAGAAAATAATAGTTAAACCAACATTAAAATGCTTGTTAAATATGTTTGTGTGTGCAGGAATGCATGCACACGCACGTTTTTCACATTACAAATTCAAAGTTGACTGTATTTTTTTTCCTGAAGAATTATCTGCATGAATGGAGAACAAATATTGTAAGGTATCTCTAAGTAAAGTCTCAGCAGTTTGAGAAAGATGATTTTAATTCATTGTGTATTTATTTGTTGTGAACATCTGTTTAGTGCAAACACTCTATAAACAGTTGAAGGGGATGACCTAGAAGATTTTATCTGAAAGCAGGAAAGAAGCAGATGAAACTCTGATACTTCCAGGTAAAACTCATGAGGAAAAATGTGTATGTTTCTTGTTTGCATGTAGGAAACATGTTTTGTTTGTTTCTGGATTTGTCAGTTTTGCTTTATATATTTTTGCTTTGAATTTGCTCCTTAAGATTCTGGCCTTTATTTGCTATGTGAACTACTGCAAATTTTGCAGCTGCAGTGATTCTGATCCCAGTTTCATTACAGTATCACTCCTCCATCTTCTGACACTATCATCTTAAAATCAGAATAAACTCAGCGTGTGTCTCAGTCTTGTCACAGCATCCCTCTTACACGTCACTACTCTTTTTCTGAAATGACTGTTAGAGGTATTCCAAATGCATTTTTCTGAAAAAGCATTTTTGTTTCTATTTCCAGAAATCCTGCCCCATCTTGTTGTTGAAGTCATTTTCCCCCCCTATCTTTTTTGCCCTTGCTTAGTTATTTTACCTGTGGAACGAACGGTACAATAGGTTCTTTGCCTTCTATAGTTGCCCATGTATGTATCAACCTCATACAGAGCTGCATTAGGCAGTGTCACCAGCATGTCGAGGGAGGTGATCTTTCGCCTCTGCTCATCACTGATGAGAGCACACTTGGAGTGCTGGGTCCAGTTCCAGGCTACCCAGTATGAGAGAGACATGGACATCCTGGAGCCAGTCCAGCAAAGGCCACCAAACTGGTTGTGGGCTGTAGCATAGAACTTCCGAGGAGAGGCTGAGGGAGCTGGGCCAGTTCAGTGTTAAGAGGAGAAGGCTTGGTGGAATCCTTGGTGGGATCCTCAATATTTGGAATTGCCTTTTCACATAAAGAAATTATGCATTAAAAATGAACATAATTTTATAGTTAAAAGGAAAATAAGGCAGCAGATATGCCTCACCACTCTGCTGAGGTTTCCAACAGCTACAAGGAAATATCATGTGAAACAAAGAATAACAAAACGGGGGATAAGACATGCAGTACAGAGGTAGCTAAATCTTGAAAGAGTATGATATTTGTTTCACCAATAAACATAGCATACCATAATGATAAAGTAATGTCAGAGAAAAAATTGGCCCACCATATTTTGAAAGTCATTTATCTAAATCATGCCACACCTCTGACTTGAGAGGGAAGCTAAGGTTTTGAGTATGCAACATGTGCCCCCAGAAGTTAAAATAATATGGCTGAGGAAATGCTCTCTATTATTTGTTGTATAATAAATTGATATCATAAACTTTTAAGACTTTTGGAAAATTGCCTTTTCTACATCAGCTGGGGGTTTTTTTTTGGGGGGGCATGAAGCACTTAGAATTGATGACACTGAGGCAACATTGCTGTGTATATTGGAAAACATTTATGTGTAGTGTAATTCATAGAATCATAGAATCATAGAATGGTTTGGGTTGGAAGGCACCTTAAAGATCATCTAGTTCCAACCCCCTGCCATGGGCAGGGACACCTTCCACTAGACCAGGTTGCACAAAGCCCCATCCAACCTGGCCTTGAACACTGCCAGGGATGGGGGCATCCACAACTTCTCTGGGCAACCTGTTCCAGTGTCTCACCATCCTCACAGTAAAGAATTTCTTCCTGATATCTAATCTAAATCTACCCTCTTTCAGTCTAAAACCATTAACCCTCATCCTATCACTATCCTCCCCGATAAAGAGTCCCTCCCCATCTTTTCTGTAGGCCCCCTTTAAGTACTGGAAGGCTGCTATAATGGATTTCCATCAGAAGGTGAATTTGTCCCATTGAAAATGGGATCTGTTTGTCCATAGCTGGGAAAGCTTTGGCTTTCATTAGTTTTTGGCACATGGAACATTTTGGAAGAAAATATTCTATTTAATTAAATAGAAAAAGTGGATAGAGCCTGAACAGCAAATAAAATATATGAATGAAAATGGGTGGGAACTTAAATGGACATGAACTGACAGGGCTGCTCTATGACATTTTTCAAAAGTAATTTTTAATTAATCTACAGTCCAGTTCTTTTGCCTGCATTGGTTTTTGGTTTGGGTTTGGGGTTTTTTTTCATGTACTTGCACATATGTATTGGTACTTTGTATTAGCCTGCAAAGAAATGTCAGATTTAAAACTGAAAGAATGGAATTTCAGCAGCTCTACTAACTCTAACAAAAGCCATATTCCACAAAGCACTTTCATCTAAATCCCTGTTTAAGCAGCGTTGAGAAGTACTAAGGGTTACAACACCTGACTGAAGCAAAGATTAAATTAACAGATTATTCTCTTTTTTTGGTAATTAAAAATGAATCAAATCAAACAGCCTTCACAACCTTTGTAAAATCATTTTTCAGGACAATTCCCACTGATATCAATGAAAGCCTTGACTGAGTGTAGACTGAATTAATATTAAGAAATAACTACGGTTAAGCCAGAAGTTTTTTTACTGCAAGCCTATAACATATTCTGTTTTAGGGCCATTTTCAAGTTTTTAAAACCTGCATTTAAAATACAGATTTTTTTTAATACCTAGTTTCATGTCAGAGGGAGTTAAGGAAATTTTCATGTTAAATTGTGACACATCATCATTAATGCTAAAACTGAACCTCTTTTTCTCTTTCACTTTGATTCACGTGAATGTGTACCTCTGTATCTTTTAGGCATCATATTCAAACAAATTCACTGTCAACATGTTGCTTAACTGAACTGTACAGGACAGTGAATCTTGCACGATTCCAATTAACTGACTTTCCTCCCAGCTCGTCTTGCTGCTGAGCCCGGGGTACTCATTAGCACACAGCAGTCGTGTTGCAGAGCTCACCTCAGGTGTGGGCTGATTTCCAACAGCCTGCTCAAGCTCTGGTGCGAGGTTCACGTAGGAGGCTTGGCAGGAGCACTGCGCTTCCCTTCAGGAGCGTTTGGTGGGAGGAAGTAGCAGAGCCACTGCTGACCTGCTCTGAAATGAGTGCTTGTCCCCCAGGGCAGAGGAATCTACAGAGAGCAGCTGCTGATGCCAGGCGTGACAAGGCTGTCCTGTGCTATGCTGTAACACTGCATCGAATGGCAACTTGGTTTTCAAATAGTACGGATTTGGGTTTTAATCTAGGTTTTATTTACACACAACACCTTAACTCGTTACAAGACCAGCTGGGACATAAACTGGGGCTTTGCTGCTCAGGAAAATGGTATGTGACTACCGGCAGAGAACCTGTCGGCTACTACGCACTCTGCGTTAAGCAAAGATGCTGAATAATGCTAAGTACTATGATGTTGACAGGTAATGAAAGCAAGAGGTCTACAACCTGGCTAGCCCAAAGAGACCTGCAGGTTTAGCTGAAGATGCCTGCAAGCAGGAAGAGCTCCAACAGCAATGATGAGGATATTTGTGTGGTCAGCTATTTTGCAGCTTAGTGGTTACTGTGCGTACATATGAAATGTGTACAGTCATCTATGTAGCTAATCAGCAAATGCACGATACTATATTTTAGAAGTATTTTGTTTATATAGAGAGACTGGCTAGTGACTTCTGGATCCTAGCTGCAGGGTGCTATACCCATTGCTTGATGTTTGGCCAGTATTCTGCTGCCTGTCACACTGCCTGAATGAAGGAAACTTGAGTAATGAGTCTGATATCAAGTCAAATTTGTAGCAAGGGGGGGTCTCATGTCTCCAGTTAATGGGAGTGGTAGCCCTGGGAGAAAAAGTAATTTCCATCTCCTAGGAATCCTAACTCCATGCCAATGCCTGCTCTGCGAGACCAGCATTCTCTCAAGCACTGATTCTAATCAGAGACCAACGCAGAGTCTCCCTTGTTCATGCCCAGCTCCATTTATCCAGCAGCTCTCTTGAAAGAACTAACAGTGCCAATAGCATGTGCTGTTAGCATGCAGTCTTTGCCTACACAAAGGCATGTGTAGGGTGTACTTTTGGGGGAGACCTCTTGCCTAAAGGATCCCAGACCTCTCTTGTGGACTTCTAGTGCCTCCTACCATGACAATAACAGTCTCTAATTGTCAGTCACAGCTACTTAGCTCTTTTTGATCTTTGTTCTTTGCTGCAGGACTCACCCTGCAATGAGACGACAGGATGCTATGTGCTTCCAAACAGCAGCAGGAAAAATTTAAAGGGAGACCTCTGATCTAGTAGCGTGTATTATATTGTTATGAGTTTCAGTACACTCTGTGCTACTTCTCAGACTTAATGGTCCTGCGACAAACTTTTCCTTAGACCTTTTCAGCGACTTTGCAAGCAGATAATTTGCTGAAGTCAATAGAAAGTATCCCAGATTGAAGCCTGCTGAGGGTACGGGGAGCTTCCCCTCGCCTGACTGGGAGGAAACAGCTATTAAGCAGCACTAGGAAAGAGTTAGAAGATCCATGTGATGGTGTGATTGCCCTGTACGATTAATTGCCATTTCTACTTCTGGAGAGCCAGACTAAATGTGACGTCAAGAGGGCAGTATTCTATATCCCCCTTGTATAATGAGAACAACTACCTAAAATATAAAGCAGCATCATCACGCTCAGTATCTCCTGCTGAAACTGAGAGAAAATTAGGTTGTCCAACTTCAGTTACTTATTCTGGAATTTGGCCAAGATAACAAGGCTAATCGCATTCTTGCCAAATCTATGTCACAGGGTATTCATGTGGTCAGCACCTTGGCAGCTACATTGTACACAGCCCCTGTTTAGATAACTCTTTTCATACAAATACTGTAGGAGGACCTGGCTTTTACATACAAAGTAATTGTGAACCGGAATGTACTTATTGCATGAGTGCAGCAAAATATTTCTGGAAAATTGTTTTCCTCCTCCCCGCTAATCAGTTACAATCACACGGGATAGCCAGGGTGTAGCGCAGATGGAAACAATCAGGGCTCAGGAAAATATTCAGTCTCCATTAGGAGATTTCCACACCCCCCCAAAGCTTATAGTTTGATTACTCTTATTTTGATGTTCTCCAGTCTCTTGCAGCACAAGATTATCCTCTTCTCCTAAGACCATCTTGATTACAAGTTTGGGAGTACGGGTTTAAATTCAATAGAACTGTTGACTTCTTTAGAGAGGAAACCCACGTCTTCCCCAAGGTGACTCTCCTTAGACTCCCACTATAATCAGCGGAATGACAGATGCTCCTCCAACTGATGATTCACAGCTCCCACTTCAGGCTCCTGCTCTGAATCTGGCAATGACACCAAAATTAGGTGCATAAGGTGAGACCAAGTGAATACTTTCCTTTGGTTCTTTCTGATGACTAATGTGCCAACTTGCAGGAGGTTTGCTAAGCTATCTGTTTATTTTCAGAAAAAAATGTTAATATCTAGAAAAATAGTTTAGACATGTACAAATAGAGCAGGAAAGAAATGTTCCTGGCTGCCACTTTATGCCCGATTGACCCTTGCCTTGTGGCAAGAAAAAATACTGAGGAGTCACCACAAATCTCCCTGGCTATTCCTTGTACCTAAAGGTTGTCCTCATCCTAACCCCCATGCAGAGGCTTCCAGCAGAAGGCATTTTGGGGGCAAGCTGAGGAAGTGAGACAAAATGCCTAAAGGAATTTCATACACTGGTGATTTTGTAGAGGGTCATTCCAAAACGGATGCATGTTGGGGTTACTGGTACTCTACCAAGTTGATGCATATCAGGCCTCAAAAAATTCCACGTCATTAGCATTGGCACAAGGATATATTTCCCTGTTATCCTTAATACAAGCCAGTATAGAGGAAAAAGTACCGAAGGGAAGGCATGACGGATGTGAGTCACCTCTATTAACTTGCAAAAGTCATGTACATGTGTCAAAACAGCATATTAAAATGGATTAGCCATTCATACAAATAAGAACAACATGTGCATTTGTTTCAGCTAGGATAAAAATCACAAAGGCAATCAATTCTCATACAGCATATGTGAAAGAAAACTTGGCACAAAGGACAGCTTATCCCAAGTGTTCAGATACATGTTTCAAATACGCATATTTTTTTTTTCAGCTTTCAGGTTACTAGTCTGCTCCAGCAGGCCATGAGAAACTACAATTTGAAGGGAGAAGTAACAAGTTTACACTTCCAATTTATTCTCTAAAGTCACTATGTTTTGTCTTGTTTGAACTTTTTTCCATGTGGTTTTAAATCCTATTCACATAGCCATGCTAAAACTGCATTAAACTGCACGGTAAATACATTGTAATAAATATAGTTTTCTGGATAATAAATATGTATTTGGGCATTTTTCCATGACTCTTTTTAATGATAATTTTACCATATACAGAGCTGCCACTTAGCATGCATACAGCACATTCTCCAGCAGTTGGACTTCCACTGTCAACCATGCATGACAACCATGCTGACGGATGGACCATATTTACTTGAAAGGTTTTGGACCAGAGAAGGAGGTTACAGCTTAGACAAGCATAAGTATTTTGATATTATCACATGATATTCCCAATAATTTACTCCTTTCATTGGGATTTTGTAAACAGCTACCAGTCATGTTTCAGAGATGATAGGAAGTGTCACTTTTTGCTTATCAGTTCTCACATGCAGCAGAAATTTGTTGTTGTCTAAGAGCATGGAGCCATGTCACATACAACAAAACAGGGTAGAAGAGCAGTACATCTCTTGGTACAGATGTAATTCCTTAGCTCCAAAATCACTTCCATGAGCTCTCTGACAGAGCAGGGGATCAGAGCCACAGCTAGACAGACACTCAGCCTCGCTGCCTTACACGTAAGCTTTCTGAAAAGTAGTCAGATAAAAACATTTGGGGTAGATAACATCATAGCAGTCAATTCCCCCTCATTTCCTCTGACAGCTCAGCATATCCACATATTGCCCACTCTTAAATTAGACCCCAGTGTTCTGTTTATTTCAATGGCAATGACAAACTTACAGGACTACAGTATTGCTTTCGAAAACAACTAAAAAGCCTGAGATATTCTTTTTGTCACACTTTGGGTAAGTGCCTTTGCAATTGCAAAGACACCGCCGCAGTCACCTTGTGTTTTCAAGCCTAGAAGTGTAACAGTTCCTCTTCTGAAGCAGAAGCACTTATGCCTTGTGCAAAATGCAGCAATTGCATCAACACACAGCCCTGACAGCACAAGCTCACTGCTAGCAGAGACAGGCTGAGTGGCAAGGCAAGGTAGGAGCCTCAGGGTTCACTGGTGGATTGTGTTAAGTGTTGGCTCTATTCAGTCCTGGGTAGATTGGGGAAATGCGATACAATCACAGGACCAGGTATCAGATTGTGGCCATACATCGAGATTGCTGCCTGCTGCTGCTGAGCCAAATTAGCTTTGCCACTGGTATCAACAGCAAAGGATTTGATTCTAGGCACCTGGCTGATAATCCACTTGAAATATTTAATTTTTTTTCGAACAATGTCTCTTCTCACATACACTTAAGTTGGTCACTTTTATGTTTCTCCTTAAATGCCAGAAATCAGGTGAATTACAACCAACCTCAGCTATCCCTGAGCTTTTTTGCAATCCCGTCATTCAAGGGTGGAAAGAGTTTTCTGTTTTAATTAATTGGAGAATAAAAATCAGTATCCAGCTGAGATGTAGGGTCTTTTTTTCCCATGGAATCAATTCTCCCACAGAAAATAGACGTTTGTGCTGGAAATGCCGACTCAGATGAAATCAGAAGACTGTGATCAGGGATGTCAAGAGCACCAGAGATTAACGTTGCATTAAATCCTTGTGGTTGAAAAGAAGCCACAACAGTCAGGCCTCTTCTCCCTGGACACCCGCTATGCTTCACTGCCCTCTGGTTTCTCCCCTCTTTCTCATATTTCACGACGTGAGTGTATATGTGTGTGTGCATACACATATGTGGGAGGGTGCTAAGCTGTGCTCTCATTATGCTCCGTTTCCTCTAGTAGTGCCTGCTTTCCTCCCTGCTGCTTGCGCTGCCGTGCGTGCCAGCAACATCTATGCACACTCAGTGAATTATGTGGAGTCGCCTCAGAAGCCAAAGGAGGAGGTGACAATTGGTGGACATCTTTCTCTGCCTGACAGGATATGTAAAAACTGTCCAGCTGGACAGACTTCTTTCTGTGCTGAGGGGACCAGCAGATTATTTTCGCAATTTACTGGCTTGAAAGCTCAGCATTTTAATGCCTCACTGACTAGAAAGCTATTGGGCATGAAATCCTGAGAACATGAGAACCGGCCTTGGAAAATGGTGTTTGTGCCTCCCCCTATTTTTCCATCTTCATTTCAGTGGGCAAAGAGTATAGTCAATGTTGAAAGGAGAGGTATAGTAATACTGGTAATTTATAAGCTGGCAATGGGATGCAGTTTATAAAGTAAAGCAACAGCTATTCAAGTGTCTGAAAATTCCTGTAACGAGTACAATTGTAGCTGAAGTTGTTTTGCCTTCCTCCTGTCTCTTCAGAGAAAGCTGATGGAAACAGAAGCAGGCTTTCATTTGCAGACATGGTCCCTTCAGCTCAGGTGGAGGCACAAGGGTGAGGAAGGATAAAAAGCAAATGCTGCTGCTGCTGTGTCAACTGTAGTTGGAAGTCTTTGCTCTCTCAGCATCAGATAATGCTGCATCTTGCAAGATTTGGGAATTATTTTACCTCTTAAAAGAGTTTAAAGGTTACTGTTATTCCAATGAAACCTAAAGCAGGACATGCAGGGGGCAGGAGGAAGGGACTGTCATTCTGCCCGCGATGGCCCCGTCGCCAGTGTGGGAGCAGACGGCTTGTTCATGTACTTGCCAGTGAGTTTCCTGCCAAAGGCACTTGTCTTGCTCAAAAGGCCATTTAGTTCTCAGGGGAATGATGTTCTTGGGCTGGATACTCCCGGGTGATACTCTGTACTGTGCCTCTGAGGCCTTGTCTTGTCCAGGAAAAAGAACCAGGCTGGTCCTCTGGGCATGTTCGCTCAGGGCTCCCAGCCTTAGCTGGAGTATCCCTAGGGAGCTAACCTCCACGCTGGCCATAGGGTCTCCACAGTCCCACAGCTGGCACTATCAGGTCCTCAGCACTAGCCCCGACACCATCCCCCAAAGTAGCAGAGATGCTACAAACCCCCTCCTGGGCAGCTGTGAGGCAGCTGCACTTGCAGACTTTTGAGCACCCCTACTTGGTTTAAAAAGACAGCAGAGAGACTCTCCACTCCAACAGCCTTTGCAGGGGAATTGACATAGAAAGCAGTTGTTCTCCCCAAACCTTGGGGAAAAGTCTTTTTCCATTACAATAATTGTAAAGGCAGTGACCTAAATGCAACAGTGCTTGCACAGTGGATGCAGAAGCAGCCCTCCTTTATCTTGTTTGTGAAAAAGAAGCCACAGTTTGAATCAGCGTGTCTCAGTACAGGCCTTTTGGGCAATCAAAGGATATGTTATACAAATGCTATTTCCTTTGACAGAAAAGTCCTGGTGCCCTTAGGTGAGCCAGGAGAAGTTATTTTTAATTTATGCATTTGGCCAAACACCAAATATTATGAGCCAGACAGTGTGAAGCAGTTCTGTATGAACATTTGACTTGTAATGTGATTATTCAAGTGTTTAAACTGGGACACGCTTCAACATTTTCCTGAGTTTGGCATCATACAGTGGATTACTACCTCCCCTCCCACCATGGAAAACATAAACTCCGTGTTGCTCAGATCGTGCTGGAGTCTCTCAAGATGGTGCAGATCTGGATTCCTCTTTGCCTGATCCATGAGTGAACTGTAAGCACAGGGGTTCTCCACGTCTCTTTGGTGAGTATTGTTTAAGGCAAAGAGCATATTTCTGTTTATCTCTTACCAGGTAAAACATCACATTTCCACGGTGTTATGATGCTATAACTGCTCATCATGTTTGCCCCAGAATTACTTATATCTATCTTGTAAAGGAAAAACATAATCTTGGGTTTTGGGGTTTTTTTTGTGTAGGCAGGGTTTCATGTCTGCAATACACAGATTTGTTAGAAAATGGGAAATCCTAAAACAGTCCCATGACAGAAACTAAAAAACAGAGAGACAAAGACATCTTGAATATAAGAAAGCTCGGTGCTGGAAAATAAAATGGTTTTTGAGGTAATCGTGCTCCATATAGTAAAATAAAAGCTACAGTTCTTTACCTCTGACAAGCTGAAGGACTTTTTTTGTATGAAAGATTTAATTTTCTCTTTTATCATGCTTCTTTCAAAAGGACCCACACTGCAAAATAAAAGATGTACAGAAACAAAAGGCTTGGATATAAGTAAAGATGAGGTACAACGGTTCTGGGACACATAATCTTTCAAATGTAAAAAAGAAACAACCACAAAAACCCCAACTCATAAGATTTTACATTATCATTCCAATGAGTAGAAGTTCTAGATCTCTGTACACAAGAGGTTGTTCCAACAGATCTACGAGTTTTTTCAAGATACCTTCGAAACCATGTCTGGAGCTTGAATGAAGTAATGTTGTGTACTTGCTTCTAATTTGTAAATCTAAGTAACTTGGCTTAAGAGTGTTTCAAAATGCATTTTAAAGTATGTCTTTATAGTGTTAAATTAGAAATAGAAGGCATTAGTGTTCTAAGACAAGTAAACTTTCTAAAACAAGCAAAGTTTTACTGCTTCAAGAATTACTTATTAACTATCCTACATATATAACAAATGGTAAATAAATGTAATAAGAACTCCTGGTGGTTTTGTCTATTCATATAAAGTTATTTGGGTATATACATATAAACCAATCTGTTTAATCTAGCCTGGGTACAATTTACGTGACAGGCAATTCTTAGAACAGCAGGGATGTGCAGCTATGCTGGTGGATCTCTGCAACCATCACAGAGAGGGTATTTCTGTTTCTTGCTGTTGTTGCCACTGCTTTCATTAAACATTCCCCAATGCAAGCACATATTCACACACATGCTTTACACCTTCCAGACACACAGCCATAGGCACACATACATGTACAGATGCAATCACAGAGAGTTTACAGCCCCCTATTCATTACCAATACCTAACCCACACTGGCTGCAAAAGTCATTACTACATATGGAAGATTCAACTAGACTGAGCAAGAGGTGATTTATTAGCCTTATGTTTAAATTTAATCATCATCACCTAGGAAAGAAATATTGTCATTCTTTGCAACATAGTTTCACTGGATTTCCCTGAGAATAATTTCAGGTTTGCAACACACCTGCCTGTAGAGAAACTCCTAACATAGCTTCTGAAAGCACAAAGACTGGCACTTTGAACTCCAGCATCACTTCTGTTGTCATAGATTACCCAGCAATTGCAATTATTTATTGCTGGGCATAGTATTCCTGCACTCTCTATGGATCCTGCAAACAACTTAGTTTTCTTTCAGGCACCAGTGGTTCTGCTGACACCAACTGAAGTCAGATGAAGTTAAATTTATTGTTAAAAATTGTTCTGGATACTGATTGGGCTTCTTCTGAAATTTAGTGCAACAGCCATGCAGACAGGTCAGCTGCTTAGTATTTCAGAAAACCTCAGAGATAAATTCTGCAGAGCTTTCTGCAAGTCCTGTTAGTTTTGAAGACAATGGGAACTTGGGTGGTCAATATTGAGCAAATGGAGGCAGGTCAGCTCAACGAACCCTCTCCAAGTAACTGTAGCCTTCAAAAGCATCCAGGCAAAGCCAGGGTTGGAGCACCAAGGTCATAATCAGTGAGACAGACCACGATGCCATCCTCAGTCTACAGGGTTGGGGCTGGTTGCGTAGCCCACATCACATGGCGTGGGAGCATGTCCCCCCACCAGTAAGAGAAGGAAAGGCAGGGAAGGGGCCAAGCCCATAGCCTGCCTCTAGTAAACCTCCTCTTGCCTCTGACACCTTCATCACATTTTGATCACTTCTATCATCCTCTGCCATGTTCCTGTATGTGCCAGCAGTCTAGCTCAAAGCAACCTGTCTGTATGAAAATGTTCCCCAGCCCTAACCTGGTGGAAACGCTGGAAAAGCATTACTGGCCAGCCACTCTGACAGTGATTTGAGGCTGCCCTCCAGCTGAGGCAGGGGCAGGACCCAGCCTCCTGGCTGGTGTGATCCGACCTCTCCACAAGCCTCTTTCTGCTTTAGCCCAAGCCCCTAACTGCACCCACAAGGTTCTGGAGAGTCACCAGGATGGCTTTCAGTGGTGCCTACATAGCTCAGCTGGGCTCAGCTTTGCCCATCTTCAACTCACTTCGATCTGAGTGTCCTCCTGCCCCAGGTACTGGACCGTGACCCCTTGCTTCACGTGTCCTCCCATGACGATTGCTTACGACGGATGGAGGCAGGTGAAGGAAGTTCAGAGACGGAAGGAAAAAAATGAAGGAAAAGCCTTCTCTTTTATCTATTTCAGTAAAATTTGTAATCGCCAAATGCATCTTCTCTTTCATGAAGTGATAATCCTGTCCCCCTTCCTGCGTGACCCGGCCATAGCCTTGGCAGGAGGAAGTCGTTTATTTCAAGCCCTGTTGTTTTAATGTGTCTCAGCCTTTAGGCTGGCACCTGAGGCCACCCAAGACATGTTTTTCACCTGCCTGCCGGCTCGTCTTCCTCCAGTCGCCCAGCAAGCGGAGCCAGGGACTGGGCAGCCGCAGCAGGAGCCCCGCACAAAGGGCTGACATGGGAGCACAAGCAAGGCTTATTTGTTTCACACCATTTCCCCAGTGCCCATGCTGACAGACAGACAGCCTCCCACCAGCCCCCGTGGGGCACCGAGCAGTCCCGACACTGCAGGCGTGCAGCTGGGAGGATGCCAGCACTCTGCATCTCCCACCTGTTGCCTTAGAAACAAACAAAGGGACATAGGCTTTTTTTCTTTCCTCCTTTATTTTTCCTTTTTATTTTTTTTTTCCCCCTTCTTTTTGCTCCTCGGGTAATGCGCTGTATGCCAAGTCTCAAGGTGGGAGGGAAGAGAGAGGAGGAAAAAAAGAAAGAGAGAGGAGCGAGAATATCAGGACCAGGAAACACATTTTGAGACTAAATATGAAAGCAAGAGGCATCAGACAGCTACCAGGCTTGTCCCTGACTGCTGCCCTTCTGTGGTGTGCAGCAGGAGGTCACTGCTGCCACACCGAGAGCAGTTGTTTGAACGAGCTGTGACATCTGGCTTACATTGAGGGATCTGAACACTGGAACTGGACATTGTTTGTTTTCTCTTGTTTGAGCCTGAATCTAGGTTTTAATTAAAGAAAGCTCAGAGATGCCTTCAGTGAGACTGCCCAGGGTCAGTGTGCAGAGGATGCTTTTTCAGGGATATGAGCTGGTCATGGTCCGACCCACTCCCTGAGGTGACGGGTGCGTTTTGGGGTGATGAAGAAGTTGCACAGAGCCTAAAGCAACAAGGTGGATTACACTCAGAAGGACCTTATAGCTGCATTTGCATACGTGGAGGCCCAGACCCCGAGGAATAACCACTGTCCCCAAGGATCCCATTGCCTCCTGTGTGCCTCTTTTTGCCAGCAGCTATTCCCATGGTTGATCGGCTTCGCTGCCCTTCTCCTTGCAAAATCACCTGATTCTTCCCGTGGTTCCTCCTTCATTTACAGTCAGTCCTAGGGCTCTCCTCTCACCATTCCCAACGAGGAGTGCTTCAGCGATGCCCTCTGCCACTGCTGGCTGCAGCTCTGTTGCTGCTCAGTGCCTGTTCTCAAGCTTTTTAGTATTGGGCAATACTTTTTTTTCAGATAATTGTTTTTCAGACTGTTAGTAACTCTTTAGGATAATTTCTGGACTAGAACAGCCCTACACCAACTTCCGAGCAGCCAGTACCACCATAATAAAATATTTCAAGCACATCAAATCTCTAGAAACCCCTTTAGTCAGTTCCCAATCCCTGTTAAAACTGCAGCAGCAGTTCATCTCTCCAGGGCTACACTTGTTTGGAAAAACACTCGGCACGCATCCTATGCCTCCAATGCAATGCACACCCCGTACAGCTGCAGCTTAGGCAATTCAGCCCAGAGTCAATATGTCACAGTCAATCTGTAGCAATAAGCAAAAAACAGAAACCCAAAGCAGAGACGTAGGTTTGTGGGATCCTCTTCTACAACGAATGGTATTAAAGGGCATGAGTCTGTTGGATATAGCTGAGACTTCTAGATTGGCTGCTGGTGATGTCACAGCCACCCGTGTGCCCTATAAATCTATTTTTTGTTTTTATGTGTAAATGATGTAATGCCCGCAAGCTTCCTCAGTCAGGGTTCATTATTTAATTTCTCAGGTGGCTGAAGTCTTTGGCTTTGTGGCATCTACGGCCACCCACGATGTGCTCTCACTGCCTAGAAATGAACTTCCTCTTAGGCCTTGTTTTCTAATTGGCATCTGCAGAATTAAAAGTCCACTGACCACTCCATGTCATGGGAAAACTTGGGAAAGTATCTCTGGAATGATAAAACCATTTTGATCCCAAAATAATGTGTGTGCTTAAACTAAGGCCTTCTCTGATAGAAAGAAGACAATTAAAGTCAAATTTTGATATAGTGCCACATTAAGAAAAACCCCAGTTTTCAAGAGCAAACATCTACTTGGAAAATAACACACGCCAAGTAAGATAAAATCCCTGCTTTTTCTAATCTAATATTCCACCTTCAACAGAATTTTATCCGGAATTTTCTTTACTAAATGGGAGTGCATCTTTACTAACATCACCAGGCTTGCTCCTGGGGGGTCATTCTCACCAGTGGAGTCATGAGGATTTATTTGTCTCCTTTGTCTTACCTACTGGTGATAAACACATCTCATGCTTTCTTTTAATCCTACTAAACTTGCATCCTTGGTGTCGTTTGTTTTACCTAAATGTTTATAAATCCAAGGAGATAATCATCCACGAAAAACAGTTTCCTGAACACAGAGGCTTTCCTACACTGGCCCAACTGGCCATGAGAAATAGCACCAAACAGGACCATGGGAAAAATGGATGTTCATGCTGCAGACAATACAAGTGGCTCCTGCCCTTTTTCACAGTGAAAACGCTCGAAGAATTTTTTTGGACCGGATGTTTCCAGCAAAGAGTCTCAAAACATCATTTTACTTTCTCTCCATTGAATATAAACCAGAAATTGGTCTAGTGACCAGGGTTTCATCACTGTAAACCTCTTCCCCCTCACCTTCTATCTGATTTTGATGTCCTTGGCTTATCTTAGGTCTTAGGTCTCCCGTCCCCCTCCACCCCTTTTTTTTTCTAAATCAGCCTTCCCAGTGGCCTGGACATTACCTTCTCCTTTGCTTGTTTTCCCCACCCAGTGCTTTTGCCTAGCTAGAGCACTGCACCGGACACAGACCATCTATCACCCTGCACAAGCTTCATGAACAAAACCCACAGGACCCAGCTCAATGCTCAGCCTTTGCAGGCTTTCAGGAGCAGCACACCACCCTCCACAAGCCTCCTCACTGAGTTCAGTGAAGGGCACGGAGGTTACAGGGCAGGTCCTGGGGGACTGAGTGATGTACCAAAAGATTTGGCAGTGCTAACTTCCAAATATCACGAAGCAATACTATTTCCACGGAGGGTACGAACAGGGACTTTGAGCTGAGACGTGCGCTTTGCAGGAGGGCAGGCGTTTAGGGAGGTCTTCCCTGCACCCAGCCCGCCAGGGTCGCTGGCAACGCTTGGCCAGCCAGAAAAGTCACATCATTTCAAAGACCTGCAGCCAACATCCAGAAAGCCGCACCATGACAATAGCTGGGCTTTAAAAGCACACACGCAAGGTCTTACTGCTTCCCAAGTCTCGAGATGTCAGCCTGGGCCCCAAGGGTTGCGTCGTGGAGGGCAAAAAATAAACAGCCAAGCACCGCAGGCTGCTGCCGGGCACCCTGCATTCCCATGAGAAACTTGCAAAGTCAGATAAACTGCGTCACAGCAGCCTGCAAACCGGAGGCCCGGACGGTTTAAAAATACTGCTTGCCACAGATTTCCCAGGCCATATATAGTTCACACATCTCACGGTAGCAGGAAGGCACTGCAAAGACACACAGAGACACAGAGAAGGAAGAAAGTAACGGGGACGTGGCTGCCAGCGTGCAACAAAAACAGGTTAAAAATAGCCTGGGCCGCAACAGCTCCCTCCTAGCAGGGGGGTGCGGGGACCGCTGGTTCTCCCTGCCCTCCCTGGCCCCTCTCTCAGCTGCTTATTTTCTGCCAGAAGGAAAGGGCAGGAAGGAAGCTTTTGGTTCCTGTAGGCAGAAGGAGAGAAAATGACAGCCCTGCTTATTTTGACACCGGGCGGGCTCACCAAGGCTTGCACAGAGCCCTGGCTGGCGCTGCGGGACCCCCTCCCCGAGGGGTGGGCTGGGGGCACGGGGAGAGCACAGCCTTGGACAGCTTTGCTCGAGACCCCCAGCACCGGCAGGCGTAACCCTGAGGGGTGTGATGCCACGCTGCCTGAAGGGGAACGCAGCCTGCGCTTTGGTAAGGGCTTTGAAACAAGTCTCATCTTCCTCCCCCTGTGCATGTTGAGTCCTGACCTGGAGACAAAGCCGAGCTGTCCAACCCTACTCTGGTAAAACAAAGAAAAAGCAAAAAACGCTTGTTCTGCCCATCACCTCTTCTCTGCCGCAGCCCAGCCACCCTAGAGCCATTGCAAAGGGAAAGCAGCCATGTGCAAAATGCGGTTATCTTTCTGCGAGGATCTTCTCCGTCATCCTCTCCTAGACTGGTCCCTTGCAGGGAAAGAAAGAATATGAAAGCGTGTGCCATCGGGCCACGGTGTGTGACCCCGGCCTCCTGCAATCTCCTTGCTTGTTGGGATTTCCACGAGCCAGGTGAGCACCACCTGGCTTGGGTGGAAAGAAAGAGGTGCTGGTATGTCTCCAAATTGCAGGGCCAGTTTTAATTTGTTCGTTAGAGTGCTGGAATTTTTTTCTTTTATTCTTGCTGACTTGCATCCTGCAGGCCTGGCTTCCCCGGCCGCAAACAACTTCTGTCAACTCCTAGATGCCAACATGAGGCACTGAGAGGGGTCCAAGCCAAAAGCCCAAATTCCAAACATCCCTGAACTTTGGAGAAGTTCAAATCAGAGCACACATCTTTAGTGAGAAGAGGAAAGCTGTAACATGATCCCAGCCCTGGGCAATAGAGGTAACACTCCAGTGTGGTCTGAAGGTGACTTCCAGAATATGTGGTGTGGAGCAGAGTGGAGAAGGAGAGGGAAAAGCATGAAGGCATTTTTCATATGTTTAAAAATAAAAAAAAAAGCTCTCGAGGGGGGAACTGGGTGTCTGCTGTCTGTGGGAGGGCGAAGAAGGTTGCTGACAGAGTAAATGGGGTTAAGAGATGTGGATGAACTCTGAATGGAACAAGGAGTGATACCAAAGAGCCCTGTAGGCTGTCAGAGGGCTGTCAAAAGTCGGGAAGGAGCCGAAAGACGAAGGAAGCTAGCATTTAGGAAGAAGTCCATCAGAGCACATCTGTATATCTATGAGTTCTCGAGACTGACAACTGCATTCAGGTTCACACACGCCCCTGCTGTGCTCTCTGCCTGCCTTTCACACGGACCAAAACCCTCCTAATGCCTCAGCTCCTGTTCTGTTTGCAGGGGAAGGATGCCTTCGGCTAGAAGGGCAGCGCTGGGCACTGGCTGGGAAAGTGAGCAGCATCAGCCCCTCTGCATGCTGCCAGCAGCACCCACCCCAGCATTTCCAGCTACAGGGGCTTTTTCCTCCGGAGCACAAGGAGCTGCACGCTGCTCCTCCAGCTCTCCATCGGCTTGTGTCTCAGCTTGTCGCTTAGGCTTGCAAGAATTAAGCCCGGGCACTAACAATGTCAGGCTGCACAAGCAGAGATGCCTTTTTCACTCCACGCTAGAATATGGACTATTTGATTTTCATTCCCAGAAAAACTCCTTGGATGGCCCACAGAAAGGCAGCAAACTGCCTAACTAGGTTTGCCTAGTGCTGTATTAATGTGCTGAGTGTGCTTGGACGTACGAGTTTCTCTACGCCCCAGGACAAGCCCTGTGTGGGCCTTAGCCCAAACTTAGAGGGCACCAGGCTGCAGGACTGGGGAGCTACCCCTGTCAGATTACACAAGGTTAGAGTTTAAGGTCAGAGCTCTGCACAGCTTAAGGTGACAGCAGCTCAGGCCATGCTTGCAGGAAGGTGGGATGACAACCCTGAGCGTGACCATGCATGTGGTGTGCACACAAGGGTGACCACGTGTGCGCCATGCCCCTCTCATGAGCCAGAGGAATGAACTCCTGGAGATATCTAACCTCCCTTCGGCCAGCTGCCAGTGACTGTTTAGATGGCTTTCGTGCCATCCCACGACACTGGCCACAAAGAGTAAAGGACAGCTTCCTGGCTCTCACTTCCTCAGTTAACGAATACCACCACTAATTAACTGACAGTAACATGGAGCTATTCTTGGCCATAGGTGGATCTTACTGAGGTCATATTGGTTGTGGGTAATGTAATTTATTACCCTGTGAGGCACTTTGGGACACAGTGCAAGAAGACCACTCGGAAAGTGCCAGAACAATAATCCAAGTCAGGATTTTCCCTGGTAAGGTAATACGTTCCATACTTGCTGTGCCTCTGAGAAATAAAGCATTGAAGTTGCACTGGCTCCGGTGCAATGCTGCAAAGATTTCCAAATACATCGGTGGAAACAGAGAACTACTGTGCTCAAGAGGTGGGTCCCTCTTTGGAGCGAAAGAAGTGCAAGGCATTTATTTTTTCCTTAAAGCAACTCTGAAGACAAAAATCCCACCCTGCAGAAAGGCAACTTAGCTGCCAAAGAGAAGTGCTGTGCTTCGGCACAGCAGCGGGGTCACGCCGTCCAGCCCACATTAGGACTGGAGCTGTACTCTAGGTGAACTCTACCAAATTAGCTGTACATGATGCTGCATTCCCTCCTTTCTTGGAGGATCAAAGTTGCTGGATTGAGTCCCAGCTTTCTGCAGATAAGCAGATCACAGGACTAGTTTGCACCTCTATGCTGCTTGTAATACACCATGTTACAGATTCCTCTGGATTTCCTAGTTTGTGCCCATATACACTGGATACTGCTGGTCACATTTTTTCCCTTTAGTTCTCTGAGCTAATCTGGTGACCTGGGATACTTCTACAGACTCTTAACAGCAGCACAGACTCTCTGGCAGTGTTACATGTGATTATAAACTACTACCGCTGTTCTTGCCCAAACACTCTTTATGATTCCCTTGTTTTATATAAAAAGCTCATTCTGTCCCTCGAAAGGTTTCTCCCACCAGCAGAGCGCCACGAGGGCAGGTGCAGCGGCTCAGCAGCCTGACTTGGATTAAACCCTTTCTGAATGGTGGAGGGAGAAAGACAAGGTTATCTGGTTTGGTAAGCCATGAGGCATCCCCAATGCCTAAGCAAAATGCATGTGAAGAATAGGGGGGAAGGGGAAGATAGCAATAAGTGGAAATCCATTTCGCTGGTATAAAAGTGTTAATTAGTTGTTTATCTGCAGGCACACTGCGGGCTTCACAAAGGCACACACAAGTTACAGCAATTAATTACTAGCAGGGTCTGGGAGACTGTCTCCGTAATTAAAATTTGTGATCAAGCAGCAGCAATGGGTGATTCAAAAGCAAACAGCAGAACATGTACATATATATTCTTCTTTAAAAAGATAACATGTTTTTTGTCATAGGACTGGGTGATAAATTGACTGTAATTTTAACCATTGCTGTTGTTTAAGCAACAGATACATTTCTAATATGCAATTGATAGCTTTAGAGTGAGTCGGTTTTTTACCTATGCAGTTTATCTGTCAGTAAAAGCAGGCTCATGTTAAAACTATGCAAGAATTTATGTCAAATCCAACAAATAGTTTTGGATGAAAAAAAAGAGATAGAATTGAGAAAAAAAATGTTTTCAGAAAGATTGATTTAATTTTGGAATGATAGCTCATGACCTAATGTTCCTATTTTAATTAAAAAATAAAAAGAAATCCCCAACTCCAAAGTACTCTGTTGATTTGAAGATAAATATTTTTTCCAGTTCTCACACCCAGCTATAGTGGCACATGCTCCCAGTGTCTGTCCTCCCCAGAACATAAAAAGTTTTTAAGGACTGAATGAGGGAGAAATTTAAACAGAGGCATCTTATCAGCAAAGAAAAAGACATGACAATGCTTTGGATAAAGCATTTAAATATTTTATTTCATTCGTGAAAAATACATTGAGTATAATAATAGAATAGCACTGAATTAAACTTGTACAACTCCAGTGGGAGAGGAAGCATCCTGAAAATTTTGGCTTGTGATCCTTCTTTACAACATTTCTTTAAAAATATCTGATAGCTGGAGCAGTGAAGACCATTCCCACAATAAAAGTGGCTTTCATAATTATTTTCATAGGCTATTTTGGCAAGGCTGATTGATTGAAAATGATTTCCAATGACTGTATTTTAAAAGTGACACATTTGTCTTTTCTTGTTGTGAACTGGTCAATTCACAAAGATATTTATCCTTAAAAATTGCTCATAGCCTCTTTTCCGGAATATTTTTGGCCAGGGGGTTGTTTAAGACAAGCTGTGAGTACTGTCCAGCCTATATCTGAGCTGTGTTCATCACAGACAGTGACCGTGGCATTTTCTGTGCTCTGCTGGGTGGCTGAAAAACACTTGCAAACAAAGTTTTGGAGGGACTGGTTACAACCGTTCATTGAAACTCCCATTTCTGCGTTTTCCAAGTCAGGAGAGATTTACTTTTTTTCAGGAATATTGCAGCCAAAAAGCGAACAGAAAGGTTTGCTGAGATGTTTCCATGCAAAAAACCCCAGAAAATGAGCAGAATAAAGTTCAAATCGATGCAAACAAACAGTATTTGGTACAGTACAGCCTGTTTCTCACAGTGGCATTCAGAGGCAAAGAAAACGTTTCCCTGGGCCTAAGGGCTCCCTGAGCAGGAATGGGCTTCCAGCAGGGAGGATGCACAGCGCCGTGCAAGCAATTCACAGCAATGAAATACGGGATCGTGTGGCAGCCGCTTACTGCAGAATGTCTTTCCTTTTCATATGTGGCAAGTCGCAAATTCAAAGCAAAAAGTTGTATGAACTGGAGCTGTAACTTTATATCTAAATATGTAATTCAATTATAAACTGAGTATCTTGGCCATCGGCCACAATAAAAGAAATGTCTGATTAATCTGTGTAAAAAAAGCATTCATATTTCAGAAATGAAAAGTTAAAATCCAAGACCAGCCCTTAATTACCACACAATGACCACAAAAAAAAAATCACAAAAACCCAAATTCAATTATCTGAAATATTATTGCGTGATAGTATTTTAGCCTTCTAGTTCGGACACCAAAACATTCCTGAAGTAAGAACGGGGAAGGGTGCGACCAACATTTTTTCCTCTGCTGACAAACAAGGTTTTACAGCTTTTCTTGAGTGGAACACTTTTTCCTTTCAGAATAGTATCTACCTAAAACACCTTATAACATAGGTGCTAGGAGCTAAGTTATGAGGGAACAGGAAATTGCAAAAAAATCAGGGAAAAAAATTGAAAAATAAAAAGAAAGAAAAAGAAATTGAAAAGAAAATTGAAATTGAAAAAAAAGCAAACAAATCTTAGGTCATGGAAAATAAGCTTTGTGAGAAAGTAAGGATTTACCTTTCACCTTTCTGCACATGCTTTCCATCCCCCCCTCCCCCCCTTTATACCAGAATGTTCACAAGAGAAAGTCAAATAACAGCAATGAATAACTGACACTCCGGTGTAAAAAAAAAAAAAAAAAAAATCCAAAATACTTGTGAAATCAGGGATTTGGGGGGGGATTTACAGTTGCCCCTTAGAATAACTTTAAAAAACCCAAAATGCTTACCATTAGTAGAGTCACAATCCACACCAGGGAAGGTACAAAATTTTAAGCCATGAACTGAGGCTGAGGAAGAAGTCACTACTAAATTAGCAGAGCCGAACTTCAGTCAGTCAAGTAGAAGACTCCCCTTCTACTAGTTAATTTGGACAGCCAGTCCTCTCCAGCTCGACAGCCATCTGCACCTCTTTAAGTTGTCATATTTGGTTTGATTGAAATGTTCACATAGTAAAAAAAAAAATCCAGAACTTTGAGACAGCAAGAATCTTACTGACAAGCTTTGTAAAAATCAAACCTACTAACCAAAAAGCAGCTAGACAAAGAAGCTAATATACAGACATTCTATTGGGGTAGGTTTTCTTGTGAATTGTGAATTGCACAGTAACTAGTTTACAAAGGTCAGCCAACTATGTTATCCAAGACAATTACAAATCTCACCCCAACAATTTTATAATGTGACTCTTTTGTAGCATTATTTGGAATGACCCTCCAAATAGCCAAAAAGCAGTGAATATTTTTCATGTTGAATCATCGTTCAACCATTGCTGTCATCTTCCTAATGTCACCGCACCGACCTGTCAGTGCCCTGCAATGGAACACTTTTGCACAGCAGTTTATCAGGGTGCCTTGCACTGGGATATTGCAACTACCAGCAGTCTTGAAATGCTTTCTTGAGCCTTTGTATGCATGCTGTGCCACTTCCACACGCAGAGAGCTCTCTGTCAGGGATCTTGCTCCTCTGCTTATGAAAACATTCACTAATTTTACCCTTAGCAAAACAATAAAAACTGAAATACATATTCTCACAGAGCAGAAATGAAACTGCACCTAGGAAGGCATATATAACATCTGCCAGTGTACCTGGTCAAAAAGCCTAACCGAGACACACGCTTCACAAAAAAGCACGTCTTCTATTTAGAGATGTCCATACAACCTGTAAATTGATTACAAATTTGCATTAAAAGATAAAATATATGCAAGCCCAAGTGTCCAAATTAAGTTTTTTTGAGGGGGAGGGGGAAAAAAAGTGTCTGCATATGTGCCTCACCTAAAGAACCGTAGTTTAAAAGGCAGGTAAGTTAAAATCAGTATTTTTCTGCACAGCAGAAATCCAGGTTGATACTACCTTATTAGATTTCCCATACAAAAAAATACTGAAAAATCCCTGGGAATTTCAATGGTACATGGCTGCAGGTCTTAGCTTTAAAAAATGCTGAGGATTTATGACCCACTTGCAAAGAAACAGTAAAATTGTGGATGTAAAGAAGCACTTCATAAAATCCTTGCATAAATTTTTACACATAACTAAAGAATGTGGAGTCAGCAATGCAAAAAGTGGAAATGTTAACATCTTTTTAGTTCTCATTCTAGTCTGTCTTTTTTTTTCACTTAAACAGCTGCATATGGGAAGTTCCTCTCTTTTTAAAGGTGGCACAAAGGGATGATATTTTGCCACTAAAGATGACAAAGAGAGGTTGCGGAGTCTCCATCCTTGGAGACAGTCAAAAGCCGTATGGACGTGATCCTGGGCAACCTGCCCTAGCTGACCCTGCTTTGAGCAGGGGGGTTGGACCAGATGAGCTCCAGAGGTCCCTTCCATCCTCAACCATCCTGTGATTCTGTGATCTTCATTAACAAGAATGATGCGTGATGTTGCAAGAACGTGTCTACTCATCACGTAGTACTGAATATTGTGTCTGTGCTGTACAATAGAAAGGAAGTATTTTTAACAAGAAAAAAACAGATAACTGTCATAGTTTAAATAATATTCAGTTATTAAATTCTGATTTCCTAGAAAGTGTCGTTCAGCTGAATGCCTTAATGCATTTTAAATGCTGTAAGACTGAAGAAAGTTTTCCCTTGCCTGAGTTCTCTAAGTCTTTATTTGATGATGAGCAGACAAAACAAAGGGGGATAGCTTACAGTTCTAAACATTGCATTTCATTGATGCTTCATCATGGCATACATGATGATTTTACATGAGTTTACATGTAACATGTAACAAAACTGCCATTGCCCACCCCTACTCTGCATTGTGTTTTTTACGAGAAAGAACTCCACAACATAAAGCGTAAACCCATATTTAGAAAGTCTCTACCTGAACCATTAGTGGGGCCTTTTCTTTTCCCCAGCCTGAGTCCTCTTGGCTGGTGAATCTGTGTAAGATCACAAATCACAGCATTTCTTTTTCAGTGCATGCCATTTTTTATGCTTTCTCAGGAACGCTCACCCACAGTTGGCTCCTCTAGTCCCATTTCATTCTTTGTACTGGCAGATGGCCTAAAACAGGGAGAAGTGGTTGGACTTTGAATGCATGGTCATTTTTCATAAATTTACTCTGCACTGTATATAATCCCTCCCTCCGTTTCTTCCTTACCCATCTCCTAGTCAGGATGAACTCTCCACCAGCCCCAAAGTGGCTCCCCCCAGCTTGCATGCCACTGCAACCACTTGCCTTCACATCAGTGGTTGAGCGAGCGCAGTCATTCCAGTTGTTAAACTGTGCCTAAAAGAAAAGGATTTGCTGGTACAAATTCGGGGTGTAACAAAAGTTACTTCTGGGTTAAGAAATGTTGGGTAATCGTAAACAAAAGATTATCTTGCCCTGCTTCTTGGAGGCTATAATATTTTTCCCAGCTCCCCCTTCATAGAGTCCCATAGTTTGTAACTGCATTTGGCAAAAGCTTATCTTCCACAGTCTGAATGTGGAAGAGCTTTGCTTATCTATCGTATTCATTATTATTTGATTAGACAGTAGCCACCACCCGCTGTAACTATGATGTGAAATGAGGAATGCGTGAAGATTTACTGTTTACTGTCTAAATGCAGCTTGGAAATATATCTCTACAGGAATAAACTTGCTTTTCAACTTAAAAAGTATAGCGTACACCTTGCTTCGGAATACTGAGGAAAATCAACATAGCAGGAAATCCCCATGTTAACACACTCAGGTTGGTGCCAGTGTTCTGACCTAATCAGGAAAGGAAATGAGTTACAAGACCTACAAGCCGGGGTCAGCAGCCTCTGTGAAGCAGCAGTCAGGGGTGTTCGAGGCTTGGGCTCGACTCTCGTGGTGGCATTCAGTCACATCTATAGCACCTTTTCAGCCTCCCAGCTTGTTAGAAATAATAGAGCCAGAGATCATATTAAGAAGAAAAAGGTTACAGTAGAAGTCAAGAAAGGCTGGTTTCCTCCTTCCTACTAAACCACTGATGACAAGACTGCTTTATTCCCTCGTGGGTTTCCACAGCTCCTCCAACACCATTCTTCCTGGACAAAAGATCATGCACTATCATTCGTCTTTGTAGATCTCTCATGCTTTGCCTTCTACAACTGTTCCACGATGGAAACCTTCACCTGTCACCTTCTGATTATTGCCATCCATTGCCACAAAACAAAATGCTCATAACCCCCAGGAGGGCTTGTGGGGCAAAAGACAAAAGCTGCAGGCGGGTAGCATTTCACATACAGCCAATTTGGGGAAAGTGGGAGTGCTAAGAAGGAGCCACCTCGGACATGCCTCTAAGCGGTGGGGTGCAGGTATTACCTCTAGATATTTTTGGGCTGTGGAGAGGAAAGCCACGTACACACCTCAGCCTCACCACAGGGTGCTCGGACCCACTGCCCCGTGCATGTGGCTGGGGGACCAGGCCCCTGGGGAGTACTGCTGTGCCCCGTGGCAAGCCATCGCTGCGCCCCGTGGGAATGCTAGTGCCCGCTCTGGGCAGGGCAGGATGCCAGAACCTCACTGAAACCATACGGAGACAGTCACACACGGAACTGAGGTGGCTGAGAGAGGAAGCTAGTCTTACATGGCTTGCCCTGTGGTCCCTGTCCTCCACAGGCTGGTTCAGAGGTAGCGACTAATTTAAGGAGTGGTATCAGGGAATATGAAAACCCTCACATTTTCAGCTGTTGAAGCTCATTAGGATTTTACTTAATGGCATCTCAGCAGCATAGTGCGCCAAGACACAGTATCGGTCCCAAGTGCTGCTGAGGACAGGTCCCCCCTGGGCCACCCAAACCCCTCACAGCCACATCAAAGGACTCTCCCCAGAACTTATTCATGAGTTTTCTTTAGATCTGCCCAGCTGTAAAGTACGGTGGCATTAAATTGTATACGCATTTTTTTTTTTAAACAAACAAAGCCTCCAAGCCTGGCAGGCAAGGGCAGGGATGGGATTAGGCAAACATCCTATACAGACGGTTCCTCTTTCTGTCTGTCAGCTTGTAAGTGCTTTCTCTTCTGGAACTATACAGTACTAACTGAGCCGGAAACAGCTCTTTAAAAAGTGATTATAGTGTGACATTTTTGTTTGACCTAACATCAAGCCATGTGCAGCTTAAATGTCAGCAAAGCTATTTACTATAGGGACAGACAGGCCCTAGCATGCTTAAATCTACCCAGCGTCTTAAAACTGCTTGCTGTCTCCACTCGGTGCACATGAATGACACTGAAGCCGAGATGTAAAGTATAGCGCTCCGTAAGCTGTGGTGATTGACTAATAATATGCTGGGTGGCACAATGCATTCAGCAAGAGGCTCACAGGGAGGAAGACAAAATAATGGATAATTGAAGGCAATCTCAGGTTAGAAAGCAGAGGCCCGTGCAAAAGGTTCCCTTGGATTAGCAAGAGCATGCCAATAGCTGGTGTGTTTTGTCCAGGATGTCTGAGGAGCTCAAACATTTGGATAAAAATAGCAAGCAGAATTTTTTTTTTATTAGCACAAGAGCTGCATTGCTTACGTGAGGGGGGGAGCACAGTCCCCAGCTGTGGCTACGGGCCCTGCCCTTAGCAGCCTCCTTCCAGCCTCTGCAACAGAGCGCTGTGGCTTGGGGCTGTAGCCCCCCCGGGGCTTGCAGAGCACAAATCAAGCCGCCCAGCTGTGGCTGCCATGCAGGATGACAGAGGGGAAGGGGGGCTTCAGAGCCGTGTCACCAGCCAGCAAAATAATAGCCGAGCGGTGGGGGAGCATGAGGCTAATGCAGCTAATTACGTGCATCTCTGCCTGTGTGAGAAGCGACAGGAACGAAGCGCATTCAGATCCTGCAGAGATGCATGAGCACATACAGCTATAAAGTGATATACAGACTTACACAGTATCGTGAGCTCTCCCTGGAAGACATTGAACTGGTTTGCAACAGATGGAGATAAGTACGCTTATAGGTCCTTAATGGGACCAGAGGCATATATTTGGACAGCGTTGCAGTCTGACCTTCTTCTCAGAGCCTAAAATAACAAACAAATCAGTGTGCCTTTATTTTGAGAAAACGTTGCTCACAGTAATAAGGGTGGGTGGGGGCACTCAAAAGGAAGCAGAGCTGTGATAAAACTTCCATTTTGTTCTTTCTTGCATGTCAGGAAAAAATTTACATTATAATTCAGAGTGCCTTTCAGGGTTTATTTTTCTTTACATTGTTACATGCCCGATCACATCTGATTTTGGAAGCTAAGCAGGGTCTGACTTGGCTGGCATTTGGGAGACTGCTGAAAATGCAGTAGACTGAGCAGGATCTGTGGGCTCATTATATGAATGCGCAGTGCCTAGAAGCATGATTGGGGGGGGGAACAACAAGAATATTCACAGCTTTTCCATATTTTAAAATATTGCTTTTCTCCATATATAGCAACTGAAATAACACCGTGACCGAAAATAACATCATGAATCTTAAATAAGCATTTTTTTCAAATAATAAAAAAAGGAGTCTGTTTGTGAATACTGATTAATACTTTCCAAAGAGCACAGAAAACCCCTTTGAGCAAACTGATCATCAGGTCATTAGAGATAGGAAATAAATTCTTTAATTTCTGTCTGCTTGCTATTTACTTTACTAAGTGTTGACAGTGGCAGGGGACTGTAAAAATGTTTTCAAAACTCATTTAAGTACAATAAGTGAAAACAGTATAAACTTTTTAACAGAAAAGATATGAGAGGTAGCCAGAGGATTTTTTTATGTGGGGTTTACTGTTGTTCTTGGTGTTTTCAGTGACAAAGGACTTAATTATGTCATATAAAGGTTCATTCCTTCTTGCTTTACCTTAGAAAATTCCAGAAGATCAAGGCTGATCTGTTACAATCTTGCTTGGAGGCTCCCAAGCAAGAGTTAAAACTTTAACAAAAGTTTCCTTCATTAAAAATGTTCATTAGTCATTCAAGTTAAAACAAATATCTTTAAAAAAAACCCCAAATGTAATCAGAACTCCCTTCCTCTCTTGCGTTCTTATCAAATGTCATCAGTGGGTACCACTCAGATCCTGAGTGGGCCTTGCAGTCCATGGTGAGCTTCATTTTTTTTGTTGCCTCCTCCCCCCCAAAAGTTAAAAAGGCAAAACCGTCAGTGAATGTGTTACAAAGAAAACAAACGTCAAACAGATTTTTGAGTATCTTTTGTCCACCTTTAAACAAGAAATAAGTATGATATGCCAAAGCAAGGCAAACTTCACATGCTGTAAGCCTCTCCCAGGTAGTGCCTGAGATGCCCTCGTTCAGTTTTGCAGCCCTTCTTTGTTATATCGAAACGCGAGGGATTTCGAAATCCTGATTTGGATGCATCCCCAAGCAGCAGAGGGAAACCGACAATTACTGAAGCAAGGCAAGTTGTTTTAAGTTTAGCAGTTTTTTTCTAAGCCAGGCTTGTGGTTTCATTTAAAGTTTGAATGCTTCCATTCTCTGAGAAGCCCAGTGGCTTTTCAATAGCAGAAGATCAAATGATGTTAATCGGGCAGTGTGACCTAATCCTCTAATTCAGCTGCCTTTTTACATTAGAAATGTTCTGCTCATGTAAGTTTGATTTGCTCCTAAATTGACTTTTTTGTTGTTGTTGTTAAATACTCTGTTTTAAAGTTCTAGTCCTGGCTCCACGGATCTGGTACACAAATAAGGGAAGACCACTTTTTCTCATTTTGTACGTTTAGATAGGCTAATCCTAAGGGTTCTGATAGAAAATCTCTTGTTAACCACAGAAAGCCCAAGATGTTACGCAACAGCAGCGAGAAGAATATTTTTCTTTTTGGTAGTGATCCCACAGGTTACCTACACAGGATGGGGCTACTCTGGTCAGCTATGGCCAACTATAGGAAGGCTACCATAAGTGTAATTTCTCCTCAGCCTTCAGATATACCTTCCATTGACGTTTGCAGATGTTTCACCAAAGATTGAAACAATCTCCTCGTTTCCTTTTTGTTCCCTCACTTTTTCTGATGTGGTGGCTCTGGTGCAGCGCCTCATGGGACGGGGTGGCTGCACCACCGCCGGGAAAGGGCAGCTGGAGCAGCACTCCTCTGCAATGTCCCCCTTCCCTCCATCTGCATCTGCAGGTAGATCGCAGACTGCAGCCATACCCGATGTGCATGATCACAGGAGAGAAAACAGTCTGCTGGGTTGCTCCACAAACAACTGATAGCTTACGCACTGAGATTGCCTCACGCTGCCATGTGGACGGGGGCAGCTGGGTGACCGCCCCCTCCCCCCAACCACAGCCCGTCGGACTTGGCAGGTTTTCTGACACTGTAACACCAGAAGAGCTCCTGAGCTTTACAAGCACCGACAGATAGATCATCAGCACTGGTTGTGTCTACTGACCTTCACAGCAGCATCCCCTAACGAAGGTCACACGAGGGGACCCTAGCCAGTTCATAGGCCACGTGCATTTAACTGTATTAATCAGTTCCCATGCACGTGTTTGGAACTAAAACTACAAAGCCTGGCGACAGCCATTGCTCCTACAGGCAACACCCAGGTGCCTGCATTGCTGCACAAACCCAAAGGCCAGACCCTCCTGAAACACTAGGCTCTGTAGTCAAATGAGTGTTAATGGCCAGCACAAATTAAGTGTCCTTCACTTACTCCTAGGCTGGATTTGGCCGATATTTACAGATAATAACCAGCCCATCGTTAACACTATCAATGTTAACCTACTTCCTACGACCTTCCTGCTTGAGCTGTAGAGTAAGTCTCAGCAGAAGACGTCCAGCCCTTGGCACAGACATCCGTGCGTGGTGGCTCCCTCACCTGCTTTGACAGCCTGCATAGGGCAGCACGGGCCTCCCTGGGCACAAGGACACGCAGCCCGGCATCTGCGAGGTGTGTGGCAGAGTGGGGGGAGCCACACGGCGCACACGTACCTGTCACTCCAGTGGCTGGCTCTTTTCTGTACCATTACTGAGGATTTTTGCAACAGATTTTCACTGGCTACCTTGCTAAGATTGCCCCAGGTAAAGAAAGATATAATACAGTCTGGAGAACTAAAATAACCATTTACAGTGTCTGGCAGGTGCTCTTCAATCTTTTTGCTCTTAAGGAGAACATCAGGGCTGTTGTTCCTGCCTGTTGGATCTGTGATACGCAATCATTTTGCTATATCCAGTGAACTACACAACTTTTTTTTCCTTTTTTTTTTTTTTCCTGCCAGATTGTAACAAATGAATCCGATCAATTAATTACCTTTCCTAAAGATATGTTGCCAACGCAAGGTTTGCAGTGTCCATGTTGGCGGAACACATAAGAGTTTTCGAAACCCCACCTGTTATTGTTGGCATTACGTCACGTAAACCACGGGCTGATTAAGATCCACCTTATGAGTAGTTAATGGGTCTGTGCCCCGTCACCTGGCATTTGTGGAGATGATTTTCATATTACTGAGCCAAGTGTGTAAAGCATCCCTTTTTCCCCAGCGTTATTTCTTAAAGAAATTGAAGTGTAATTTCAGCCTGGCATTGGGCAGCAGCAGCAAATGCGGTCGAAGCAGAAATCTGTGGGCAGAGAGCGCCATCTCCAGCTACCAAATAATAATTACTCTGCGGTAACAAAACAACTAATTTGGTATTCCTCCTTTGGAATTGCCATCTGTTCCGGCAAAAGATGGAGGAAAAAAGCCATCTGAGACTGATGAAAGATTGAGATTTAAGCCTTAACACTGTCTTAATAACCTGTAGGGAGACTTTGCAAATCCTTGCTAAAGTTTCTGAATTAAATAAAAAAGCTGCTTAAAATTGCAAGGAGCTGAGCATCCCAAATTTGTTTCCGTTTTCAGGCTACTTAGCCAAGAATAAAATAACATCAGATCTTAATAGAGCTAAAATGTGTATTATATTGTGCTACTCCAGCCTACAGAGAGTCTATGCATCTAATACTACATATGATGCATTTGATAAGTACTTGGAAAAGCTCATAAATGATACCTCTAGTACTGTCCCAGAATGACTGGGTAGAAGACTAGTGTAAATGAGCAATATGCAAAAATCGCATACAAAGTGCATGCAGAAGAATTACATAAGTACAAGTATTACAAAATATTACAAATATTACAAAAATTACATAAATACAAAAGAATTACAATGGTTGTATTAAGTACAAGTGTGTTTTGTGTACATTTTATCCCACATAAATGGTAGATATGTTAGTGTACACTTTTAAAGAAATCCGTGCCGAAAAAAATAAACCAGGTCATTATTTATAGCTGATGCCTGAGAAATTGTTCTCCACCATGATGTTAAATGATGTTGTTGCCATCCTGTTACCCAGCAGTTTTCTTCCTAACACCACGGGAAACCTCAGGTCTCCAGAGCATTCACAGCTCCAAAGGGTTCAAATGGAGCGGAGATATTAAGTGCATTAGAAAATCAATCTGTGAATGTGGGCATGCTGATTCTGATAGCGTTCTCTAAACTAAATGGACAGCCAAGATCAGGGCCTGCGAGCCCAGCCTCGTTAATGTCATAGAAGAGCTTGTTCTAGAAACGTATCTTAAGGCCACCAGTGGCAAAGAAGTTGTCACACAACAAAATTGAAAATCATGCCTCCTCGTGTGTGCTGTACAAGACTCATCCATATTAAAGAATTATTAAAGAATTTGCAAAAGCAAATGGATTACTGGATTTAAAGGGCTATGAATACTAAACATATACATTGAATAGAAAGATTCAGGAAGGGTTGAGAGACAAAGCATCTGTTAGCAGCTAGCCTTAAAAATAGCATTACTGAACTAGATACAGCATCTTATTTAAAATGCAAATTATTAAATTACTCTGTGTTATTTTTATGATTGTCTGAGTTCAGAAGGTATTTGACAACGTTCAGAAAACCAGAAAGATTCAGTTTGCAGCCACAGAGACTGCAAGATACAGAAAGAAAGTTGATGAAGCTCTATCAGAAAGAGACCTGTAAAGGACAAGAAGGCAATCAAGAACAGCTGGCATGGGTTTATGAAGGACAAATCACACTTGGCCAACCTGATTGCATCCTGTGATGAAACGGCTGGCTACATGGACAAGGAGAGAGCAGTGGACACAATAGATCTTGACTTCAGTACAGCTTTTGAAATAATCTCCCGCAGCACTTTTACTCACAAACTGAGGAAATATGGCATGAACAAGCTGGCCATCAGATGCGTTGAAAACTGCCTAGGCTGACGGGCTCAGTGGGTGGCAACTGGTGGCGTGGCAATCTGCCTGAAGGCCCATAACAAGTTGAGTAGTCTAGGGGTTGATATTAGGGCCCACTAAGTTCATTTTCTTTATCAAAAACCTGGACCATGGGACAGGATGTGCCCTCAGCATATTTTAAGATAGCACTAAGTTAGGGGGGATGGTTGACACACTAAATGGTAGGGCTTCAGTTCTCAGGGACTTTGAGAAGCTTAAGGGGAATAAAATAGGCCGTTTTTGTTCAATGTCTTCATCAATGATCTGGATGAGGGGATTGAGTGCACCCTCAGCAAGTTTGCAGGTGACACCAAGCTGGGAGGGAGTGTCGATCTGCTCGAGGGAAGGAAGGCCCTGCAGAGGGATCTGGATAGGCTGGATTGATGGGCCGAGGCCAATTGTATGAGGTTTAACAAGGCCAAGTGCCGGGTCCTGCACTTGGGTCACAACAACCCCAGGCAACGCTACAGGCTTGGGGAAGAGTGGCTGGAAAGCTGCCCGGCAGAAAAGGACCTGGGGGTGCTGGTCAACAGCCAGGTGAACATGAGCC